>CM034354.1:97598351-97825915 GCA_019925275.1 Mytilus edulis
CTTTTATTTTGACAGAATTTGACATAACATGTATGCGTAAAAATTCAACATGTGAAATTCACATTAGTTTGTTTCCATAATTTGTAAATAGAGAAAAATGACGTTGTGACTTTGCAATTTGTGCTGTCCCAATATACGACAAAATTTTGTTTAAAAAAAACAACATATCTACAGAATCATTTGGCGGTCAATTCTTTCGTGATTTTTTTCTTTTTAACTCATCTTAGTAACCAGGATTGAAATGTGGTATATGTGCCAGACGCATTAAGTAATTAACGGAGCCACATACATTGTTTCTCATGCTATGAATTCAATAAAAATATATTTACTCAAAGCTTACCTATTATTTACTATGCATTTTATGCAAATGTTGATATATTTGTTTGTAAAAATGAAATCGTTTGCTTAAATCTCCATATAACAGAGCTGTTGGTGGTATCTTTATCTTAATATACACCTTAAACAGTACTTACAGTTTCGTACGTCATGCATTGTTTAGATCATTTTGGAATTCATGCGATTCAATCAGTTTTTGTATTTTAGTGTGAGTAATCTCTTTCTACTCGGAACATCGGTAAACTTGTGTCGCTACTATAGTACCTCACACATCAAAGTTGAGCTTGTTAAAATATTGTCACCCTGTCCGTCCGTCAGTTCTGTTTTGTCATCGAAACCACTCAACAAAATTTCCTGAAACTTTGTAGATAATAAAGACATACTATGGATATGTGAATCCACAGTAATTTATTATTCATGTTTATACTTCTAGGAGTTAAGTCTAACATATGATTTTGACCTGGATGTATAATGTCCACAGTTTTTTTTTTATCGTTCATCACAAATCCATTAAAAACACACAACATAATTTTATGAAACGTTTTAATTTATGTTCATTTTCACATAAAAACATAATTTTATGAAACGGTTTAATTTATGTTCATTTTCACATAAAAACTTTCTAAGCTAAACATTCAACCGAATGCGAACAGAAAATACACTGAAACAACACCGTGTACAAGCAAGTGGAAAAACTATACGAGATCAACAAAAATACTATAATTTTCGAGTAAGAATTTTCGATCAACTAGTGTCACTCATTATAAATCATTAATTATTATTTGTACTCACTTCGTAGATCATAATCCTGGAACTGTTGGTAAAATTAGTGAACAGTCTTCGTGTCCGACAACAGATCTGTGTGCAAAAACCTGTAAATATACTGTCAAGCTAGGATCAAAGATGGCTGATGGATGCCCGTCATGTGCATGTGAAAAAACTCAATGTATGTATGTCTGTATTCGAAAAATCAAATGTTCTGTCAATATTTCGTTTAAAGAATACAGCTGCTTCAATGTGAGTAGAAAAATGTATAATAACGGCACATTGAATTGCTTTGACTGAAAAGCTTATTTAAGTGAAATAATAAAAAAGATAAAAGATACAAATATCTGACTATTGAAAAGATTATCAATTTCCAAACACAAAGATTAAGTAAATATACAATGCTATTTCCTGTAAATTCTCTCTCATTCTAATGTGTAAATGTATTGTGTACACAGTTATTTCCCCTTTTCTGTCTTTACCAAAGTAACAACAAAAGCGACTCCAAAGCAGATTTTATGTGATGAGGTAGTTAAATGTATAATGTCCTGTACGGAGGGTTATAAACTACAATCTGGCAAGGAAGGAGGTTGTCCTATCTGTAGTTGCCAACAACGTAAGTACAAGTTAGCTTAAATTTTTCGCTTATTTATATATTGAGAATTCCCCTTTCAATTTTCATCTGTGCACCACTTGTATTTTGTCTGCGAATTTATTGTTTACTATTGTGCGTTATCACGTTATGTTTTTGTCCATATTTTTCCGGTCTAACTGATGTTCAATGTCTATTATTTATGTTCCAAACTTTTCTACTTTCTAAGTAAAGATTTAAGAATAATTCATGCAACTGTATTGATATCTTTAGTTGAAATTCATCTATAAGAGATTATTGCAGAAGCCTGGTTTATATATTGATTTGTACATCGTCCAATTAGCAGAGGGAAGACGTACAGTAACATTATCATACAAAAGTAGCCAAAAAAATTGAACACAAAACCCATTAATTACTTAAAGGAGTTGATCTGGGGTTTATATATATATAGCGATGTAAACCAGTCATGCGTATATAGAAGGCAGTCTAACCCAAGCTAATTTATAGTCTACCATCTTTAAAACTGGGAATGGAATGTGAGTTTTGATAAAGGCTTGAATATCTATATTTTGTTTAATTTTTAGACTGTTTTCTCTATTCTTAATTTTTGCGTACATTATGCGCTATTTTCATATTTTGTTTGTTAGATAAACATTATAGACTTTTGTTTATTATTTTCCATTCTGTAAACCATATCTAAACCCTTAAAAGATTTTCCAATTGCGATATCTGTATTGTTACATATAGTACTTGTATTAGTAGCTCCAACACCAGCCCCTACAATGGCAGCAATGAAGAACATCCTGTCGTGTACGGAGAGAACCGTACACTGCATGAAGTCTTGTAAACATGGATACCACATGTTGAGTTCTTTAAACAGCGACTGTCCACAATGTAACTGTTTACCACGTAAGTCATCATACAAAATCAAGTACAAAAAAATCAAACTGAATATTTTTTTTTATTCGATTTAACGACATTATATATTTATTCACCAAATATGCTTGTTATATTGTTACACCAATAAACAAAGCTTTTCTTGATGCATCCTGTTATATTCCACTGATTACCCAGGTTAGCATTCAGCTGATGGTATATATGTATATGCTATAATAATATGTATTAATTTCTTGAAATACAATTATACAACATTTTAATTTATTATGTTTTATTCTATTCAATCGTCTAAACTTCTTTTTAGTGACTTCAGTAACGAATTAAATTTCATTGTTCTGTTTTCGTTTTATCTTTTAATGTATTCTTGAACAAAAATTTGATAAACATTTACATTTGTCAATTTCTGATCAGATACATAATCAAACTCAATTTTATGAATATAGTATGATATTGTATATATCTGCATAAGATAGTAAAAATAGTTTAGAATTTAAAGTTAAATGCCGAAAAAGATAAAAGAAAATTTATTTGGCGATCCATTATATTTATATAAAATAAATATTTAACTGCATTTCTCCAAATAGTAAAGACGCGACTCATTTTTTCATTCGTATATTTTCGTATTATAGCGATACAGGTAGCTGTTTTTAAAAATAAATATTGTGTTGTTTTATCGTAGAGTTTTGATGTAGAAATGTACTGTGTAATAAACATATAGCTTCGCATTACTTCTTTAAAACAAAGTCATACTGGTTATGTTCTAGTCCTTGTTAAAAGCGAAACAGAGAACGAAAAATTATCAAAAGATGTGTACATTATACATACGACTAAAATATTTTCAATTTTCCATTTTGCATAGCTCCGACATTAGCACCAACGCCTACACCTGGTATATACTCTGTACTAAGACAATGTCCAGAGACAGTTCACTGTATGACGAGCTGTAGTAAAGGATACTCATTAGAAGGCGGATCGTCCGGCTGTCCGAAGTGTTCATGTAATCAAGGTAAACATAATTATACAAGCATGGAAAGATAACCATAAAACGGGTTTTATTTAATAGATATAAAATGAAAGAGAGGCGAACTATACGAGATGGACATCTAAATCAATATGTCAAAAATAAACTGACAACACAATTGCTTCAAAACAACAACACCGAGTAACAAACAATATTATACAAAACAAACACTAAAGACTGAGCAACACAAAACACATACACAATCCTCCAAATTTAATAGAAAATACTTTAGTCGTTGATCATGTTCTGGTTAGTTAATTGCCATGTCGATCAATAAATAATATATAATATAGATAAATTTTGGAGTAGATGTACATTGTGTGATTGTTGTTTTTTAATTTTACCTATGATTTTGCTTTGGCAGACTTGTGTTCATGATTATAGAATATATGCATTATTTGTGCTATTGGGAGTATCTGCATAACGCAGAAAACAGTGAATCTGAAAATGTGTTACATATATATATTTATAAACTTTATAAACTCATTTATTTGAACAACACATAATAGATAACAGGTAGGCAATTTTATACCTTTACATGACACTCATAAGTGGCGTTCGAATCTCTTGCAGTAAAACTGGTTACTTCAAAACTTATTATTCCATGCATACATAATGATAAGTTTCCTGATTATGTCTACCTTATTATGATAATGACTTTTGTGTACCTAATGTTGAACCCCTTTAATGACTTCTGTTATCAAATGCGTGTATGTACAAAATAGGACTCTTTGAATAAGAGTGTACCTAATGGTTAACCACTTTAAAGTTTGTGATATTATCTGGGTTGTTTTTCAGCTCAAGTTGTTACACTTATGTGTACAGCGGCTCTTTCCTGTCCTAGAGGGTGCCAGCTCGGATACAAATGTGGAAATGATGGCTGCCCAACGTGTTCATGTGTTGAAGCTAAAGGTATTACTTTTTTTATAAACTGAAGGGTTTCCTATGTGTTTAAAACTACAGAGGTCATTAAAAGATATAATTGAATCGCATAAGTCTGTTGTGTTGGTATGGCATAGATACTTTTTACTTGTACCGACCTTTATGATAATCTGATTTGTCAATGTAAACAATAACGGCTAATTTTAGAAAAACTAGCCGTTATTTTTTTCGGTGCAATTTAAATAAATTATCACGTATAAACTTCCGATTAAACATTTTAAAAATAAATAATTAAATTCAGATATTCACTTCATTTTCAAATGCTTTGAGCTATAATGCTAAGAATTATTCAAAAGTTCGGAAACTGCATGGGGTTAATAAAGAAAAACAATTATCGTTAATTCATTTAACATCATTTACATGTTGCTTTTTTTTTTTAGAAATTGGAGTTACACACACAGACACCTTCATTCAGTCTTCATTAAGATGTAGTGCACAGTTTAGTTGTGTGAGTAAATGTCAGTTTGGATACAAAACGGGAGAAAATGGCTGTCCGACGTGCAGATGTTTGCAACATAGTTCAGGTAAAGTTTAATAAAAACAAACGATATATAGTAAAATTATTGCATGACATGTATAACTATTTCAAATGTGTAAACTAGATATCAACGGTACCAGGTTTATAATATGATACGTCAGACCCGCGTTTCGTCTACATAATATTCATCAGTGACGCACAGATCAAAATAGTTACGGAGCATACCAAGTACAAAGTTAAAGAGCATTGATGACCCATCATTCCAAAATGTAGAAATTCGTATATTAATTGGTTTTAAAGAATGTTTTTTTTTGTAATGTTACTTCATTAATATTCATTAATCTAGGAAAAGAATAATGTACTTTAAACAAATGAACGCTTAAGAAATCATTATATTTTTTGCGTTCGGTACCATATTTGACTTGACGCACATAATCAATACGGCATTAAATTTTGTCATCACATACAATAACGTGACAATGTTATTGGCTACATTGAAAAAAAAAACAGTTATCTCACTTTTCAGCGTATCATTTGCTTACAGAAAAACACCATTTAGCTGTAGCTGATAGATGCCCGGAAGCTACAAGATGCAGTGAGATGTGCCCAGAGGGATATACATTGAAAACTGTAGTCGGAAGAGAATGCCCCGTATGTCAATGTGTCAGAATCATAACAGGTAGTTATATTAGTCTCAGACATACATGTATGGCTTACAAACTGCATTCAGTATTTGTTAGCAGATTGGGCACTCTTTTATTTTCGTTGGTACATGTATATGTAGATATTAAATTGTGACAAATAACACATTGTTTGTGTGAGGGAAACGTTGCCAATCATGAGTTGTTGAAGTAAAATTAAATCGATTAATCAGTTGATTATATAAATTTTGTATTATTCCTTATAGTGACCGAGTCTTAATTTGATACGGGTGATGCATTCATATACGTACAAAGACGCGCTTTTTTTTGCCTCGATTTCTACCACTGGGTCGATGCCACTGCTGGTGGACGTTTCGTCACCGAGGGTATCACCAGCCCAGTAGTCAACACTTCGGTGTTGACATGAATATCAATAATGTGGTTATTTTTATATAAATTTCATGTTTACAAAAGTTTGAATTTTTCGAAAAACTAAGGATTTTCTTATCCCGGGCATAAAATACATTTGCCGTATTTTGGCACAACTTATTTGGAATTTTGGATCCTAAATGCTCTTCAACGTTGTACTTATTTGGCTTTATAAATATTTTGATATGAGCGTCACTGATGAGTCTTATGTAGACGAAACACGCGTCTGGCGTACTAAATTGTAATCCTGGTACCTTTGATAACTATTGTACATTTAAAACTTGAATAATAGGCCCGTTATTGAGCCAATGTTTTAATTTAAAGATACATACAAGTATATGTGCTTTTATAATGCACTATATCATATTTTAATTAGGATCACATTAAAACGATTGCCTAATGTATCATCAAATACAGATAACCTTAGTTTTTAAAGACGCTTAAAATGTTTCTATATGAAATAATCTGAACCTTCAATCTAGGATATTCAAACATCATAATATCGGTCCCCCATAACTTTATAAAACCTCTATTTGTATCATTTACAGCAACAATGTAATTTTTTTTTAATACTAATCTGTTTATTCCACAGAGAGTGTACATAGTCAAGTGGGAAGTTGTACTGGTCCACAATGTTCAACAGGTACGATTGTCATGTGTAAAACAGTTTCTATAAGTATTAATATTATCGCTCTTTAATATCTTTTGATAATTGTTTGTCTTTTGTTTTCATGTTTCGTAGTTATATGAACATATGATATTGTAGATTCATTATAGTTCATGCGATACTATTTTATTTTATTTCGAAAAATAGGTCAAACGCTTATTTAGATGTTCAACCAATAAGAAGTAATCTGTAGGTTTGTTCATGAATGCAGATAATTCTGCATTTTTTTTTTAAATTCAATATGGACTAAATACAATTGTATCTAAGACCTCGAAAATTGCTACCTACGAATATGAATGAATCGGCAGCTATTTGCTATATGGTGAGTTGGGGTTTGATAATTTTGTTTACATATTACATAATCATAATTGAAATCGACAAAATAGTTTACAAAGGGTACGTTATAGCACACTTCTAGCGATAAAAAAAGTTGCATCGTTAGATAAGCAAGTTATCTCCCTTACACCACGAAAGAGAAATGACTTTCTGTGGTTTATGATGAAACTAAGTACGCCTGTTACAGAAAGTAAATATGTCTTTCAACAAAATTTTAAACAAAGAAAACTAGTGACAATGCTACAAAATTTGATTACGAGGAATTTATGAGAAATTCTTTGGAGTTTATTACGTTCGCTTTGAATTAAGTTCTGTTTATTCAATCAGTTGATAAAAAAGAAGTTCTTTATTGTTATTGGTGTTTTGAATTCATGAAGCATGCTAATTCTATTTATCAAAAGGATAAAACACTCGCCTAACAATCATTTCCTGTTTTTTCCTTGAGATAGGATTTGAAGTTCTCTTTTATATTGTTCACATAGCTATCGTCATTTTTTCATGAATTTTCAATCCCTACATTGGCAACATGAAGGTCAACAAGTTCGTAATAATTGCAATAAGGTTTAGATCAATCAATAATTAATTCATTCCTCTCTAATATAAAGCTGGATTATTCAATAGACTAGTGTACTTCTCAAAGATTAATATAAAGCTTTAATATCGTCTACACTACTTGATTTTTTTTTCTTAACAGCGTTCTCACTTTTATGCCTCCAATATTTAGTTACCAAATGTGCATATATTTCTGTCTCTTCAACGATTTTCGGTACTTATACATCTTCGGATTTCAAATGTTTGGCTTTGAGCGTTCCTGATGAAGGTAAATCCAGAAAAGCGCTTCGGACGCAATAAATTATTAAACGTGTTGTTTTATATATTTATACAGTTGTTATTGTTTATAGGTATAAGGTGTATTGTTTGAAGTAGATTCAAATGAATAAGTATTATTTTATTTTTTATTAAAAAAAAACGAATATGGTTGACTATTCAGATTTGATTTTATTGTCCTTTCGAACGAATGTCTGATTCCAACTTATTGTGAAAATTAATTGGGGCAAACGTCATGGTCCATTTTCAGAAGTAACAGACTGAACTGCATTTTATTAAATCGCTATGTTTTGTTTTGTGTTAATGTTATGGTATTGTCCGCTGATCAGTTTCAACTCTTCTTTCATTTTACTTGCACTTGTGATGAGTTTATTTACAACCACTGGGTCGATGTCACTGCTGGTGGAGTTTTAAAAGTTTTAAATCCCCGTGTGTTTCACGAGCCCAGTAGTCAGCACTTCTGTGTTGAATTGGGTTATCATTGGTATGTTCATATATATAAATAAATTATAAACCAAACTTTGAATATCACCAGCCCAGTAGTCAACACTTCTGTATAACTTGAGTTATAGTTATCAAAGGTACCAGCATTGTAATTGAGTACGCCAGACGCGCGTTTCATCTACATAAGACTCATCAGTGACGTTCAGATAAAAATGTTATGAAGCCAATTAAGTACAATATTGAAGAGCATTGAGGACCCAGAATTGCCAAATACGATGCCTGGGATAAGAAAATCCTTAGCTTTTTGGAAAATTTCAAGGTTTTGTGAACAGGAAATTATCATTGATATGTTCATAATTATACATTTTCTGTTAACAAAACTTTGAATTTTTGAAATACTAAGGCCTTCTACATCAGGAATAGATTACATTAGTAGTATACATGTATAAGGCAAACATATTTTGGTTCTCAATGCTCTTCAACTTTATACTATTTTGGCCTAACTTACATTTTTTTTATCGAGCGTCACTAATGAGTCTTTCGCGCGTATGGACATACATGTAGAACATCGTTGTAAGTTAAGACTTTACTCGACCTTTTGCAAGTTCACGTATACATGCACTAGTAACCCGAATTTAACTTGAACGGACAAAAACGTGTTAACGCTATTTAAATGAGATTGATCGTTATTTGATAAAGATTGACAAAAATTAAAAATTTTATTTAATTCATATCAATTCATATCAATTCATTTTAACGCCAGTCAAATAGATTTCTCTGCGGTGAATCAATTGAAATCAAGTTGCTGGTTAGTTGCGTTAAACTAATAGGCCACGCCCCCGTTAAACTATTTCAAACATGCATTAATTCGTTTTAAACATGGATGAGACCGGGCTTTTTACAGGTAAAGCACCCAAGCAAAACGACCTCGATGTATCTATCGTTTTTTGTTTCAAACTTTAAATGTGTATAGTCTTATTAAATTCACATGCTTCACAATTTAAAACGTTGAAACGAATGAATAATACACGTACATGTATCATGTTCATATATAATTAAGGAATTAAAATAAAAACATTAAAATATATATGCACACGCGGTCTAAAAATGCAAAACTTGTGAATCTGTCACGGCTGGTAATCTACACACGCAGAACATTTGGTTCTGCAATGAAAACCGTGAGAGGATTTTCCGGTTGTGCTTGAGTGGAGCAATTGTCACCGCTTCGAAAGGTATATACATTTCAAAATCGCAATTTTCTTATTCGACTAGTCAAAATATTGAAAATCGGAGAATGCTATGCTGTGGTGAATACTTGAACGAAGAGATACATGTATCATTTACTATTGTACGTGGAGTTGAACTCCTACAAAATCAGTTGTCCCACGATAATTTGCCTAAAAAAGTGACATTTTGATTTTGATATAGTTCTATTAACAGACCTACAAGTTCAAATTTACTTTTTTTTTCGGTCAATGGGTATGAATGTCGTTTTGGGCGTCGTGGACGCTGTCCGGTGTTGATCGACATCTTAATAAATCTAAAAACATCATATTTTCAATTTGTCATTCGTGAGGGGATTGGTTCTGATTGAGGACATCGTGAATGCGTGAGGGGACTTGAAATCATATCTGTATACACAAACTATCAGTCGTTGAAAGTTGCCTTAATATGGTTAGATTGTTTATGAAAAAAACATTTGTGTGCATAAATAAAAATTATGAGATATAATTTTGAAATGACCATAAATGACCATGTTTCTTTTTTATGAATAAAAGTCTACCCAATAAATTTCAAATATGTGTCCAAATTTCGTGGATTTGGGCAAATAATCGGTATAGTTTACTACCAGTCCACAATGTGATATTAATTAATATTGTAATTTTCATTGCTATTGATAAATGTTATATCAGTATTGCAAATCTAATCCTGAATTCTGTCAATCCTATTTTGGGGATATTGTTAAAGAAATTCATATATTACGTCACTTTGTGCGTTTATGGTTTTGGCTAACTCGGCTGTGAATTTTTATGTGCTGGTTTAGATAGTTTTATGTAACCGTTTTTATTGTGTTGTTAGTCACCACTTCGATTTTATCATGTATATCTATTATATAGTCATTTTATAAAACATCACTGGTTGCAAAATTTTGAATTATTCGAAATAACCAGGATGTTCTTATTCCAGGCAGAAACCCTAGCCGTATTAGGCACAACTTTTTGGAACTTTTGGTCCTCAATGTACTTGTCTTGGCTTTCGAACTTTTTTCATCTGAGCGTCACTTTTATTTGTAGCTAGAAATAAATCGTTGACAATTGTTTTCCTTTTACTGTTCGTAAAACCTATCTTCCCACAATGTATTTCAAAATTCTATCTCATTAATTTTGTTCATGCACACAAATGTGTTTTCTCATGAACAATCTGACCACATTTAGCCAACTTTCAAAGACTCATAGTTTGGATATTATATTATGATTTCACGTCCCCTCACGCATTCACGATGTCCTCAATCAGAACCGATCCCCTCACGCATGTCAGAATGAAAATATGAGGTTTTTATATTTATTAAGATGTCGATCAACACCGGACAGCGTACACACCGCCCAAAACGACATTCATACCCATTGACCGAAAAAAAAGTAAATTTGAACTTGAGGGTGTGTAATTAGAACCATTTTAGAATTTAAATGTAACTTTTTTAGGCAAATTGTCGTGCGACAACTGATTTTGTAGGAGTTTAACTCCACGTACATCAGTAAATGATACATGTATCTCTTCGTTTAAGTATTCACCACAGCATAGCATTCTCCGATTTTCAATATTTTGACTAGTCGAATAAGAAAATTGCGATTTAGAAATGTATATACCTTTCGAAGCGGTGACAATTGCTCCACTCAAGCACAACCGGAAAATCCTCTCACGGTTTTCATTGCAGAACCAAATGTTCTGCGTGTGTAGATTACCAGCCGTGTCTGTTGAAAATAAAATAGTTAAATATATAACATGATGGTTTTCTATATGATACTCGTATCTAAATGTAGACACGGAAAACTATGTACACAAAAATTATTTATTGTGTACATAATTTAAATCGATGTATTTAATATTTTCGGCATTGACTGTAAAAACTCCATTATGAGTAACCTTTTCTTTATATTTCTTTATTTTAGAGGTAAGCTTCTGGCCAAGTGTCACTGATTCTGTCGCAAATCATTTACTTCAATAACAAATCAATTGTATTCTGAAAGAAGTTGATTTGTTTTCTGTACGAATACATGAAATATTTCTCACTGAACGTTATGTTTGCAATCGATGTTCAAATACAAATCTACAGTATCAATATGAAAGAGACTTAATAGTATATTTTTTTTATTATTATTCTACACATGCAAATTTAAAGTATCGAAATAATCAGTTCTACAAATGGATGTTATTTAAAGACTTGAAACTGTACAATTATCAAGTGAATCCATGAAATTTTTATCGACGCACCAAACTTTTCCCTTTCATCGTGCATAGCTCATTTTCCGATTTAACGATCTTCTTACTTGTTCATTACATTCTAAAATTAAAATCCTTCACAAATTGCAAAAACTTGTATTCTCCGGCTAGACTGCGTAAAAGATAAATCTTGCTTTGTTTGTGTATACACAATGTTTTGAAGGCCGATATCTAGTTTGGCTAAAAAAGAATTAATTTGCACCACAAGTTAATTACGCGAATTTTTTTTGCATAACTTTATCATAAAAACTGAAACATTCATTAGCGCCAATAAAACTATCATTTAATTGCGCAAATATTATAGACTTGTTTTCAAATGTTTCTTCTTAGTGCACTGAGGAGGTCCTTTTAGGTATTTACATGTAGGTACAGAAATCGCAAACTGAAAGGGCCTCCTTAGAGCACTAAGACTGACAAAAAAAGTGCACTCTGGACCTGATGGAAAGATAGAATTGACACAAAAAACATAGCATACGGAAGGAGAAGTACATAATTTTGAATTTTAGTAATTATAAAGTTATTCAACAGTTGAAGTAAGTATTCTAATGTTACATGTACGTGTAAATAGGTTAATAGTTTCGAGATAAATATGACACAATTAATAAAATTGAGAATGGAAATGGGGAATGTGTCAAGTTTCATTTATTGGTGCAATTCATATAATAAAAAAAAAAAGAGATGAGCGCGATTTAAACCTTTACAAAATGACAAATTACATCTAACCGTTTTGACAAATCAGTAAATTCTTCGCCCGGGGATATACACCTGCCAGTAATCTACCTTCAGTAACTTTACAATACCCAGCCGTGTCATTTCCGTATATTGTACATGTAGATAGCAAGTGTGATACATGTATATACACCAGAAATACCCATTCAAGTGATTTTTAATTTTAGAAGAACTCCATATCGGGTACATAAACATAAAATTACAATAATATGAAAAAATGTATTAATAAGTTCAAATATTGTTTTGGTAAATGCATCTAGGTATGTATTTGTAAACTTATGTTAATTCGTTATTTCATGTCTCTTTCTTTTTTTTGCTTCAATTATTTTTTTGTATCTTATAGACTTATTCGTAAATCGAAAAAACGCACAAATCTGAATAGAATCATATGGCAATGAACTTGTGAATGATTTCTCTAACTCAAAACTAGTTATAGATGTACATGTAGATGCCTCTGAAATTATATTTTTCTCGTTGGATTGCTTGTTCATTAATTGACGTTTACGATATATTCTTATGTTCGGTATTTGTGAAAACCGCTCATCTATCAATTTTACAAGAAATATAATACTTGTAAGTCATGAACATTGAAGTTTAACTTTCTATCATTTTTTCGTAAACGCACAAACATAAAATAAAATGAAACACTTTAAATCGGTTTAAATCATGCAATGCATTTTGAAAATATAGTTTTGAAATCCGGATATTTTTGTTTCATACTTTTTCTATCCCTTTTCTTAAAAATTAGGACACGTGTCACTGGTTAATATAGAATACAATTAACGGTACCAATTTTCTTGTACCAGATGCGCATTTCGAAAATACATGTCTCTTCAGTGATGCTCGAGGCCAAAATATATGAAATCAAAAGCAAATTTAATATAAAAGACGAAGAGCTATAATCCAAAAGGTCCAAAAGTATAGCCAAATCCGTGAAAGGAATATAAGTGAACCATGAACAATCCCAAACAACAAATCTGTGATTCAATTTGGTTTGTCACACTTGCTTATATTATCAATATAATGTATTGTTTTCGGCTGAGACTACTTCATGTATAAAAGTTATAGTAGCCTCAGTTTTCGGCAATATTGAAACAAATTGAATATCCTTTGAATTGCTTCTTCAGTTATTTAATATATATATATATACGGAAAAACAAGGTGGATATTTAATCATCGGCTCTCGTGAAGTTTTCTTGTAGGTTAAAAGAAGGGGGACAGTATACCTCTAAGTTATAAAACTTTAAGATTGGTATTCTTTAAATTGTATAACGTCTTAGTCTGCCTTTCTCTTCAATTTTTAGATTATATTCAGAATCACGTTTTTATGCCAGATCTTTTATCATTTGTTAAATCAAAGACATGTAGTAGATGTATTCTTTTTTAGACCAAAAAACTATCGTACGGTATTCCACATGTACGGTGAATTAAATTATTGACAAGCATACCACATCTTCTTATATTCATTCGTTCTTTGATGAAGATCTTCATCAAGCCATAAAGGGATAATTCGCGATTTTTCACTTTAAATAAATGATTTTGAAAATGAACTTATTGATAACTATACTCTTTTTAATTCTAAATAATTATGTTTATTCAGAGACATATAATTGTATTATATGTCTCTGGTACAAGCATAATATGTGCATACAATAATGAATGTATGTATACGCATGAGTTTCTCGCTACATTGAAGACCCGTAATTTAGGCCTTCCTCTTTTGTCTGCTCTATAGTCGGGTTTTTGTCTCTTTTACACATTCCTCATTTTCATTCTCAATTTTTGCAATATACGACGATATATTGTTCCTGTTTCAAATACCATGTACATGTACATATATGAAGCTATGAAAGTAAATAAATAGAGTTTACAGAAATAAAGATGATAATGGGATAAGCACTTTAAATTACAGAATAAAGAGATGAAAATATAAAGAATAGATTAAATGATTCATGATTGCTTAACGCCCAGTTACAAATATTACACACCCTCCCCTCCATCTTTTTGTCCATCTAATGAGTTAAGCCTATTTAAAATGGTTCTTATAGGAGGGTCTGAATGGGGGGGGGGGGTCTGTTATTCTGTAAACATTTAATTTTCATCCCTTTTTTCTCTAATCTTCAAAAAATAAGTCTATTCTTTAAAAGTAATTTTTTACGCATTATTCTCTAATTTTTTCCCCAGTTTTCTTTAATCTTTGAAAAAATCATTCTTTTAAATGAATGAGAACGGTGATTTCCAAACAACAGCAAGGCTTTCATTTGTTTCTCAACAATGACGTGTTGGTGTGTATTGTTGTGCATGATTTAAGTGCTAGTTCCATAAAGTAACAAGTCCAAATTCTCATCAGTTCTTTCCAGTGATTTTGACTACACATAATTAAGAAGATGCCAATGAGACAACTCTTCGAAGAGACCAAATGACACAGAAATTAACAACTATAGGTCACTGTACGGCATGCAACAATGAGCTAAAGTCAACCGCATAGTCAGATATAAACAGGGGCGGATTCAGGTTTTTTGAAAGAGGGGCTGTAGTTTTGTAACGAGGGGAGCAAGGCGAAATATTGTTTTGGCCCCTTTTTAGGACTACAAACATAAAATAAGTGAAATATGCACTTTTTAAACGGTTCCTGGCGTGGGGCATGCATATTTTGTAGTTGCTGGTAAGGTGTAAGGGTTGGACATTTTTGATGCTGTATCTCCCTATTAATTCACGAAGTCTAGTCTGATTAATCATTTTAAAAAGAAAAGTCCGGTCAAAAGGGGGATGTACGCCCTCTACGCCCCCTCTGGATCCGCCACTGAATTTAAAGCCCGAGTAGAAGTATCGGAAACCAGTTCATATTGACTGAATCCTATAATCTGTTATCACGAAACCAAAAGAGGTTTACCAAGATTGTTTTCACTTTTATCATATTTTTACAATGATAACTTTGATAATTTTCTTTAAATTTTAAGAAGGGAAAATTCTGTTACCAGTTAATTTTTAGCGTTTTCTTTTATTAATCATTCAATAAAATTGAGGTATCTTTTAGCGTTTTCTTTTATTAATCATTCAATGTTCATTATATTTTTAGACCACGCATTTCTGTAATCTTTATTTTTTATGCCCATTATTCTCTTATCTTCACTTTTCAAGGGCATTATTCTTTAATCATTTAACCCCATCCAAACCCTCTTTTTTTCGTTATTATGTTGTACATGTACTGTTATACCACTGATCGAGACTAGGGGGAGGGTAGGGAGCCCGCTAACAATTTTAACCCCGCCACATTATTTATGTATGCGCCTGTCCCAAGTCAGGAGCCTGCAATTCAGTATAGTTGTCGTTTGTTTATGTTTTACATATTTATTTTTCATTCATTTTTTTTGGTTATATATATAAGGACGTTCGTGTTCTTGTTTGAATTGTGTTACATTGTCATATCAGGGCCTTTTATAGCTGACCATGCGGTATGGGCATTACTCATTGTTGAAGGCCGTACGGTGACCTATATTTGTTAATGTCTCTGTCATTTTGGTCTCTTGTGGACTGTTGTCAAATTGACACTTTAATAAACAAATTTATTATTGGAAATCATACCACATCTTCTTTTTTATATTCCTGTCCTTTTAAAATGCCCATTATAGACATATAATAATACATTAAGCTTAACCGTGATTTTAATTTATAAGTATCAAATAGCGAAAAATTTATATATTTATTCAATAACGACAATGTTGCTGCAATAGATGCCAAAAACATCAACAATATTTTATTGAAAAGAAACGGCATTTTATTTCACTTGTTCTTAAATAAAAAGATGTTTCATTTCATTTGTTATATACGGACACTGTAAATTTAAATATAAATGAGTAAAAATTTGTTTATATTTATATATTGTGTCTTATACGCGTCTCATTTATCTTTTTAAAGATTGATGCACACAATGCAAATGTTTAAATGTTTTGTTTAGTTCTGTGATTCTCATTTTATGTTTGTATGTGGTGAGACTTTAAAAAATAATAACAATGATAAAATATTGAATCTAAAAATATTCAAAAACTATTAACTTTTCTTAAATTTATACTTGAGTCAGAAAATTAAAACCAGCAGTGTCATACATGTTTAACACTCAGCGGGCATTCGATATCATTGACATACTATAGAACACTTAATCGCAATATGTATACATGTACATATATTTTGGACATCTTATCAGTAATCTCTCTATTGAAGATGTTGAAATATATGTATTATAATTATTCGCTTATTAGGCAAATTCATATTCTCCAAAGATATTTTCAATCATTTTAGTTTTGATAAATACCATTACAAATAACTTATTTTGTCTCAGTCTCTTGTGTGAGGATATTCGATTGATAAAATACAATAAACAATTTAAGGTTGTCGGGTAAATGTGGATTACGGATTATGATGTTAGATGTCAAACTTGAATTAACAAACTAAGGTGAATTTAACCCGAATATGTAGTTTCTCTTCAACAGTGTTTTAATTCCAATTTCCTTATTTTCATTTAAACTAAATTAATTAGAATGAAAGAAAGATTCGAAACTAAAGATAGTCACAATTAAAAATATGTATTTTGAAAAAAGAAAAAAACCGCCAGATCATATCTGATTTAAATCCAGGGTCCGTATATGCATCTCCTCATTTTCCGTTCTCAATTTTACAATGGTACGTAAATTAAGATTTTATCCGAAAAGACGGATTTTTCTACATGTTCTACAAAAAAATGTACAACTATTGCATATTGTAAATGTTTAATGCATACATGTCCAGATCTAGATCGAACTGCTTTGCTTCGTCGAAAGTACGAATATAGAAAAACCACAGATTTATATTACAACTAGAAAGTCCTAGAACAGTTGAAGAAATCATCAGAATTTGTTTATTGTTAGTTATTTTGTACATGTATAACTATAATGCGAACCCGAAGTTGTGAAATCGCAACTTAGCGTGAATTCTTTGGAAAAGCGACGATTCTATGAAAACCTATTGTCGATTTCAAGTTCTGTTTCGACATCATTGTAATATATGTCACTGGACGTTAGAATTCAATCTTTTATTTCGTCTTCGTCTTCGTCAAATAGTGCTGTTGGTTTCTTTTTATTATTATTACATACTAGTATAAATGAATACACCACAAGTTATTCCTATGTAATCTCATTTAGATATTTTGTAGTTTAAACATATTTTATTGTTCTAAACAAATGGTTTACAAATTTAGTGCATGCAAAGTAAATTTTAAAGATGACAATGATTGCAGTATCTGTGTGAATCTACTTCTCAATCATGCTTCATAAAGATATTACAGAATATTCAAGATTTACAACTTTTCTTGAATATGATTGCTAATGGAATAAACCATGCAGCAGATTTCAAAATAACCATATTAATCTGTGTCTGAATTATAAGAACTGAAACTGTAATTCTGCTGTAGTGCACCTTTAGAACTTGTATTTCAGATAATTTGACCACGTGACAAGAAATTATACAATAAACATTGGTCACGCACGATAGGTTCTGATGTAAGACACGTACCGTTACAATACCCAGTTTACACGCATCAGCGCACACAGGTTTGTCGAATGGGCCAGTTGATTGGAGGAAAGTTACCAAAAACCACGCCTAACTTTAACTTTTATCCAATCAAACGCCTTTGACATAAACATAAATAATACATCAGTAATATTACAGAGATTTTGAAAAAAAGTCGAGACTCTAAATTCTAACTTAAAATTATAGATTTATGCTCGTAATGCATTTTCGCAATTTACAATAAATTTTAAACATACTTTCACCTAACTAGTGAGGAAAAAATAGAAATTAAAAAAAATTGCAATTTACAACTATTTCGAATTATAGTGCACAGCAAGGACGTATATTAGTTTTCCGTAATTGTGCACAGTTTGTGATAATGGGTGTCAAAATGTATTAAACAAAACCCCAAGGACCAGTTTCAAGAAGAATTCTTTGCTTTCATGCAGAATCGCATAAAACATATTGCTGTCATATTTTCAAAAAGAATTATCAATTAGAAAACTCCCTTTTACATTTCTAAATTCATATATTACGCAGATATAGATGTGGTAGTTGCCGATTGAGTCCAGAAGGTGTCAGGATTTACACAGAGAAGACAGAATATGTCGTCTCTATGACACAAACAACATTGATGACGAGTACCATTACATTATGAATTGTAGAACATATAAACTATATAAAAAGAAGGAAATGTTTAAGGAACTACTGTTAGTCAAACCCTTATATCTTTAAAGCTGATCAACAGTTAAACTCATCAAATATTGTAATATAAGAAAAACTATGTAAAAGTTATAAATGTGAAAGTCAGTCCTCCAAGTTAATTTAATTGTATCGTTTACACATGCATGTATTAATTTTACCTTATAGTTATGTTTATGTATGTTCTTGATAACTAGTAATTGAAGTTTTATGAGAAATAAAGTAATCGTATTCCTTTAAACCATAAATTGCAGTACACGAAGACAGCCTACGGGCCGGGTAAAGAACAAGTGAATATATCACAAAGATTATATTTTTAATCCTCATCCGTACGCGTCGAATTGGTCGAATTGAAGCTTAATACCTACCAAAAAATCTCAATGAGCGAAAAGCTTTCATTTTAGTCATCTCTGGTGTTTTTATGATGGCTTGGTTTGAAGCGAGAACAGACGAACTATGCTTACTAGTGCTGCATAAAAAAAACATGAGGATATGGTTTGTCCTTCATGAATCTATATTACAAATTCGACTCATATAAGGATAATGTTTGTCTCATAGAAAAATCGGTAGTTTTTACCGATAATTTATTTTTTCGATTTTTATCGGATATAGTAGTTATTTGGAAAAATACAAACCGTATAATTATTTATTAAAGTTTCGTATGCATCATAAATCAAGCTCCGGCAACTTTTGACTTGTTCTAATATAAATAGTAATGATTTTCAGCGGAGAAAAAGATAGATATTTTGGTCGTGGTTGGAAGAATCGTAAAAGTGTTATTTTTCTAAATTCTGTTTGTTTAATCGGACATCGTAGAGTCTTAATTTGATTTCTTTTTGCCGAACTGGACTCCATATTGTGTATTGAATTGAAAGTTTGCAAACGGTCCGACCAATGAAATTCATTTTAATATGTAACGCGAACTTCACCGAGAGCACCTAGATGAAATATTTTATCTATACTACAATCAGTTTTAACTTAGAAATTTCCACTCAAATATATAGGAAATAAAATTATATGAAAGCAACAATGCAGAATGTTTCTTTTCCATTTTTTTTAACAATGTTTATGTTCATTTCAATTTGGTAAGTAGACTTATATTTAATGCCCAAAACGTAAATATATGTTTTCTTTTAAAACATTAAAAAACGTGAGAGTATGCCGATATATAGCCAGTCTAGGTCTTTAAACTTAAATCAACTTGCCCATCGTTATCGCAGACTAAAATTTATCTCATATATATATATGTTCATTTATTACAAGTACGTCAGGGTGCATGGCAGCACAATAATCTTTTTACAGAATCGTAAGAACAATATATCTGTTTGATATTTGCTTCTCTTCCACAATTAACGCCCGATTTGGCCAGTGACCGGTATTACAATTTAACACAGTTTTAAAAGTTCAGTGGTCTGCTTCTTCATTTATAATTTTGAGCATGACTTTCTGTTTATCATATTCAACATACGTCAACATTATCTTCATCAATTTTATTATTCAACAAAACCTTGTTTTTCATTACAAGCTTTTCCATATATCAATATACAGCAAGAGAATGGATATTTGTTGCTTACCGGAAATATAAGATACATCGATTTAAATTATGTACACAATAAATAATTTCTGTATAGTTTTCCATGTCTACATTTGATTTACGAGTACAATATAGTAAACAGAAAAAAGAGAAACGGTAAATATACAGGAATACATAAAGTTTCGTAAATAGTTGCAAAGGACCACATGTTACTTACATGCAATGAGGTTTCATAGCATTCGGTAATTTTTGAAACGCATATATATATATATATATATGTGTGTGTGCGATAAAGATCTAGTGCATTTGAGCAAATTAAATTTATGTTATCCATCTAACTATATTTATTTTCAACAGATTCCCTAGTTTGACATTTTTAAACCACGCGTGCATATATATTTTAATGTTTTTATTTAAATGCCTTATATATGAAAATGTCACGTGTATTATACGTTCGTTTGTTTAAATTGTGGAGCATGTGACTTAATAAGACTACGCATTTAAAGTTTGAAACAAAAAACGATAGATACATCGAGGTCGCTTTGCTTGGGTGATTTACCTGTAAAAAGCCCGGGTCTCATCCATGTTTAAAACGAATTAATGCATGTTTGAAATAGTTTAACGGGGGCGTGGCCTATTAGTTTAACGCAACTAACCAGCAACTTGATTTCAATTGATTCACCGCAGAGAAATCTCTTTGACTGGCGTTAAAATGAATTGATATGAATTGAAATGAATTAAATATAATTTTTAATTTTTGTCAATCTTTATCAAATAACGATCAATCTCATTTAAATAGCGTTAACACGTTTTTGTCCGTTCAAGTTAAATTCGGGTTACTAGTGATGTACATGTATATGGATAAGACAATAGTTAATTTTGGAACAGTTAAATACGAAATAACAAATAATTGTGTGTCTATTGTGTAGTGTTCATTTATCAACTAAATTTTTGAACAATTATAGATCATTATAGACTTTGCATAGCATATTTACAATTAAGGTATTGATATTCATTGCAAAAGTTCGATTTCTTTCCGACACAGATCATTTGATCATGTGCATAAAATTGGTTATGCATCCATACCTAATTTAACCCTATTATTTTCTATGTAATGCTAACGCCTGAAATGACATTTCACCTTAGTGCACTAATATTGACGAGTCAAATGGGAAATGTTACCGACATATTCAAATTGACGAGTTAAGTGATTAAATCTGTACAGCTTAGATGACTTTAAATTATTTGGCGTTAATTTCCTGATGTTACTTTGACATATGTTAACATGGTCAATTAGTTTAGTCTGTATAGTATTGGATTTGATGCGGATAATTACAGAATATTATCAGCTGGATAACAAGTACGTTGCTTGTAGGTGGAAATATGCACAAACTTTATTTCATTGTATTTCTGAATATTTTTAGCCTATATATTGCGAATCGTGGTAATTCATAATACGTAGAACCTTTTTAAACGTTTTAATAAGCAATTCAGTACATTGCTAGTATATCTATTCTTTATGATAATTCGTGGTAATTCATATCACGTTCAATTTTGTACTTATTTTAAAAGCAATTCAGTACATTGTCAATTGTCATTTATGAAAAAAAGGAGAAAACTGTAGGAGATAAAATAATATGGTCAGATTTGTTTTTATCAGTTTTGTTTTTTTGTGCAAAGTCAGAATTATATCGTGATATACTATGTCATCTTGTTAAAATTTATCACGATTAGACATGATATCTTTTTTAAAATTGAATAAGTCAACAAGCCGAATGAATTGACTTATATGTCGACATATGTTTTGATAGACACGTCGACTATCTTTGTAGAAAGGATGCGCATTTAAGGTAGCACATTCAAAGATTTGTTCACTCCCAATCAGACAACTCTAAACTGATGTAATACATTTAATCCTTCTTTATATATTATAAACGAGGTACCAAAAAGAAAGAAGAAAGATTCATCTTTCAAATTGTGATAATTTCATTATGACATAATTATTACACAATTAATTATTATGTAATAAGTTGCTATATTGTGATGTCCACACTTGAATGAATTTAGCGTCTTTGTTCTTCATAGCATCCCAAAATATTTAATAGATTCTGGTACAACACAGTTTGACCTCCAAAACTGTGTCTCAGATTTCCAAAAACATCAATAGAACAAATGTTATACCCAATTGAATTTAGTGGTCTCTTATGAATTATTGTTCCAAATTTCATTGTAGATTTATGAGAAAATGAAATACAATAGGAAAAATCTGAGACACAGTTTTGGAAGTCAAACTGTGTTGTGCAAGAATCTATAAAATATTATGGGATGCTATGAATAACAAAGAAGCTAAATTCATTCAAGTATGGACATTACAATATGACAACTAATTACATAACAATTAATTATGTAATAATTATGTCAAAATGAAATTAGCACAATTTGGAAGATTATGGAAGATTAATCCTTCTTCTTTCTTTTGGTACCTCATTTATAAAATTTAAAGAAAGATGAGTGGAATTACATCAGTTTAAAGATGTCTGGTTGGGGATGAAAAATCTTTGTATTGTGCTACCTTAACTGGATACAAATGTTAGGTAATAATTATGTTTTAGAGAGTTTGGTTATCTTTGTGAAACGGTCCCTATCTCCAATTGTTCCATTCTCAGTTTTATAACATAGGAATAACTTATAATCGCAGATATGATATTTTAAACGATTCCATCAAAGCATAATATCGTCTGTTAATAAATTGAGTATAGTCCACTCATCCATGATAATCTATGAACAGTGTATAATGCTTGCCTGGAAACAGTGTTGTGTATTTAGTCACGTCTCCACAGATACACCGTCACGACCCAACTTTGAAGTTTTATAATTTGTAAAAGAAGAGGGACGAAAGATACCAAAGGGACAGTCAAACTCATAAATCTAATATAAACTGACAACGCCATTGCTAAAAATGAAAAAGACCAACAGAAAAACAATAGTACACATGACACAACATAGAAAACTAAAGAATAAACAACACGAACCCCACCAAAAACTAGGGGTGGTAATGTACAAGTACATATCAACAAATATAATTTTAAACTACCAACAAATAATTGTCTTTCCTTAACCTATTATTTTTGACTAGCCATATTGATGTGCTATTTCATTGTGACCTTTATATACGTTCGATGTTTAGACTACTTCACATCTATGGTTTATCAATTTTCTACAGAAGGAAATACCTGTTTCAAGCTCTTTAAATTTGCCATTTGTGCAGGACTTTCCCTTTGAGAATTATCCTAGGGTGTGTGAATTTCTTTTCTTTTAGTTACATGCACATTGTTTTTATATAGATTAGACCGTTGTTTTTTTCCGTTTGAATGGTTTTACACTAGTAATTTTGGGGCCCTTTATAGCTTATTGTTCGATGTGAAGCCAAGGCTACGTGTTGAAGGCCGTACATTGACCTATAATGGTTGACTTTTATAAATTGTTATTTGGATGGAGAGTTGTCTCATTGGCACTCACACCACATCTTCCTATATCTATATAGTCTACTGTAGTAATGACAGACTCCTGCGTGATCTATTCAATCAATCGACATACTTACAGAGTTTTATTTTTCTCAAAGTGTAGAAATAACTAAAATTTGTGTAACCCTTTTCTACTGGAACACTTTTTGTAAACAGTAGTTAAACCTATGTTAGTATTGTGTACTTATTTGTCTGTATGTCTTTTTCTTTTTAAACCATGGCGTTGTCAGTTCATTTTCGCTGTCCCTCTTGTATCTTTTGCACCTCTATTAAAGTACATGATTTATACAATACATCAGTTTTGACTTAAATTATTACTAGAAATATTATTATAAATTGATAGTTGTATTTCCTGTGAAATTTGACCCGAAAGTGATGACTATACAAAACATTTCTTAATAATGCAAGGAAACACAAAACAAAGTACACACTCAGGTGAATGATACATAGGTTATTCAAGATTCATAGTGGAAATAAATTAATTATAACTGGACATGTTATTCAAACACCTCTATTTAACATATTTCAGTTGAATACATTTGTTTCTCTTCTTAAAAGGTCCAATTCATCATTCAACAATGAAAGAAAGGTGTCCTGATACTTTTAGATGTGATGAAATATGCAGTCATGGGTTTTCCTTGCGAACAGTGACCAGCCAAGAATGTCCCGTTTGTCAGTGTGCTGTTGTTACAGGTACATTGTATATTGCATACTATAAAACAATTGTGGCTTATCCTGTACAGTTTTTATTAGGTTGATAGATTTCTTTGGAAGCTCTATCATATGTCGTGTGATATTTATATCAAAATTACAAAAATTGTATTCTTATTAAAAAGACCTATTATTATAGGGGGTATACTGTTTGACCTCTGTCTGACCATCAATCCGTCCGTCATTCCGTCCATCCATCTCTCTGTCCGTCCGTCAAATTAATATAATTTGTCGCATGTTTTTCAGGATCTACATCATAAGGCTTTCTGAAATTTGGTTTCATGGGTTATATTAATCAGCTACATCGTGTAATACGTGTTTGGATTTATCACACACCAACATCCTGGTTATCGAACACTTGTATCATTTAACACATGCTAGCCAAGATTTATCTCTCATGAACTGTAATACACAGATTTCGGTAATTTGGTTTAAGGGTTTATTTTAGTGAGCTTTGCCATGTGATGTGTTTTTATTTTCATCACTCAACAATTTATGTTTATCGAACACTTGTATCATTTTACACATGATAGCCAAGTTGAACATTTTGGTCACATCTTCCCAAAGAACTACAATATAAGATTTTCTGAAATCTGGTTTCAGGGTTTATACAAGTCAGTTTACCTGCGTTATGAGTTTTCAGATTCATCACTCAACAACTTCTGGTTACCGAAATTGTTGAACGGGGGTATCATCAGTGAGCAGTAGCTTATACTTTCATTTGTATTTTCCCTATTATTTGTACATTTGAAGTGCTTTCCCGAAAAACTTTTTTTTTTTGTAACGCTCTTATAATAGAAAAACACAGAATATAGAGTATCTTTCAATGACAAATTATCAGTAAATGCACAACAACAGCAATTAAAATGCACACACAAAGAACAAATGAACAACGTATATATTGCTGTCCCTCATCTCAAACAGTAAGGCCTTCTACACGAAGCAGAAATACATTACCTTACTGCAACTGTAAGACGAATGATACCGAAATGCATTTGTGGACTGATAAGCGTGCTTATCGTAACAGTGGAAGATTATAACTTCGATCACAACCTCGCTGATGTGAGAGTTTTTAAAATGTGTACTTTCTAAGAATTACATGTACTGGTTAGAGTTAAATAATCTCATGTCAGCTAATGAAGTACACTCCAAGTCAGATGCATGTTTAGCAATAAGCATTGCAAATTCATAGCACATGTTAATCTAGTTTTTAACGTAAATCGGTTAATATATCAACAACTCTGCGCAAACTCCAACCCGTTATATAAGGTTAATTACAAAACAAATAAGGCATGTCTTATTTCATAAAGTTAAAGACATCAATGCATTTTACCATGTATGTACTATTCTGAAATGCCAGTTCTCTGAAATATTTTGCTTTTCTTAATGTAAATCATCGTCAAATGTAGAATTATTGTATGAAGGTAATCAATTTGAAGGCAAATCTATTTCGATGTGAAAATAATAAGAAAATGCACCAGTTTTAAACTATAAATTATTTATTTAAATTCTAAATTTGTTTATATGAATTGTAAATTTCCATGCTATGCAGGTGTCTTTCATAACTGCATCAGTTCATTTTATTCACAGATAAAATAACTATGGCGAAAAGTCAATCAGAATCCAGTCAAGGAAAGAACGTTATATCTGGTAATGAATCATCACATAATACAATAGTCAGTGGAAATATGGGAACACACAGTTCCGGCGGAAGTACAATAATGAATGGAACTTCAGGAAGCATATCCTTTCACGAGTCATTAACAGGTCATGTGCCATTAGCGGGGCACTTCAATGGTGGAACTTTACATCAATCACTCTCTCACAATTTACCATTAGCTGGAGATTCAACTGACAGGAATTGTATTGGGCCTACATGTTCTGCCAAAAATGGAATGCATACAGGTACATTAACATCCCTCTTCCCAGTTATATTGTTATATCTATCTGAAACCTTGCAACTTCTTTTTTGAATGAAGTAAATTTGAATGGTCTATAATGGTTTACCTTATGGTTGTCTCATTGGCACTCATACCACATCTTTCTATATCTAGCAACACTATTTAAAAAAAATGAACATATTATACAACAACATTAGGCAATGCCCCGATTACAAATTCCAGTACAAACAAAATTAAATATACAACATTCACTATGACGGGAGAAAGAGTTTCTAAATAAAGGCAACAGTAGTATACCGATGTTCAAAACGCATAAATCGATAGACAAAAACAAAACCGGGTCATTAACCAAAACCCAGGGAAACGCATTAAATACAAGAAAATGACGACACAACATTAAAATGTACCACACACAGAAACGAACTAAGCATTAGACAAAATCCGATGTGAATAACAAATATAACATCAAAACTAAATACATGAATTTTGGATAGAAAAGTACCGTGACACGTCTTATAATAATGTGAATTCACACTCAAATATAAGAGGGAACAAACGACACAAAAGAAACACAACGTTAAAATGTAACACACTCAGAAACGAACTATAATATAACAATGACCATATTTCTGACTTTGTAAATCATTGTTAGATAAATTGTAAAATGAAAACGTCTTTTCATGAATTTATCATTATTTCTTGTCGATATTTCCTTAATTTGGTACTGTGTAATCTAATCTCGTTTGTTTGTGAGATGTGTTGTCGATTTTTGCCTATTGTCAGGACAATAGCAGTATTATTTCAGATTGAATATTAATTTGATATTTTTCGTTTTGAATTTTCTGCAGTAAGTAAAATATAACAGTTGTTTTCATTGAAAGTCTGTTAACTAGGGCAACACATAACAGTGATGAAAAAATATATCTTCTTGATTATCTTTTTTATATTCACAGGAAGGACGGCCCATATTCAACCTAGCCAGTGTGCTGAAATATTGACTTGTGTAGTGTCATGTAAACACGGATATAAACTTGGTCCCAAAGGAACTGATGGGTGTCCTTTTTGTACATGTCTAAAATAAACTTCTCTTCTTTTAAATGTATGTTTGTCTGTATCAGCCTTATCATCATAGCATCAACAAGCTTCTAGTGATTTTTTCTCTGGATCTGAACACCCTTTATAGGGTAACCATACTTTCGTTTGTCGAACAGTTCCACTACCAAAAGCATAAATGAAGAATAAATTAACAATCGTTACACAACAACCTTTTATACACTATTTACATGTTTTAAGTCTTTATGTATTTTTACAAGGGAGGTTTACAGGTTTTATTTTAATTTTTACATGGAAGTTTACAGTTTTTAAGACTTTTTACATGCAAAATTTTTACTTTGAGCAGTTATTTTCTATCTTTTATTTTTATTTTTTTTTGGTCTACTGATATTTAATGTGATAAAAGGAGTAGGTCCAGTAAGACCCCTTTTTGGCCCCAAAATATAGCTGTTTTACAAAATTGTTAAAATGTAAACTTTTAGTTATTTATTGGACAGTAGAATGCTTCTGCTACATGAATACGGGCTGTTTTTGACAATACAAATATATATCGGGTACTAGCACTATTAATTCATACTAAATGACTGAAATCTTCACAATTCTAGCATTTTAGTTGAATTTTAGACGGTTTTCGTGTGAAACGAAAGTGGCCGCATTCGTGTTCATCCTTAATATTGAAATGTAAGTTGTAGTTTATGATAATACATAACATATAAAAAGGTTAAGGATGAACACGATGCGGCCACTTTCATTTTTGACAAAAACCATCTGAAAAGTGACATTTTTCGGCATATTTGATAGATTTTTCATATTTGAACTTGAACCGGGTCGTTTTCAATGACTGAATCAGTTAAAAACCCATTGATATGAATTTGCAAATAAACTTTATAAGGTTATGCGACTGTATGACTTTTTCTTAATTTACTTTCAACGAAAACGCTCAATGCGAAACCCCAAAAGGTAAACAGTTTTGAACTATGTCAAACGTATGTTTATTGTAGAAGTGATCACTAATATTCATTACTTGTAAAAAAAAAAAAACACCAAACAACATCATTTTGTGTGTTAATTATTACACTCACTGCTTGATAACTGAATTAAGTATATTGACAATTTAATTTTGAAACTCAACATATACCCGTGCGACACTTACTAGAGAGGACATTCTAGTTACTCAAAGGTCTGTTTTATATTCCTTTGGAGTTTTATCTAAAGATAAAAGTGTGATTATAAACAACAGTATTTTGCTTGGTCTTCAAACTGTTCCACAAATCTGCTTTCCTCAATTATTAGAATCAATCTTATAAGCAATCAAACTGGCTTCAAAAGTATTGTGTAACTGCCTATTCTAGAGTTGAAGTAAATCAGATCTTGATACTAAAAATTCCATAGATCTTTTTCAGTACATACAATCTAAGACCCTTTCATCTTGTAATAGTATTACAACATTTGACTTTTCTACACTTTACACAATTATTCCCCATTTCTAACTAACAAACAAATTGGAAGAGTTGGTATTGCTTTTATAATGTGATCTTTCGAATAAGGCATGTTACTGGGTTTGTTCTAACATGAGCAACACTACGTTTGACATATGTGGAGCAGAATCTGCTCACCCTTTTAGAGCCTCTGAGATAGCCTCCAGTTTTTGTTGATGTTCTTTTTGCTGATTCTTTAGTTTTCTATTTTGTGATTTGTGTACTATTGGTCGTCTATTTGTCTTTTTGTGGCCAATATGTTGTTAGTTTATTTTCGATTTTAAGGTTTGATGGTCTCTCTGATATCTTTAACTCCTCGTGTGTATCCCCAAAAACAGAGTTTTTAACTTTTAAACTAAAGTTTGCTTCGTACTCGAGCAGTGTTAGCTGAATACTAAGAAAATGTAAACATCAATGTTTTTAGACATATAACAATATATATATTATTTCAAAATTATCTTTTTGTGAATATAACAAAATTCATCAGTATGGCATCTTTTCGAATAACATTTTGTTTTATTATTTCAAACTTTTTGATGCTAATAGGCGTCTATATTATTATAAAGATATTTTTTGTCGTTTCCCTAGGTAAAGAATCCAGTCTGAAGAGGGATATTTGTAGATGTACTATGTTTTTAAAGCTTTGTATTTCATTGTAATTGTTTTTTTATTAATATGTACCAAATTGACTTCTAAATATGTTATTCTAATTCCTCTTTGATTTTGAATTAGTTGTAATAAAGCATTATATATATAGGACTATCAGCATAATATCAATGATTAGTTAAAAGGCGAGACATTTCAGCGTGTGCACTCTTGTTTATTTTTGTTTTTTCTGTTAATGTCGGTTATATTTCTATTTATAACTTCAGTGTAGCTTTAATAGATATAAAATCGTCCGAAATTAAGATTAAATCAAACTAAAACATAGTTTTTGAGTTCTGTCGAATTCACCCCTTTCTAAATAAGGAGTCGCACCGGATTATTGTAGAAAATATTTCGAGTCGTGTCGAATTTTCACAGTCCAGTTGAAATGAAATCCTTCCTATCCTAAAATTTAAAAACTAGTTATTGATTGGTACAGATGCATAGTCTGACAGATATTTACTGCATAGAAACTGTGTAGTAAACACTTAAATGAAGATACAGTTGTATTGCCGCTGTGGAAAAACGGAGACGAAGTTTACAGAAGTATGAAAAAAAACTAACATGAAAACATCCCATTTAAAAGTACAAAATATCATAAGAGTTGCTAATAAATATTTCACAAGTAAGCACAACTTATAATGTTCTGTTATGTCTTTACAAAGACTTTGTAGTACAATTACCAGACTGAACGTATCTCTGAGATAAAATGTTACGTAACATACGTTACCGTTTAAATCGACCAAAATTATTTAATACTATTACAGAAATATATTTTCCCAACAGTTATACTGTATTCCTATAGTATTGCTACCTTTTTGCATTTGTTTTGACTCAAATTTTCTATTAGAGGTATCCATGAATCGAAATTGCACCCATTACCGTTTACCCCGATAAAAAAAAAATGCAACATAATTTCTTTTGACGACCGGGATATTTAGAAAGTACACATTCTCAGCTTTCCAGTGATATATAGTTTAGCCGTATGCTAGGTAGTTGCTTTAAAAATGTAAAATTTGGCTCTCATATCACTCGCCTGTTGGTTATTTAATAATACACGAGTGTTACGTGTAATTTGCAGCAAAGGCAAATTGAAAGGTAACAATAAAGCATTTGTACACATGTGCACGCAATAACGAGTAAGAAATTCGAGATATGTAATGGACAATGGTTGATTTGTTTATAACTAAAATGCATACAACTACATTTGGAAATATGATATTGTTGGTTTTTTTTTGTGTTAAACTTTTCCTGTATGTTGTATTTTTTACATTAATATAAACATTATAGTTTTCTTCAGTGTCTTCTAAAAATGCCTATACCAAAAAAATGAAACTTCAAAGAAAATTTAAATAGGAAAGTCTCTTATCGAAGACAAAATCCAAAGCTCAAACACATAAAAAAAAATATAACGTCTGTCATATTTCAAACTTTGTACAGGCATTCCCGCCTTTAGAAAATTGTGGATTTAACCTAAATTTATAGCTAGCTTAGCCTAAAGCTTTAACTATATTGTATGATTTTTTTTTGTAACACTACTTTAATTGTCAGCACTTCGTCATAATTATAAATTAACTGTATACAAAACTTTTATCTTTTGAAATACGAATGCCGTCTACCTCAGGAAAAGATTATCGCAGTTGTATTTTGCGAACCATTTAGGAATTTTTGGTCAATATTGCTCTACCACATAGCGTTGTTTTTTCGCTTTTGTGACACTTTTTGATTCGAGCGTCACTGATGAGTATTATGTAGACGAAATGCGCGTCTGGCGTTAATATGAAAGTTCAATCCCGGTAGAAATGATGAGTTTATTCACATTTTTGTAATACTTTTGAAAATCATACATCTCCACACTTAAGACCAAATTGTGAAGTAGTTAACAAACAGAGGTCACTGTACGACGGTCTAAAATAAATACAACCAATACCGTACACTTAACTTTTAAAACCATGACACATTTATAATAATTCAAACGAGAGAACCTATGGTTTGGATAATGTAAAATACATGTACTTTAAAGCAAAACACATAATACAACAACAAATGACGATCACGGAATTACAGACTTCTGACTTGTGACAGGCACACACATAATTTGGCTGCATTAAGCAACTTTGCAGACCCTTTATCTACTACCTCAACCTCTCTAACAGTACAATAAAAAAACACTATATAATTCAGTAAAGAAAGCAGTAGCATAAAAATACAAATGGCAGATCTTAGAATATTCTTAAATACTGAAATCTTGGTTAAAGCTATGAATAATACAAACTCCATGTATCTATGAAAACACAAATATCAATAAGATTACAGCCAATATAATATAATGTTACAAAATACAGGTCTCGCAAAAAATGAAGGACCGCAAATGTACAAACTGGTACATACTGGTACGTGTATTACAATAATATTCTGTTTAGTTTTAATAAGTTGATAAGGTAATTGTTATTTATACAAATAAAAAAAGTATCTAATTACAATATCAAATTAGTACCGTTTCTTTTTAAAGGAATAATGATACAAAAATCTAGATTCATCAACTCATCGTCTTGGAATAGTTCTGATTGTATACAATGTTCGATAACTCAAACGATTTTATTGGAATATTTGTATCACTTCTTTTTTATATTCAAAGGTTAGTGTAAGGGGGTACATTCGTAAACATTAGAATGCAATAGAAATGAAATAATGGTTGTTCTTGTTCAAATTTAATGATGATAGATAAATAATTTTCAGATCATTAATCACAACAGTTTGACATAAATAGTATTTAATTATAAACGTTTAAAACCGGAAGATATGCATATCCATGTTCGTGTTTAAAATTTTATATGCAACCAGGGAGGCATGAAGTTCTACTTAGAAAACATGAAACAATCCTATATTAGTTTTATATGATTAAATTTCCCCTGTACTTATGAAATATATTCGACTTTCCATTGGTACTTTTACGTTCGCTTATCAGATTATTATTCATATTTATCATTCAATACCTTTCGTTATATCGGATTTTTAACTCAAAAATTTGAACTTGGATATAGTAAAGTTCTGCTCAGTTATAGAAATTGAAACACCTCATTTGACAGAGTGCTGACATGAGAATATAGTCTCTGATGCATGATTTGTTTTATTATTAATTGTTTTTGGCTTTAAACTAGCTGTCAGTAATTGCGATAACTCTCAAATCGTATTTTCTCGTTAATTCGACCTGTTGTTACTGTTTATAATGCTTATTTGTTATTTTATATTTATATGGATCTTGCCTATATAACAGCTTTGGTTATTTGAAATATCTTCTAATTTTTACTTCTTCTTATTACATTTGTATGAACATCAAGATTTACCTGTATTATTAAAACTGTCTTTTTTTTGGTCAAAAGTGATTATTTTCGAAGGGTTAAATATTTCGCAGTGGTGTCTTGTCATGCTTTTGTTTGGACTTGTTTGTTTGCTTTTTGGTCTTGAATGTTTGTCCCTAATATTTTATTAACTGTGCATTTGCATTCAGATATCGCAGATCAAATTTATTCGTTCAAAGTGTATTAAATTACGTTTTTTTATTTAGTTAAGCCTGCAAATTGATATTTTATCTCGGGTTTTTCTATGTTGTGATGCTATGCTATTGTTTCAGAAAAAGGAAGAAGGTTTGGTACCATTAAAACGTAAAATCCCGCTGCAAATGTTTGCACCTGTCCTAAGTCAGGAATCTGATGTACAGTAGTTGTCATTTGTTTATGTAATTTATACGTGTTTCTCGTTTCTCGTTTTCTATATAGGTAAGACCGTTTGTTTTCCCGTTTAAATGGTTTTACACTAGTAATTTCGGGGCCCTTTATAGCTGGTTGTAAGGTGTGAGCCAAGGCTCCGTTTTGTAGGCCGTACATTGACCTATAATGGTTTACTTGTTTAGATTGTTATTTGAATAGAGAGTTGTCTCATTGGCACTCACACCACATCTTTCTATATCTATATAAGCCATATATTTGAATATGAAAAGGGGGTGTCCGTAAACATGATAAGGCAGAAAAACTGACAAAATAAAACGTAAAACCTTATCAACGAATAGAGCGAATGGAACTCAATCGTCATGTTCTTCACTTGGTAGATACATTTCCCGAAGAAGCATATATATACCCACAAGGTTTTAATTTATTCCAATTTATGTAGTTTAAATATTAATTAAAATATCTATCGTTTAAAAACGTCCTTGTGACATTGAAAACTGTTCACCTTGTAACGATTAAAATATCTTATTTAAATTATAAGACGAAGAAGATATATCAATTTGTATAGTTTAAAGTGTTTCAATGAATACGAACAAAAAATACATACGAAGTTGAGTATTTACTACGGAAGTTTACTGAGAGAAGCCAAATTTAGAAACCGGTTGATTTTAACAATGTGTAAGTAGTTGAATTATTGATTTTTTTAAGTGTATATTTTTATCAGTTTTATTGCGTTTAAAATGTTGAATGAGTACATTCTCTGTATGTGTTGTTGTTATCAAATAGGTTAAGATATTGATTTTGTCAATGTTAATAGGTCAAACGTCATGTAAGCAATGTTAGGTATCCACGAACTGTAAATCATACTGCCTCAATGTATATACATAGCTATTTGGTGGATTTTTAGTTTTTATAAGCCAACCAGGATGTAGTTACAATAAAATCGTTATTCCCACAGTGATAACTTCGTCGGTTATTTCCTTGTTAAAGGTTTGTCATTTGTGGAATTTGTTGTTTTATATATAGAGCCAATTTATTTAGATAAGTGTTCAGAGTAACTATAGATGAAATGCACTCGGCCAAAAAACAGCAGTAATACTGAACATATCACTGAATGTAGATTTGTAGAAACTGAAATCAGGTCAAACAAATCGTAAGGTTTAAACTACGTTGTTGTAGACTGTTACATAAACTGAGTAACTGCCCTGTTATATCTATTTCATGAAACAATGAAAGAAATAGAAGAAGACCAATTAAGTTGATATCAGTTGAAGTGTTAAATATTCCTGTGGAAATTCCAATACATAAATTCCCTTCCTACACAACAAGTGGTGTTTATTATAATGTTGTCGTTGATATTGGTAAATGTTAATTTCTTAATGAAAATAAAGTATTAAGAGGAATAAAATAGTAACTTATTTTTAGATATGAGTCAAGAAGTCTACATATATTTTGGATATAAGCTACCAGATATACGAAAATAAAGTTTAGTAATTTTTCCATTATAGAACAAAGTGAAGTAATTTGCTTCTTAATTAAGCCCCTTATCTAGAGATTGGTTACACATGAACAAGCGTATTAAATAACAACGTTACATGTATTATAAAAATCAACAGAAGTGAACCGAGATGTTTCTATTGTTTATTTTTAACCACAACGTTTAAACTGAGTATTGTCTCGAACCATTTGATATAAATTCAGTTCATTGTCCTCAACCTTTTTGATTTTTGATTGGACTGCACTCTTCGTCGTTGAATAGAGATAGTTTTGTTCTTATTATTAGTAAATCAAAATATTGACTTTTAACGGCAAGTATGATGAGATGTTTTAACCTATAATATAAAATTGAAAAAACCTAGAAAAAAATCAAATTGCATGATTTTGCTGCCTATTTATATTGATATTAATGTTTTTTGTCGGGTTATATGACAGTCGGTAGTATTTGGATTTTCCCTTTATGTTTCGTTATTTGGCTTCTAGACTAAAACACACAGGAAATGCTGAAAAATATCGAGTAAGTCCTTATAAAATGTCTATCTAAGACTGTTTTATATTTGAATTTACATTTAAGAAGGTTTGTAGTCGAATATTATAACTTTAGTCAAATCTTTAAACATGCATTTGACTAATAATGCTTCTTTAACATATTTAGATGCAGGATTTCTAAATAAAGATCTGGTATTTTGTTTTTGGCCATATCAATTTTTATTTGACTTTCATCAATGCTTGTATCACATATTATGTTACGACGTGTTATGTACCTGAAGTATAATACGTAATTGAATTAAATTTGTTGCTTCCGTCTTACATTAACACTTAACACATGTACATTTATATAAATAATGCAACTTTCAATTTCAATATCACAAATTTATTACTGCTTAAAATTTCTATATTTGTTTAAAAATTTTCATATCCCAATAAGTTCGATAATACAACCGAAAAACCATTTAGAATATTTAGAATCGGACCCTTCAATTTTCTTTAAAGCTCTTTTGTATACTTTATTGTTTAAATGTAAATAAAATCACAACATACAGTTCAATATTAAAGTATTATATTCATAATTATCTAATCCATGTTTGCAACGGCTATATTACTGATATGTTAAATATAAAATAAATGTGATCATAACGATTGCCTATGTTATCATTTTGTTATATCATATTATACCATTATCAATAGAAAGTAAATATACATACTATTTTTAGAAAGATAAACAGAAACAAGGAAGATAAAAAAACAGATAAAAGAATATCAGGTCAAGACATATATCTGAAAGGAACCGAAAGTATGAGTTTCCAGTGTAGTGCTGATGAATCGAATAGTAAGACATATACATTTTCAATGGACGATGTCGTCGACGGATCCAAAATCTATTGTAGTGGTCAAATAAGAGGTTTTGTCTTAAATCAAGGTGTTGGTAATAATGAAAGTAAAACAAACATTTCCCAATATGGAAATAGTGGTTCGATTAATATACAGAAATCAGGACAAGCACAGCAATTAGGAATGCTCCATAACCAAGGATTAATCGCACAGACGAATGAACATACAAATACAGTAATTGAAAAGAAACATAAATCACTGTTTACAGGAAAACAAATTGGTGATAGAAACGAAAGGAGAAGCACACGTGCAAAGTTTAGATCATACTCAAAATTGACAATTCGGAAACAATCCTTTATCGGTTGGACATCAGAATGTATGTTACCAATATGGAATTTTGCTATGGCTGGTTTCTTTTACAAAGGTAAATAACTCATGCATGTCATGATTGCAAATCCATATTTAATAATACCAATTGCTGTTATATGTATGTCTTCGTAACCATGACACTTTTATGTGTTAACCATTTTAACAAAACTATGTTTGATGCTAGTCAAGTTAAATTTTGCTAATATATATTGCTAGTTATTCCGTTTATTCAGATAAGTTCTGAAATTACACAACTATTGTTGAAACAAGCATGACTAGCATGGGACTCTGTTGTACCCATGTACTCTGCGTTTAAAATTTAAAAAACCATTGTAAACCACTTCAAACAAATCATTCTCTAAGTTTTATTTGTGTTTTAAAATATGGATTATTAACTAATTTGTATACAAATTTAACAATTTCACCCTCTACACGTTTCCTTTCCTCATTTGATCACTACAGATGACCTTTTTATTTGCGATACTTGACCCTAAAAGGAAGTAATCTAAGTGACTGATTTCTTTTGCTGACATAACTAATTAGCGATAAGAACTATTTGGACTGAGTAGAATTGATAGTGTCTCATTTCTAAAACGCATAAGTTGAAAATAAACTGATAACGCCATGGATTAAAAAAAAAAAGACAAAATCAAAACAATAATATACAAAACACAACATAGAAAGCTAAAGTGTATGCAACCAAAAAACTAACAAAAAATGTTGGCGTCCTGATTTGTAAAGGGTTAAGGGTGCTTATGTGTACATATTAATCTGAATAATTCAACCACATGTCGTGTCAGTTAAATGTCAAACTATCTAAATGTGTTTTGGTATTTTGAGGCAGGGTGTTGATGGCATTGATCAGATTCATTCCTGCTATGTGTTTTCAAAATTATTATAGACTTTTTTCAATTTTTTATCGTTTTTTTCACACATTTATCGTGTTCTCTTGTTGTTTTTTTTTTTTAATCAAACGTAGAGTCGTTTGAATACCCTTTCTCCAAAATAAACACCATATCGTAAATTCTTACGTTTGATGATCATTTCTATAACATGTATAATAATTTAACCAAAATATGTTGTAATCAACGATCCATGGTTTTTATAGACATACACATATTTGACTTGGATGAACTGCAATGTAATCCTCTCTTTTTCCACTTTTAACATGTTTAATCTGTTCTCATGCCAGCATACTCTTTCGTTGATAAATTGAAATCAAAGAGAATTATCATGACATACGTGATGGTGTTTTATGTACGGGCCAGATACAGACTGCCATCAAGTGTGGGATTTTGATGTTTTTTCTTGCATTAGGCTGTTTTCTGCTCTTTGGTAGGGTTGCTGTTTTTTTGACACATTCCTCATCTGTATTTTCAATTTCATTTGGATTGCCCTGCTCACCTCAGTAGAGGGTGGGAAAATTAATTAACAACTGCTTTACCACCAAAATATGTTTATCGATTTGATGAGTTATACAAAATAGTAGTGTTAAGTCAAAGTGATGTTTGACGTTAGTGTAACATACCTGTAAAGCAAACATAATAACCATATTGGAGCCTGCAAGATAATTCCTGGATTTCAATATTTTTGTTGCATTATCTTCACAATATGATTCATCAAGAGATGCACTATTTTCGGTGATTAAGAATTCGATTTGCAGTGTACATTTTTCTGTTGTTGCTTTTTTAATCATTTGGTTTTATAAAAAAATCACACTAACAAAAACTAATTACACAATGAAGGCATTGCTCATTGTTTTCTTGTATATTATTGGCATTTAAGAAATTGAGGTCCAAGAAACAATCAAAAACATTACAGAAATGATTTGTTTTTTAAATTTATTTTATATTTCATGTCTAATAAAACAAGATTAAATGTTTGTGGCCTAATTAGTTCAAATTTTAGGTGACCATATACAGATGATATTTTTCCCCGAATAAGCATTTGCAAGCTGCAATATGATATCATTGGTTTAATCAACAAATAACTAAAGGCGCTAAAGAGCATGTGTCGCTCACTTGAATCTAGTTGAGCTTTGGAAATCATATAAAAAGTTAAAGATCATAACATATACTTCAATAACAATTGAGGCCAAATTGGGTTAAATATTTGCCCGATTATATAATAATAAATCCTGGTGGCCATCTTGAATAGTAAATCAGTAACAAATTAACAACACTTTATCAGTATTTCACAAGGAACATTTATGACATGCTAAGTTTCATTCCAAGCAGTGCTTCTCTAACAGAAGTCATTTGTATGTATTTCCCATAGGGTTCTGTGTTAAACCATGTCGCCCGCTGGCGTCCATCTTGGATGATGGATCGGCTAGAAAGTAGTAATCCTTGGTCATCACCTCATAAATTTATGCTATGTTTGGTTTCATTCCATTCAGTAGTGCTTTAAAAGAAGACATTTGTATTTATTTCACAAAGAGTCCTATGTTAAACTTAGTCCCCTACTAGTGGTCATCTTGTATAATGGATTGGCTTCAAAGTAGCAACACTTGGTCAGCACCTCATAAGAAACATTTATGCTATGTTTGGTTTTATTCCATTTGATGGTTCTCTAAAAGAAGTCATTTGTATGTTTTTCCCATAGGTCTTATGTTAAACTAAGTGCTTTGATGGCGGTCATTTTTAATGATGAATTGTGTACAAAGTAACAACATTTGGTCAGCACCTTATAAGGACTATTCATGCTATGTTTGGTTCCATCCTATTCAGTGATTCTCTAGAATAAATACAAAATAATAAAAAGTTAACGACGACGACGACTTGATGAGAATAGCTTACTTGACTATTTTGGTCAGGTGAGTTAAACAGAAGATAATAGATATATTTATTAGACGAACCGACAAAACTTACATTAATGCATCAAGAGATCAACTATCTTTTACAGGATTTGCTGACATCGTGGCTTGTTTTGAGTGTGGTCTAGTACATAGACGATGGAAAAAAGACGATGATCCTGTCAAACAACATATGCAATTGCAACCTGACTGTCCTTATATAATAGAACTAATAGAAGATGGCATTCAGTCGTGTGTAGACCTTCAAAGTTTGGAATCAAATAATTGTGAAGAGGTAAGTTTTTCCCAATGACACTATCTATCAATAGAATTATTGTCCTCTTAACAATAAATGTGTTCGTAGATAGTAGATGTTTTTGTGTCTTTTTAAAATTGTTAAACGATGATGACTGATGTACCCATATTTTGACTATTATATTTATTGTGTCTGTTTATTTAACGCATCAATGTAAAAATATCGGAAATTGATGAGACTTTCATTAAAGTGAGAGGGTTAGCGCTATAGAACCAGGTTTATCCACCATTTTCTACATTTTAAAATGCCTGTACCAAGTCAGGAATATGACAGTTTTTGTCTATTCGTTTTTGATGCGTTTTGTTATTTGATTTTGCCATGTGATTATGGATTTTCCCAATTGATCTTCCTCTAAGTTCAGTATTTTTGTGATTTGACTTTTTATGGGGACGATATAACTACAACACCATTCAAATACGAGGATATGATACATTAGCAGTCTGAAATCTTAAAAAATATTATAGAACAAAAATGTGCAAATAAATAAAGAAATACACATTTTCTAGCAATTACTTTAAAATTATGGCGATATTAGTTGATCTGAAATATCAATAGTTTCAAATTCGACGGGTGTTTTATTAACTTTTGGAATCGTATACATGTTATAAATAAAGACATCAGTAGTATACCACTGTTCGAAATTCATTAATCGATTGAAGAAAAAAACAAATCCAGGCATAAACTAAAACTGAGGGAAACACATCAATTATAAGAGGAGAACTACGACACAACAGAAACACAATATTAAATAGTAACACACAATAAAACGAACTGTAATATAACAATGGACTTTTTCCTGACTTGGTACAGAACATTTTAAGAAAACATGGTGGGTTTTGTGGCTAGCCAAATCTCCCGTTACTATGACAATGGTAAATACAATTAAAATTACAACATTACATGAAAGGACTACAAAACAAATACACGAGAGAACATATAGGACAGACAAACGCACAAATAATAAATCAAAAGATACCAAGTTTATAATTTAATACGCCAGACACGTGTTTCGTCTTTACAGTGACGCTCAGATCAAAAAGGTTCGAAAGCCAAAAACAAGTACAAAGTTGTAAAGCATAGAGGACAAATTTCAAAAAAGTTGTGCCAAATACGGCTAAGGTTACCTGCTTGGGATATGAACATCCTTAGTATTTAGAATAATTTTATTAAACCAAGACTTTTAAATGATGAAGTTGAAATAATCCCTTCGTGAATTTTCCGGACGCCATCACGAGTTCCTTATATGTCCCTTATTTCGAAACTTCAATAATCTTCCCTTTTCAGGAATGTAACCTACCGAATTACATTTTTTACCGGATTTGTAATAACATAAGCATGGTAAGCATCACGACGGGTGCCACATGTAAAGCAGGATCTGCCTATCCTTCCGGAGCACCTGAGATCACCCCTAGTTTCTGTTGGGATTCGTGTTGCTTAGTCTTTAGTTTTCTGTGTAATGCCGTCTTTACTATTATTTGTCTGTTTGCCTTTTTATTTTGTTAACCATGTCGTTGTCAGTTTATTTTCAATCTATCAGTTTGACTGTCCCTCTTGTATCTGTCGTTCCTCTGTCATACTTTGGCAAACAGTAGATTTATACAAAAAGAACTATATAATAGATATACATGATAACACAGAAATGGATACTAGCTACAGAATAAAAACGTATACATTAAACAATCTAAAGCAGCTCATAAAAAATCACCGCTGAGTTAGCCAAAGAGATCAACGCACAAAGTGACGTCACATTTGCATTTCTAAAAATTTACCAAAAATAGGATAGAAGTAAGATAGAATTCAAGATTAGGTTTGTAATACTGATATATAATTTGTTTGTATCTACCAGTACAGGTAAAATTGGTTAAAGACATGAAGCTGTTGTTACAATTCTAATCTACCCGACTATCATTCATGATTCGAAAATTGGTGTTTTCTACTCAACAGCATTTATTGTGTCTGTTCCTATTGGTATTAAATACAACAAAACAGTTTGTCTTTTGAGGACGCAGCATAACAACATAACCTAAATAATATGTATATGTGAATAAATTTATCGATGTGACGCATTCTGTTTTAGGATATGGAAATGACTGGTAAGTAGTATACTACTGTTTTACAATTATTATTCTAATTAATAAGTTTTCTGGAAGAAGAAAATCGGTCATCTTTGTTTGTATCTTTTCTACTCCAAGAACATTTGTCGAACAAATTTATTCCATGGATACCCCGACATTTTAATACCTAGTTCGTTCCCTTTTTTAAATTTTGTTATATTTGTTCTTTAATCTGATATCTTGTGTATCGGTAAGAGAGTTTATCGATAAATGTCGAAATGTGAAAATCATAAAAGGTTTATCGTTTGTTGTCGAATATATTGTGTTTCGTGTATTAGTTTATTCACAAATCTGAATTAAACCTTGTGTGTGTTTATATCTTGAATATACACAAAAAAAGATGTGGTATGCTTGCCAATGAAACAATTCTTTACAAGATAGCAAATGACACAGCAATTGACTATTTATCATTGTATGGTTTCCAATAATGAAAAAAGCAAATACCGCATGGTGAGCTATAAAAAGCTTTTAAATGAAAAATGTAAACCAATTCTAATGAGAAAACTAACGGACAAATTCATTGACAAATAATGAAACGACAACCACTAAATTGCAGGCTCCACACATAGGACAGGCATATAAAAAAATGTGTCAGGCTTTAACACAACCTCCCCCTTCTCGTGACAGTGGTGTAACAGTATAAAATAAATAAACGTTGTAAAATGCTTAACTTATCATATGGATACAAATAGAAATACATTTAATAAAAACATAGAATCCTTTCATAAAGCACTATGCCTTATAGACTGTGTTCGTTTTGCATGGCCGAGAGATAACCTATAACTGTTAACATGTATATCATTTGGTTTCTAGTAGTGAATGGTCGCATGGTCAATTACACAATTGTCTAAAGATAGAGTACAAATATTGTGTTTAACAAGAAATTGAAAATGATATTAATTTTCCAAAGGTCTGTTGACATTTATTTAAATTTAGATAATCTCAACCAATTATGATTTCTTTCGATCATTGCTTTGTTGGTCTTTATTGAATTTCTTTTTTTCAAAAATGACAATGGCGGTGTTGAAATCGTCGGCACCATAATCTTTCCTCTTTCCCTCATATTTTACACACCGGTGCAAAACTGAGTTAAACTGCATGTACTGTGCGTATTGTTTTGTGTTGTTTTTTCTACATTGGCTAGATGTAAAGGGGAGGGTTGAGATACATATACTCAATATGCTGGTGTCGATGGGATGTTACTACATAGAAATGGAAAGTTGACTGTGGGAAAATTAAAATCATCGCGTTTGTAATAAATTTTGGTATTCACCTACCATCAGTAGTCATTTCGAGATAAAGGTTTTAATACGAAGCAGATTTATCTGTAGTTGGAACTACCGTACGAATAATCACAGACGTTTTAGTTAATAACGCTTTGTTGAATACAACCGTAAAAATTAGCACTATTCAAATAGCAAATGCATTTCCTAAAATTGACTATACAACTTGAATACAAACAAATATTAACTAGTTCATTGATAAAGATATGCTAAAAGTTTAAGCTAGGTTCACACTGCCGATCATATCAACTCGGTCAAGCCCGATCAAAACAAATTACGTGATCGGGAGACTGGTCTGATTAAATCGACAAGGATGTTCGGGATAGTCTACCTTACTCGTCATCGATCTGACGTTCTACCTGAGAGTTTTTGACATGTCAAAAACAATCGAGTAAGGACCGAAAAGCAAGCAACTCGAGAAGAGATCGATAATTAGTCGAGTAGAAGTCAAATTGATCGGGAAAGGATCGTGTAGAGATCGCGTTTGGTCAGAATACACAAAAAATACCGATCAGTCCTCGATCATTTCGACCATTGCTCGACTAAAGTCCGATCATTTCCAGATAAACTTGACCAATTTCCGATCTCTTCCAGATCACTACGACTTCTATATTTATTTTATCCAAGACCAACTCGACCAATACCCGATCCCTTCGAGACCACATTCGACCACTCTTCGATCTCTACTAGCCCATTCACGAGAACACATGCCTGCTACACGATTTCCTAAAAGTCTGTGTCATATCTCTGTCTCCGCAAAAATTATATTTGGCAACATCATATTTAACTGTACAAAAATTCCTCTATGTACAGAACGTGTCCAAGTAGAGGTAACAATTTAAAAGAGAGGCAAAAGACACCAAAGGAACAATCCAACTCAAAGGTCGAAAACAAAGCGACTCCGCCATAGCAAAAAAATAAAACCGACGAGAAGCCAAACAGCAGGCCACATAACATACAAAACTAAAAACTAAGCAACACATAACCCAACAAAAACCTGGGATGACGTTAGGTGTTCCGTAATGGAAGATTATTCTACAATTTTTGCACCGGCGGATTTTTCAAATACGAAAGTAATTGAGCAATAACATTCATTATTAGACTGCTGTCGACTAAGTTATCTTTCGAAGTTGGTTGATAAGAGCATCGATCAAAATTATATTTACCTGTTTTATGGGATATTTTCTGTTTTGTCTGTCCGTATTTTTTGCAATATGTTTAAGCAAGTACATGCAGGTTGTTGCCATACAGGAAAAAGAAAATAAGTATCTTTAACCATTCAACTACTGGATATAAAATTTATGACAAATACTGATTACATACTTATGCACATATATTACACAAACAATATGCTTTATTTGTAAGAAAGCAAGGAAAAGGGGATGGCAAGGTTTATGTATATTGATATCTAACATACATGTAAGTACTAATCCAGTGACAAATCTAATTTTGTGGTGTCATTTCCAAAAAAAGGGCAATACAACTATCATTACATATCAGTGTCCACTACGAGGAAGTTTTTATAAGCATTGGGATCCTCTTTGTTAAGTAAGTGCAAGTCTCTCATACTGCCAACATGTGGTCGACGTGTCAGCCACTGTCTCACCTAGATTTCTCGGCGCCCGTTGCTGTATACACCTTCTTGTTCGTCTTCTTTTCACGCTCCTGTACAGCTATTAATCTATCTCTCTGAGCTCTTACCACCTTGCCCACGAATCCAATTGCTTTATTTCTATATAGATATTTCAAAAGTATGATTTTACTCGGACCTTGTACTGAATATAACCAATATACGGAAAATGTGTCCATGGGACACTGATAATACCCCAGCTAACATAAATAACACAATAAAGGGTAATTACTCAAGAACGGCCACCCAAATTCGCTTTTGTACTGTGTTATATGGTAATAAAGCTTTCTGTATACGGCGTTTCAGAAAATTTGATTGAGGCAAAATAAAATTAGAGAAAGGAAACTAATATTGCTGGGACGTACGCACATACGTACGGACGGACAAGGGTAACATGTAATGCTCACTCCGAAGCGGCGGAGAATAAAAGTTTCGGACGTTTTTATACTAAAATTGTGCATACCCGATTATCCCTACGACCCATATACGATCAGGTCGATCTGGTCTGGTCAACATCAGAATGAGATTGTGAAAAAGTTAATTTGGTCTAGCTAGTCGAGTAAAGATAGTGTGAAGATCGTGAATGGATCGGAATTATCGAATAAGTATTCATTTTGTTGTCGGGATGGAGTACTGTTGGGGTCGTGAATTGTCGAGTAAAGGTCGTGTACAGTCGGATGGCGGTCGGGAAGAAGTCGTAAACAGGCCCGATCAAGATTTTAGTTGAGCTGGGTCGTGGAAATTTGGACAATCGGGTTTATCGAGATGATCTGATCGGCAGTGTGAACCTAGCTTCTATCAATGATAATGTTTTTTATGTTGAAGTAACTAATAATCAGCGATATTCTGAAAGCTCATATTTGTTAAAAGTTTAACCGATATAAAGTTTAAATCCTACTTCCATCAACTCCCAGGTACAGAATATCCATTGGCATTTGCTTTTATTTTCAAAAAGGTTTTAAAGTACATATGATCACCATAATATTATTAACGATATGATTGTATAACATACGTATGGAAATTAAAATACTGAAAGCATTATGTAGACAGCAAATTGTTACCTCCACGCTATGATTTTTGCTTTTTTGCTTTTAGTGATTGGTCATTTTGTTTAAAACAAAACTCTGTTATGGCTCAAAAGAGGAATGCCCGATGTTGATTGATAAAGGATCATACTATAATCCTTCTTAATATTAATAGTCGTACATAGCTAAATCACTGTTTGAAACAAAAACAACTATTTCAACTATATGCACAATATCGCCACATCCTCTTCTTGCGAAACAACTGATTAAACAATAATTGTGTTGTGTTTACAAATTGAACACTTGTTGACTAAAAATACTACATTGGGAAATTCCATTGAATTGTAACGGTGATATAGATTTCTTTTCTTTAGATGAATGTACAGGAAGAAATAAGGTGGTTACAGCGACTGCATTTTTTAGTTCACAAGACTCAACAACCGATGAAAGACTGCTGTGCAAAATTTGCCTGACGAATCCGTTGCAGATAACAAACCAACCATGTGGACATTTTGCCATGTGTGAATCCTGTTATACTCGTATTAGATATGAAAACAACAGATGTCCTATTTGCAGATGTCCAATAAAAAATACCATTCGAACATTCGTTCCATAAGAACATTTCAGCATATGGAAAACATTTTCAAACTTCAGTGCAAGATAAAATCAAACAGAAACAGTAAATCGTATACTGAGCTTTTAAACGCTTATGTCGAAAATGATTTGTATTTTTGGTGTGCCAAAACAATATATTTTGCAAATTTTAAAACATAACAACTAATAGACAACATTTGTTATTGATTAGTGAGTACTGTCTAATAAACCATTGTTTGAGTATGATCTTATATATGTTATAACAAAATTTTAAAGAGTAGAAATATAATCGGCTACAAAATCATTTTTGTTAGCGTTTTATTTAATGGATAATCATACCCAAGTGTTAACCTATATACTTGTTCTGTTGACATACATGTAGTACTTACCTTAAAGACCTGAATCATTGAAGAAGGGCGAATGATTCCAATGTGACTGTCAACTCAAAACAACGTCATGGCTAAAAAACCAAAGACAAAAAAAAAGACAAACAGACAAATAATAGTTAACAAGACTCAACATAGAAAACTAAAGACATAGCAAAACGAACCCTTCCAAAAACTGGGGATGATCTCAGGAGCTCTGGAAAGGTAGACGGAGCGTGCTCCACATGTGGCATATATCTGCTGCTCATGTTATTACAAACCTAGTAAATAGTCTAATTCGGTAGTTTACTTTCGTGAAAAGGGAACAACGGGATTGTAGTTACGACATAATGAACATATCCAATATCATCTGTGAAAAGGATATTCTCTAATTTTCATGCTATTTTCACATTTCCTGACCGGTGTGAGAAAAACATTTCTAATCTCTAGTGAACAATTTGTTCTCAGCAAATGATTGGTCGAAAATTTATTGTGACGTTAAATTTTATTTGTTTCTTCTGAATTTTCCTATTGTGACGTCATGAAAAAAGGCGACCATGCCTGATGACGTCACATAAAAAGTACACAACTTTCTTCAAATCTTTGAAAAAGGAGGATAACAATCATTATAGAAACAGATTCCACCACTATAGCTCATGTATTATGATAATTCTCCACTCTTGACAGTTAAATTTTAACTATTTAAAAAGCTCGACAAAGCCTCGCGCTTTAAACATTAAAATTTAACTGTCTCCAGTGGAGAAATAGCGTAACACACTTGTTGCAGTTGTGGAATATATATTTCCATAACGGTCAACAAACTCAGTTTTAGTTTGTAATCCGGATTTGTTCTTTCTCTATCGATTTATGAATTTCGAACAGTGGTATACTACTGTTGCCTTTATTTACGAATGGATGAGTAGGGACAATATATATACTTGGTATGCCGTCGCTGCTGGTATGTTCGATGGGATAGATGCTGTTCACATAGTCATCAAATTTTGAATTACAGCGTGAGAGAATATCGTAATATATGGGAAAGTAAAGTTAAAGGATATTCTTTAACTTCTTATCTTTCGTCCTAAAAAGTTATGTATAAAGTCAGCCTCATAATAATTAAGAAACAAGTTGGCAAGAAAAGGGGCACAATGGATTCCACTTGATATGCCGATAGTCTGTTGAACACCACCTCCTCTAAACGTAACAAACATGTTGTCAATAAAAAAAATAAAGCTTCTTGATTATGTCAGTTTCAAAGAGTTTCAGATTGATTCTAGGAATTCTTAACAAAGTAGGATGTATCCCTCCCGTAGACAATATACTTGTATCTACGTTGGCCATTGTCTTTTTTAAACAAAGCAAAACCAACTCTTTTAACTTGTTGTTTAGTTTATGACTACACACAGTGTTAAATCGATCTTGATTTGGTCATTTTGATAACAGTAAGCTACAAGCGAGGTTAATCCCACTTTTCACTCTCTCGGAAATTGTCAGTATCAGGTCAGGACTATGGCAAATATGTTCCAGTCGTTTTGTTACTTTATGCGTTCAATAATACAACGAAAACGCCAAAAATACCATGTTTATAATAGTTTGATTTGACATTTCTTTTAATATCTTTCAAATGTCGTTTTGAATTATCATCGGTTTTATGTAGTTCAAGAAATTGACGAAACAAAACGCGGACCGTGTACATAAATATTTTTTTTTATAAGAAAATCCGAATTCATGAAAAGTTAACCGCCTACAGCCAATTCGAGATTAAAGATTGTTATTTTCCCAGTGTAGCGCAATAGGTAGTGTTTTCGAACCCCGGTTCAACGGAAACGGAACAACTTTAAAAACGGTGGACATTTTTTTGGACCCACTTTATGTAGTTTATTTGTTTGTGTAGAATTTTGTATCATATTAAATGAATTTCATTATGCGTATTCTAAACATATTCATTTATCCATATATGTTTACTGAAGTTGCTAAAATTAAACTACTAGTATTATTGGCTTATATTTCTTTTATTTGGAAACACCACATTTGGTTTAATGTGTACGTGTGTTAAAAACTGTAATCTGCTAGATAATATCACAATTTTTCGTTATAACTTGATAATAAACAATTGTCCTAAATTTCCGTTTAGTCGGACAATCTATCGATTTTAATTGTTTTTCTGTCACATGATATCTTTGTTTGAATTAAAAAACGATCATTGTTTGGGAATCGACTTCAACTTTTATAAAATTGTGAACGAACATTGTATAGAATAAATATGAAAAATTTCCGCATTAGTCAACATTTCTTGATATAAGTTTTACGTTGTTTGAATCGGTGCGATGTACAGCTTTTTATATTGTAATATTGTATCATATATTTGGTCTTGTTATTTGTGTCGTTTTGTTGCTGTCTCTTCAAGTAATCATACTCCGATTATCATGTTTGTCATACAGAACCTTTGTGAATAATGGTTGTCTTTCAGTACATTCAAGGGATTTTAAGTTATATGAGCTTGTTATAAAATAAAATTCTTTATAATATATAGATATAATCTAAATTTGTACAAGAGTATGCCCATTTTTTAGAATGTTTGTCTGCTCTGTAAATTTTATATGAAAAAAAACGTTAACTCTAGCATCTTAATATGTATATCAATTCTCAAATCCTTTGAATCAAACAGGTTTTTTCTATCCTGGGACCTTTGATAACTATTTATCTACTTCCATTATCCCAATAATCTTTCATAAACTATACTGAAAAACAGAATTTTCATAGGATCTGGAATTTACAATGTTGATATTTCAGAGACGATAAATTTGCTCTTTACATTGCATTGTAATTTCTGGAAAACAAATCATTAGAATACAAAGGTCTGATTAATCGATTGTCATACAATTGAGATGTGTCGCTAGATATACGACTGGATTCAATGCACCATTTTCGTCATAAGAAAATGACTGTACGAAAACAGAAATGTGACAGTTGTTATCCATTCGTATTATTTTGACATTTAGTTAGGGACTTACCGTTTTGTATTTTCCACGTCAGTTTTAATATAGCGTTGTACTACAGTGCATGATATATAAGGCATTAGTTCGAATCCCGGCGAAGGAAGAACAAACAATTTGCGAAAGTAAATTTACAGATCTAACATTATTGGGTTGATGTTTAGAGGAGTTGTAAATATATAAATATATATATACATGTATTTTTGCCAACGACGCCAACACCAAGGGCTACGACAGTTTGCCCTTCGACTCCGTTTTTATATTTTGTCCACAATACCTTTGGTATGAAACTTTCATCACTGTATTGTCTTTATAGAAGAGGAATGATTTTATGTTTCACATTGGACTGCAGCTCTTTAATGCTGCATTATTACGTGTGGTATATCAAATTTGTTGAAAGGTTAAATGAGCTAAATAACTTCGATTATACATTATCAATACTGAATGAAAACACGTAATACATATGTACATGTGTCTTACAATTTTCATGCAATAGATATGTGAGTATCACCGCTCCAAAAAAAATAATATCATAGAGATATATGCTGTAAATACAACCCTTATTAATTTCGGATACGTTTGGACATGGTATTTTATAAAAAAAAAATGTAATATGATTGCCGAAGTCACAACTACCATTCAGAGATCTAACAACGTAGATGTGAATAACAATGGGTCATTATATATCATTCAGCCATGAGAACAAGCCATACCCCTTCAAAAGACTATACATGACAAAATGTAAATCAAATAAGACAGGTTATCAAACGGCCTGAATAATTTGTAATATACAAACGAAACACATATAGTCTCTTTATTCTTAGGTTTTAATAAATGACATGCTTTTAATGGTCCTTTTAATTCTGTTGACAGTTTTAACTTCTCTACAGTTTAAGGGAGTTCGCTTCTCAGTTTCAAAGTAATTAACTTTTCAAAAAACTAGTTTATACAAATAGATGTTTAATTATGGAATCCAAAGAGCAAAAAAAATATATAAGTCACCGTGCTTGTTTTCGGATATTAGCCTTTGAAATTTTGGCGGGAAAATATTCTCTCTTGACTTTTCATAGCTTTATCATTGACAAGTGGAAGTTCTCAAAAACTGTTAAAAAGTAAATAAAATTTTACAAGACTTTGACTGATGGCTTATCATTATACATATAAAAGATTTACAAAAAGAAAAATGGGAGTTACCGGGCATATTTTTAAGGCATTCAAATAGATAAAACCAGAGGATTCCGAAAATCTGACAAAATATCTAAAACATGACAAGCTAGCTTCCTTAACTATACATCACACAAGCTTATCACACAAAAGTTTTCCTATTTTTAAAATTAAAGGTCGTTTGGTAAAATTGAATGCAAATATATTTTCTGCAACTTATTAAAAGCCTTCTTTTTTAATGAGGAAGGTAAATATGCTAGATATACTTACTGTAAGTGTGATGAGATGATTGAAGCTGTTAATTGCGCCTCCTTAATAGCAGACTTATTTGTGTACTGTTATAAATCGCAGTTTATGACCATCTAATTGATAAATTTAACAACACTTATCATTAAACTGATGACATTTTTAAGTTAAAAAGTCAAGAATTTCCTCAACATATTGCTGAAAGTTACCCAATGGAACTTTTTATACTTAAGCCAATACTTACATCTCATATATCCCAGTGAACTTGAAATTAAGGATACTACTGATACTAGAAGGACTGCTTCATACCTTGATCTTTTCCTCAATATTGACGTAAATGGACGACTTCACACGAAAATCTATGACAAACGGGACGATTTCAACTTCCCAATTATCAATTTCCCATTTCTCAGCAGTGACATACCATCTGCCCCTTCGTATGGTGTTTAAATATCACAATTGATACGTTATTCACGTGCTTGTTCACACTATATGGACTTCATATACAGAAGTGTGCTACTTACGCAGAAACTTCTCCAACAAAGTTATGAGGAGGACAGATTAAAATTGACACTCCGTAAATTTTATGGACACCATCACAAATTGGTGGATCCATACGATGTGTGTTTAACCAAACTAGCTAAGGACATTTTTACCACATGGTAGATTGTGGTTTGTCATTATGTCGTCTTATCTTTTAATTACCAAACGTGACTTATTCCCGATTGTGACTGTTTTGCTGAGTGTGAATTCGCATTACTATAAGACGTGTTACGGTACTTGTCTATCCCAAACTCATGTATTTAGTTTAAATGTTTAATGTTATATTTGTAATTCTCATTGGATTTTGTCAAATGTGTTGACGTCTTTTCTATTATATTTATGTGTTATGGAAACAAAAATTAATAACCGCCGTCATTTATTAGATTTAATTTTGGTCAACATAATCTGTACGATAATTTAAGTTTGAAGTTGGATTCATAACAAACTGCACATATGCATATATATATTATAGTTAATTGCTATTAATAAGTATTGCAATGTGCATTGTGTTTAAATGCAATATCAGTATTTAGTTCTATTTTAATCTTTAATCAATCCTAATTCTATCTTACTTTTGAGATATAGTTTTTCATATGTGACGTAATTTTTCTGCTGTTTCAGAAATTTCATATGTTCAAATTTTTAATGCCTTTTCACCATCGTATGTGACGTAATTTTTAATGCCTTTTCACCGTCGTATGTGACGTCATTTTCATAATTTACTGCGTTGAGGCCTGGACTGAGTCGGGTGTGTATATTCTGTGTTGGTCATTCATTATGTATTCGTGTTTGTTTTATGTAATGAGTTAATACTTCAGTTTCATTATGTATATCTGTTATATTCATTTGATAAAATTTACTGTTTGCAATAGCATTAATTGTTCTAAATAATTAGGATGTTCTTATCCCAAGCATACAAACTTAGACGTATTTGACACAACCTTTTTCAACTTTTGATCTTCAGTGCTGTACAACTTTGTACTTTTTTTCGCTTTCGATCTTTTATATCTGGGCGTCACTGGTGAGTCTTGTGTGGATGAGGCGCGTTTTTGGCGTATTAAATTTTAAACCTGATGCTTTTTATTATTCATTAATCATGTGTTTCTTTGTCTAATACGTTTTCCTATTTATTTGTATTGTAGTCCTGTATAATTATGTTGTCATTTCTATGTTATATTTAACATTGCTATTAAAGTGCGAGGTTTGGCATGCCACAAAACCAGGTTCAACCCACCATGTTTTCCTTTAAATATGTCCTGTACCAAGTCAGGAATATGGCCATTGTTATATTATAGTTCGTTTCTGTGTGTGTTACAATTTAACGCTGCGTCGTTTGTTTTCTCTTATTTTTTAGTGTAAATTGACATTGCGATAAGACGTGTCACGGTACTTGTCTATTCCAAATTCATGTATTTGGTTTTGATGTTAAATTTGTTATTCTCGTGGGATTTTGTCTGATGCTTGGTCCGTTTCTGTGTGTGTTAGTTACATTGTAGTGGTGTGTCGTTGTTCTCTCTTATATTTATGCGTTTCCGTCAGTTTTAGTCTGTTATCCCGATTTTGTTTTTTGTCCATGGATTTATGAGTTTGAACAGCGGTATACTACTGTTGCCTTTATTTTAAATAAATCAAATTTAAACAGTTATAACTGTTTTTTCATAGATTAGATATTTCGATTTTAAACGGGAAACTCAACGCTAAAATTTACGACAAAAGGGACGATTTTTCGTCCCTATAGTTAATTTTCCCTTTTTGCATAGTAATGTTCCTATGACAACATATAATGGTGTTTATATTTCACAATTCGATCGGTATGACCGTGTCTGCTGTGACATTTTTTATTAGAACGACCGTAATCTATGTATTACTGGTAAATAATTTATTCAGGGATTTCGTCATCACACATTACTTTTTATTAAACCTTTACTAAATACTTCCATAGATATAAAGATTTGGTTTTAAAGTTCGGTTGTACATGTGGAAAATCTATATCAGACGAGATAGCACATCCTCATTTTATACGGTAATGTTGTTTACTGTGCCCGGAAATTTAGAAACGATCCTGGTAAACTTATAGATCCTTTAAAAATATTTATTCTAAAAGGTTACAAATTGAACACTGTAATTGGATTATTGAACATTGTTGTAATTGGTAATAATATTGATTTTGTTATCAATAAATTAAAAGCAAACTTAATATTATTGTAATAAACATATACACATTAATGGATCTACAATCTGTCGATATATGTATCATGGCATTGTATAAAGTCATATTTTTCTCTGTTATGACGTCTTTAAACTCAATTCATTGGATGTTGGGTGTGTTCTGATTGATAATTTAGTTTATGATTGGTGATGTTTTCTATTAGTTGCTAGTGACCTTGAACTAGCTGTGTCTTTTTTGTTGTTGGGATGTCCAAGTACCCGGCCAAGTCTACTTGTATTTGTATTATTTGTATTTGTATCCATCTGATGAGTTAAGTTTTTTTAACTGATTTTTATAGTTCGTTTTTATGTTGTACTGTTACACAACTGTCCCAGACTAGGGGAGGGTTAGCATCCCGCTAGCATGTTGAACACCGCCACATTCTGTAGGTATGTGCCTGTCCCATCTCAGGAGCCTGTAATTTAGTTGTTGTCGTTTGTTTATGTGTTTCATATTAATATTTCGTTCATTTTTTAAATATATATAAGGCCGTTACTTTTCTCATTTGAATTGTTTTACACTGTCATTTCGGGTCCTTTTTAAAGCTAACTATGCGGTATGTGCTTTGTTATACGGTGATCTATGGTTGTTGATTTCTGTGTTATACAGTAACCCGGATTTGCTTTCTTTTAATCGATGTATGCCCTTTTTTGTGGTATACTACGCAATCGGGCCTAATAACTTTCGATTATCTTAATTTAACAACTTGTCCTCCACATCTTTTTTCTGTAATTCAGATGAATAATTGTGACATTAATTTCTCTGTAACTTGCATTTTTTTACATGTCTAGGCCTTCTTCGTGGCTTCTTTGTGTGAGAGTGAAAAAACCTAAGCATTGAGGGAAAAATCCAGAACTCAGCTTAGATGACCTGGAAATTTCAAATATATTACCAATACAACTATAATCGAGTGTATTGTGTTGCTAGGAGCACTTATAAATAATTGTGTTTACTTTAACTACTGGAACTGTCAATTTAATTACATGTTACAATTATTGTTGTTTTGGGATCATATACCTTTTTTAAATCAATAACGAAAACTCCAGAACACTATATGCAAAAGAGATCACACCAAGTTTCACTAAACTTGATAAAGAGTTGTTTGGTGGACAAGATATGAACTTTCGTAAGTATCAATGAACGGATATATTGGATTTATGACATGTCAGTGGCGTTGGTCACCTATTTGGTGAGAGATATGCAATTGTTCATGTTGTTCACGAGCTACAATTTTAACGAATGCTGTTCATATTTATTTATGTCTAGAAATAAATACAAAAGTAGGTAACATTTTCATATATTGATATAAACATGTTTTTGTGGGTGAAATTATACAGTTTTTTTTTATTAAATCAGTCAAGTATTGTCCTATTAGGTTATCATTACAGTTCCTTTTTTAGAATATTATCATGCAACCTTGAGATACTGTTTTTAAAATATTTCCTGATCACATCAGGTCTGTCACATTTTAGAAATAAGTCGCATCAGAAGTGTAAACACGTTTGTTAAAAACTCTTAGGTAAGTTTATAAAATTGTGTGAAAGTCATATCATAATTAAACAAAGAGTAATAGTTCTTATGATTAATTAGTTTTATTTGAATATAAATATTTTAAAACCCGTTTTATTTGTAACTTATTTTTTTTTTACAAAAATCGGGAAGGTTTTCTCTTAGTTTAGAACTGGTTTTGAAGTATAGATTTTGAATAATGATACTGTTTGTCATGTTATTAACGTGTTATATTATTTCTTTTATTTGTCATTATTAATATTTTTTCACTATTTAGTCTGTTTTGTGGTATCAATTTGTCGTGGCTCTGTTCTTATACATCCCGTCATTGTGTTATTATTCTATGATAATTTTAAGCATTTTTGTCTTCCATTTATGCTAATAACGTTTGTCTATATGCCTTTCTTATTATATATGACATAGGTCTGTACTTTTACCCTTATATACATCCTGTCACTGTGCTATTGTTCTATAATGATTTTTTAATTCTTGTTTTTCATTTGACTAATATGCTTTGTCTGTATGACTTTTTATATTTCTTTGTTACATATTACGTGGCTCTGTACTTATAAACCTCTCGTCATTGTGTTAATTGTTGACTGCTGTATCCATATTTTTGACGTTTTTACCTAGTATGTATGTTTGTTTTGTTCTCATATCGTTGTCAATATAATGGAATTTTATGCGACTGTCATTCAAGTGAAAGGTTTAGCTAGCTATAAAACTAGGTTAAATCCACAATTTTCTACATTATAAAATGTCTGTAATCAGTCCGGAGTTTTACAATCGTTATCCTTTCGTTTGATGTGGTTGAGCTTTCGATTTTGACATTTCATTTGCGACTTTCAGTTTTGAATGTCCACGGAGTTTGGTGATTTTACTTTTTTTAACAACAATTTACAGGACCTGAAAAACGCTGACGACTATGAAGAGATAATGTGGCTTCTGATTAATGTAACGCTGACATTTAAAGTTCGTTCTCATTTTATACCACTTCCCTAGGTTAGGGGATGGTTAAGATTCCGCTAACATGTTTAACCCGACACATTATGTATGTGTGTGCCTGTCCAAAGTCAAGATCTTTGTATTTTTGAAAAACATGTAGCTCTCAAAGAAATGAACACAAAAGCAAGTATTTTTTTTTTATCTAAAATGGCATTAAATTTTCCTTATATGTGAATTTTAACTTTTAAGGAAACATTTTAGTATCTCAATCTTACTTATAAAATTTATTCGTTTATAGTGTGTTAATTTACGTTTTTTGATTGAGTAAAGCCTTCCAATTGATATTTTGTCGTGTGGTTTTCTTTGTTGGGATGTTATGCTATTGTTTCAGAAAAAGGGAGAAGGTTTGGTATCATTAAAATGTTTAACCCCGCTACAAAGGTTTGCACCTGTCCTTAGTCAGGAATCTGATGTACAGTAGTTGTCGTTTGTTTATGTAATATAGACGTATTTCTCGTTTCTCTTTTTTTATATAGATTAAACCCTTGGTGTTCCCGTTTGAATGGTTTTACACTAGTAATTTTAGGGCCCTTTATAGCTCTTTGTTCGGTGTGAGCCAAGGCTCCGTGTTGAAGGCCGTACATTGATTTATAATGGTTTACTTTAATAAATTGCTATTTGGATGGAGAGTTGTCTCATTGGCACTCACATCACGTCATCCTATATCTAAATAATTATTTTTGCATTTTATCTTGCACCTTAGAATAATATTTCCTGATTACAAGCCATCTGTTTCAATTTAAGAATAAGTCTTACCGGAAGTACAGTATTATTTGTTAACAACCTTCACATGATTCATGTAAGGTTTTAAAAGTCGTAGCGGAAATGTAAAAAAAAAGGAGTAAGTCAATAGTTTTGGTTCATTGCTGTATTTTTAAAAACCGGTTTTTTTTTTAAATTAAATTGTGAGACGCAGAGCTTAAAATATATTATCATCTCACAAAGGTATTGTTGGTTTTATACTAGTCCAACAAAGATCCATCCAGACACATGGGCAGTGTCGACGATGTAAGTTAAAGAGATAAAGTTACTTTTGTTGTATGCTAAAGCTTAAGTCAAACCATGAAACAAATATTACCATAATTCAAGTCAAATGCTTATTTGTTACGCTATATTCAAAATGAAAAAAAAAAATCTTTTTAACCCCTGATTCTTTAATATGGGAAACATAGAAAGATGGAATTTTTTTTCTCTAACAGCAATTAATAAGGATACAAAGAAAGAAATATCAAAACTAAACCTACTATATAAAATGTTAAAATCAAAGTCATCAATACTCTTATTAAAGTGTTGGTATTCTTTTGATTTGTTTGAATTATAGTTGTCAATCGTTCTCTTATTTGAGATTTTGAAAAAAAGAAAATGTAACATATCGAAATATTATTTCATATTCGTAATATCGTTATGTATCATGTATTTACAGGATTTCAATTTGATGAAAGTAACTCAGCGACTTCTTATATGGCTCAATTTCACTTTTTCTTTTACTAAACGATTCAATGCATTCCTAAATTATTTGACATCAAAAGTTACCGATAATTGGTTAATGTTGATTTGTATTAGTCTGATTAATGTCATGTCATATATTAAATGTGTACATGAGTCATCATAAGTTATTAACCTATATGTAAATGAATTTTTCGGTCAAAGAGGTAGGGCCATTATCTCCTCATTTGCTTTTTATTTAATTAAGTAGATAAATCATGTTTTTAAATAGCCTGAAAGATGCTAATTATAGCACATGAAAATACGTCACATCTTCTATTTTCATACCTTGAACAGGTATGCAATAAACAAGGCAAATACTTTTGATTTTGTTTCGTAACGTCCATGAGGATGATGAGGCGCATTAACATGTAAATTATATTAATATAATTATAGATATTCAAAATTAGTTTTATATTAAAAAAGCATGTTGCTTCGGTTATCGTGATAATGTTGGTGTGTGATGTGTAGCGTACATGCTATTGCCTTTTCTTTGAGTTCTATTCGCCGACTTTTTCAATTTAAAACACTTAAAACCAAAAAAGTAAAATTCTTTCTAAGTGAGTCTGATCAGGCTTTTAACATCTTCGTCCGTAGTTCGGATCATCAAAGTCTAGTCTCTTTATCGTTGCATGAAATACAATACCGCATAACCTGTCAAGAAGACAAATAATTAGGAGGCATTTAACTGGGATGTTGTTTTGCACAATCTTGATATATCTATCCCTGTTCCAGTTTTTTAAAAGGTTTTACCGTCTTATAAACCGGACAATATATTAAACCAGCTAGTTCTACATGTAGCACACCTTATTTAACAAACACATATAATCTGGGTCCATATGCATAAAACCACCTAAGTTAAGAAACCAATCGTAGTACTAATATATCATTTGACATGAAGAAAAATCCGTCTGTTCGGAATAAATCTTTACTTAAGTAGCTTTATGCATACGGGCCCTGAACTTTTCAAACAATCTAATAAAAAGAAATATATTTAATTAAATGATCTTTCGCATTTCAAATTTATTTTCTGTTACTCGTTTAAGCATTTTTCTGTAGCGAACAAAGAAAGTATGCTTAATAAACTTACTGGAAATGAGAAGATATGATTGAAGCTTTAAATTGTCTCCTGGACAACAGTTAAGTACGTTTCGGCGATAAAGTGTATATAAGGGTAGTCGGTTTTCCCATGGACACAAACTGCGCACCTTTAATAACAGATTTATTTATGTATTGCTATGAATCTCCGTTTATGACCAAACTCAGTAAAGACACGTCATTGTTACATTTGTTTGTTAATTCAACAATAACTACAGTAACTGTTCTCTTGATTATATTTTTCGTTAAAAAATCCTGTGTTGTCTAAATATACTACCGAAATTTACCTAGAATGACTTATCTTAAATAAATCTAACATAAACAGCGGTAGTAAACTTTTCTAGATTGAGACATTTCAATTTCTATGAGAAACTTCACACTAAAATTTACGACAAAATAGACGATTTTTCATTCCCTATTGTATTTTTTTTTCTTTTTGAGACAGCAATGATGCTTTGGCTCCATCATACAGTGTTTATATATCCCAACTCGTTCGTTTAACCCGTGTATGTAGTGATGTCATATATTTTAACGAACATAACCAATGCATCACTAGTAAATTAATAAGTGATTTTGTTACCATAAATTACTTAAAACTTTTACTAAATTCTTTCATAGACACAAAGAGAAGTTCAGAAAATATTGCTGTACCTGACAACTGTTATAAAACGATATTTCACATCCTAAACATGACGATAATATTGTACTAAAAGCGCGGAAATCACACTGTGATCCGTGTAAAGTCATTAAATATTGAAACAAACTTTTAAGTAAAAGGTATCTTACCACTGATGTAGTTAGATCTTTAAATATAGTTTACATTGGCACAAATATCCATTTTGTCGTCATCAAACTAAAACCTAACTAAATCTTTTTTTGTTTATTTTCTAACATGTTTAACCTTACAACACAATTAATTTTATTTTCCTGTGTGCATTATTCAATTTGGCGGCATTGTGTTCAAGGTTCTTAATTTGTGGAGTTATTTAAAATCTCACAGCTGTATACTACTGTTGCCTTTTGTGATTCAGGTCTTATTTTATTGATTTTGTTTTTACATTGTGTCATTGATCAACTTTATTCGTTCAGTTTATGCTCATTTGTGTTAATATGTCTTTGATTGAGTTAAGCCATATCAATTGATGTTTTATAGTGTGTCTTTCTTTGTTGTTACATGTATGTTACACTATTTTTTCAGGTAAGGGTGAAGGTTAGTACCTATTAAAACGTTAAAACCCGCTGCATTTGGTTGCACATTTCCTAAGTCAGGAGTCTGATGTTCAGTAGTTGTCGTATGTTGATGTGGTTCATAAGTGTTTCTCGTATCTCGTTTTTTATATAGATTAGACAGTTGGGTTTCCCCTTAATAGTCTAGTCAATTTAGTAAACAACCTGCAACTAATTGCAACACAAAGTTTTCTCTGAAAAACAAGTCTGATCTATCTATGAGCAACATACTTAAACTATACAAAAATATATTTTGCAGAAGGTGGTGTAAATCATGTGAATATTGTGTAGTAAAGGTAAGATTATATGAGTTGCTTCCCCTTATTTGCCAAAGTTGAAAAAAATAAATTTATACAAAAAATGTTCAATATTTTTAAAACAGTTTTAGTAATACAATACAATACATAATTATCTCAATTCAAAAGAACAATATTACAAATGCATCACTTTCCTGTCTCAAAATTTTTATAATTCAATATAGATATACCTCGAGACGGTGTTCTGCTTCTTTTAAATCCAAGAATCTAATTCTCCATCATAGTGTTGGTATGAAATCTATAAAAGGAAAACTGTACTGAGGTAGATTAGCCAGGTTAGTCACAATCCTACTCGGTATTTGAAAGACTTATGAAAACAAAACTTTACGACAAATAAGATGATTTCAGCTTTCCAATTGTGAACTTTCCATTTCTAAGTAGCAACATTCCAGCAGCACCTGCATACGGGGTATATATCTCCTAATTGATACGATATTCACGTGCTTGCATTTCCTATCATGATTTTCTTGATAGAGGGTTACTGCTCACAAGGAAGCTATTAAACCAAGAGTTCCAATTGGTGAAGTTGAAATCATCCCTTCGTAAATTTTACGGACGCCATCACGAGTTGGTTGACCGTTATGGAATACCCGTTTCACACATGATATCGGATATGTTCCTTACGTCGTAAATACAATCCCCTTCCCTTTAATGAATGTGACCTACCGAATTAGAATATAAACCGGATTGGTAATCACCTAAGCAACACGACGGGTGCCACATGTGGAGCAGGATCTGCTTACCCTTCCTGAGCACCTGAGATCACCCCTAGTTTTTGGTGGGGTTCGGGTTGTTTATTCTTTAGTTTTCTATGTTGTGTCATGTGTACTATTGTTTTTTTCTGTTTGTCGTTTTCATTTTTAGCCTTGGCGTTGTCAGTTTGTTAAAGATTTATGAGTTTGACTGTCCCTTTGGTATCTTTCGTCCCTCTTTTATGTCCCTGTGTTAAAGACTGCCAGACAGTTAATTTAAATAGGAGCGGTTCTCGAAACACGTGTTTTGTCCTTTATAATAAAACAATTTTGTTTTTCATGTTCCTTCTTGAACAAGCATGTTAAGATTTAGAATCCAACGATTAGGATCTTGTTCGCATTTTTAAGAACGTGTTCTAAGTCGCGATAATATAGAAACCGAGCTACTATTGGTCGTGCTCCATTGGGACTTCTTCTTCCGAATCTATGGACATTTCCAGTTTAAATTGGGTGTTGTATTTCTAGTTCTTCGTACAAGAAGTTTTGCAAATTAACTTGAAAACATGAAAATTAAAAAAAAAAAAAATATATAAAGTTATTTTTTATAATTTTCATGTTTCGTGAGATTTTGCCAATTTTTATTCCTTGGAGTTTTTTTTATAATTTGCAGAAGTTGTTGTTAATGATGACACGCATTTCTTTAAATAATTGGCAACTGAGAGCTCTTATGCAATTTAAAAACTCATTGTAGTTTATCCGAATATTGACCAAGATACTAATCGAGATTTACACTTTCATATCACTCTCAACATATTTGCAGCTACTAATATCAGATCAAACTACGTAATGTAGACTCTTTAAAGTAGATTAGTCTTGAATTTCTAGGTTGTACTGTATGTCTGTTTGTCTTTCACTGTTCATCCATAGTGTTGTCATTCTATGGTCGATTTGTTAGTTTGCAGGTCCCTTTAGTAGGTTTCACCTTCTTTTACATAATCAGAGCCACTGCACTGAATATATGTTTCGAAAAACAAAATTGATCCCAATAGTATTAGACACAGTTACACCGTGTGATGCACGTTCGAACCAAAGTGTGGCAATAATGTAAGAATTGTATAAGCAAAGTCTTGAGAAAGATTTGCAAACTATGCTCATATCAACACATCAACGTTTTTTCATTGTTTTCTACGGTTTAAAATGAATTTAGAATTAAATTTTAAGAAATGACTGTAATATTTTTCTGTTTATTCGAAATAACATATTAAAATGTGCTGCACACTTTTAAATAACCCGCTACGCACTTTATTTAGTGTGCACCAAATTTTTTATGTTATTTCTTCATAGACAGATAAAATATTACAGTCCCTCCTTGAATTTTTTTCACACTTTTTTGTATATGAATAATGCTGTGTTACCAACAGTCAAGTAATTGTTAAAACTTGTTTTTTTCCAAATCCTGTGTAATGAGTCGAGTGGTAATGCAAAAGATATTAAACAATTGATTTCAAAACGAAAGATCGTGATCCTTATAAACATTCCAATTCATTGTTTCATAGTGTACGATTATCTCAGCAGTTAATCAAGGTAAACGTATTGAATTCCTACAAAATTCTGCCGTGTTAGGTACATGTGTAGTAATGACATTCTGGGTTAAAATTGTCTCTCAAGGAAAGATGATATTTTTAAGTTTGTGCGACAGTCAATCTTGCCGGCTAACTAATCTTATACAAATAAGTTTAACACGAAGCTGTACATAATCAACTGAAAACTTGATACAGTTGTAATGTTTAAATAACAAGTAACACCGCATAAATTTTTCTGGCTTGCCTTCAAAAGAAAGCGATGGTGTATACATACCGAAATAAGAACAATTATGACTTAAATAAAACAAATAATCAAATGTAACATAACTATGGATTACATTTTCTGTTCACCATGATCACATGCTAGTGAGTGTTATAGACAGGATACTAATAAATGACTTGAAGTATTTGAATAAGTAAGAAAAATACTATTTCCTTTGACTTTAAGCCCCTATCTAATACAGCACACAATTTTGAAACCAGAACCCTGACATGTTGTGTGTTTCCGTAAGGTCCGTTATCTCTGATAATAAAACCATTATCTCGGGAAATTAATCCGTTATCTCGGATGCCAAATGCATGAAATTGTTTTAATGATCCGTAATCTCAGTTTCCCAATCCGTAATTTTAGATTTTCAATCCCTGATTATAGGTAATTTACCGTATTCTCGATTCAGTTCCTTAGTAATCTCTGATGTATTTCAGGGTCAAAGGTTAATATCATTTTGTGTATGAAGTTTTTGACGTTACCTTGTGGACACTGTAGACTCAATATATATTGATGAATGAGAAACCAACTGGGTATTATGGTAGACTTGATTGGTCATTGAATAATGCACTTCATCTATCATATGTTTTCATAGTTTATATAGAGATTGTACTTTGACTTAATTCCCCCAAAATAGCTAAAACATGTATAAGAGGTAATGTATAACCCATTGAATTTTTGATTGACATCTGATATTTAACCAAAACGTTCTTCATATTCATCCTATATGGAAGTCACATACAAAACGTATTTCAGATTGGTCAAAATTAAGAAAGCTATTCTGTAACCATTTATATAACAAATTAAATGCATCGATATTCGAATGATGCAATAAATGTCTACTAGATCAAAAGCTTACATCGCATTATCCTTTAATTTCACTTTCGTCACCTCTTTATAGATGATGAATCTCGCTTAGTGCTACATCGCTTTAAAAACGTGGAGTATTCTGTTTTACATCTGTCTGTCCATCCGTCCATCTATCTATCCGTTCATCTATCTGTCCGTCAGTCCGTAACTATAAATGTTACAATGAATTTGTATAATCAGGGATTATGTATAATCACTATAAAAAAACTTCAGGGATTTTACATAATAACTGAAACGAAGAAATAGTTTTATTCATAAAGAAAATTCAAAAAACGTCAAATAATGTTTTCTATAAAATCATTCTAAACATCATTATAAACATCGATTGTAAAATGTTAACCACATTATAATTGACTCAAGCTAGCGAACAACTGTCACGAACAGGATCTGATAACCCTTAAAGAGCATTTGCGATCATCCCGATCATTTGGGTTTGTTTTGAGATGTCTTTTGGTATTTTCCGTCCTGTCATGGTGCTTTCAGTTTGACTTATGAGTTTGAATTTTCTGTTGGTATCTTTCGCTTGTATTTTACCACAACGTCCTGTCACCATTACCACTATGGTTATGTCCGTACGTTACACACATATGTTTTACTCCGATATACACAGTTAGGTTTATCTAACTGTCATCGTCTTAGAGTTATGGTTCTAATGCGATTCACAATATTCATGAATTCTTTGCTTTTTAATTATAAAAACAACTGACTGAATGTTTAGACATTTTACAGGAAAATGATTATAAATACAGTTTGTCATTATCCATATATAGCCCTGGATAAATTTGAAATTAATGACATTTTTGATTTAAGAATGACGAGAGTCACCTGAGGGAACAAATAAGAAATTTCCCCCCAAAAGATGTGAATAAAATTTAGTACAATCAACCTTGACCTTGATTTTACCTGTACTGTAAGTAATGGTCATTAATATTTACTGGATTAAAGAAACTTTACAAAGACGTGATCGGACGCATACAATACGAGCGATTGGCAGCACCGTTAAGGTGACTTAATTAGAAAAATGGCACTTCATTTTCCATTGTACTTTTTCAATTATACATCTCCTCAACAAGAGAAGTTGAGAAGAAGGGTGTTAAAATGTTTCAATAGTTTGTTCCTGTTTTCCATCAAATATGCGTCCCGGCTAAAATGAACGTAACGGTCCAACTTAATAACAAGGTCATCTTGATCTACATTTTACGCATACGTGTCTTTAATTGTTTAGCTTTAAATCCAATTCATAGCCTGTAATTGTCGTAGACGTATGCTATTCAAACTCGTCATTGGATGTTTCTTAAAAATTAATGAATCCCCGTTCAGGTTAATATCTTGTTACACTTAGGAATCCGAGAACGAGGTTAATACATAAGATATCACGTATTGGGAATCCGAGATAACAAATTACCAATTCGAGAAAACAGATAATCAATCCGAGAAAACGGATTATCAAATCTGATATTTTAGATTTGAAATCAGAATAAACAGATTGGTAACTCGAGATTATGGATTGCAAATCAAAGATAATGGATTAATTATGGATTATTAATCCTAAGAAACGGATCAATATTATGTTCAATGTGGTCCTTTTATGGCTTCCGTAATTGAGACCAACGAAAAAAATCAAGAATTCAGCTTGAATGTATGCTTTTATAAACTGTAAATTACAAATAAATTACCTATACAACTTTAAATGAGGTCTTGGCGTATTATTTTGATTGGTATTTTTTTTATAGATAAGACTGTTGGTTTTCCTGTATGAATGGTTTTATATCAGCAACTTTCGAGCTCTTTTAAATACTGCTGTTCGGTGTGAGTCAAGGCTAAGTGTTGAATGACAAACTGTGACTTATTATGGTTTACTTTTACAATTGTGACTTAATGGAGAGTTGTGTCATTGGCACTCATTCCACATTTTCTTATGTCTTTAATAAAATTCAAAATAAAAATGGGGAACATTTCAAAAAGACAACAACTCGACCCAAAAGCAGATATCAGCCGAAGTCCATCAATACGTCTTCCAGTCAGCAAAAAATCCCGCAACCAGATATGGAATCACCTAGCCCCTCAATGAAACTATGTTCTAATTCATGAATGACGTCATACTAAACTCCAAAACATATACATTAACTTAAATTGATAACAAACATACAAAACTAACAAAGTCCGGAGGCCCCTGACTTTTAACAGGCGTAAACCTGCGCGCGGTTAACAGGTTTTGTGAAATCTTAACCCCCCTCTACACCTCTAGGTATGCAATGCAGTATAAAGAAATACACGGCAATACACATACTACTCTCGATTTGTAGTCATCTGTTAAACTTTAAATAAGGCATCGTAAACCAGTTTTGAGAGAGATCTGCGATTTTTCTTGATATATATTCCCTCAAAATGCTGTTGTTTTTAATTTAAGTCTAAAGAAATTAACACAAAAGGGTACACTCTCACAAAACGATATGAATGCACAAAAATGGTCTAATGAGATAAAGATATGACTAAGAGTATATACGTAGGACGGGATATTCTAGTTTACCAGGAGAAAACAAATATGGTGTCTAATACAGCTAGTTAAAATGAATAAAAGGTCAATATAAAGACTGAGCTTCAATTTGTTTATTCAAAATACGGAATAATAAATGCGGATGTGTTGGAACCGAAGCATGAAAGCGCAACACATCATATTTCATTTCACCGTTGAAACATACATCATACTCTATACATTTTGTAACGCAAAAACGAAAAACTACACCATACTCAATTACGCCATACACCTTTCATTAGAAAGTTAATACTATTCAAGGGATACGTTTATTTTTTCTTTAAATAGGACATGGCTGGTGTTCCCGACACGGACCTAACAAGATGTGCAAAGAAAGGTATTGTTATTATGGAATTATTTTCACGAATAATGCAGGATCTGATCAAAACAAAAACTAGTGATATTGTTTTAATACGGAAAAGAGTTGAAAAGAATCATTAAACCACCCCAAATGACAAGGTACGTAAATTATCAGAGTACCAGCTAGATCACATTAAAACACTGATATTCGAGAATGGGATGTCTCCTTGTGCATGGCAGTATTTTATGCTGCACAATTATCTTTAAATGACCACGAGAAGGATTATGCAGGACGAATGGTAAAGGAGAGAAATTTAATGTTCCATGGAACTTGTTTTCGTTTAACTGCAAAGGATGAGTGGATGTTTTATAACACTGCAAGTATAGTAGCACAATATTTTCAGATTCACCTTGACCCTGAAAACTCCTACACTGAAGAGCTTAAACATAACAGACGAAAAGATCTAAGTCAAAGTCAATCTGTTGACGTAATCGATAGAGTTAAAAGTGAGGAAGATGTGGCAGGTAAGTAAACAATAAACCTCATAGTTTTCCAAAAGTAAGTTTGCATTGAGTACATTTGCAATTTACATGATGTATCTATGTAAGATAAATCCAAACAACATATTCAAAATACTATTCTTCGTTTATTCCTGTACGATTCTATTGGTAGACACAAAATCAAAATTGAAGCTTTTCTAAAATTGTCTACGATAGACATGTTTTTCTTCTATCAAAATTTAAAAAATGTAAAAAAGACTATACATGAAAAACACAGTAAATTAAGCACTGACTACTGACAATGATGAAAGGTTATGTCAAATAAGCTAACGTAATGTTTTGCTTATGTGAGACCAACATATCATTATAACTATGTTGCCAGAAGTCTTATATCAATTACAACGACATATTAGGAGAAATTTCATTATTTCACATGAATTTACAAATCCTGCGTGGTACGCAAGATACTAATTTATAATTATGTACGCCAGCCGCTCGTTTAGTTTACACACGGTTCATCTATTGGTGTATAAAATCAAATACAGAGTTGTAGAGTTTATGCCTAATCAACCTAAGCCAATTTTACCCTTATGTTATGTTGACGTATAAGAATATCGTATGCTATTTGTACGGCTAATGTTCTTCTCGTATATTTTATGATGGTATGATAGTTAACCACTAGTGGAAGGAATTAGTCATAATTTTCATATGATGAAGACACTGCCTTTCACTCAGTTTAAGTGAGGTCTGGAGCTAATAGTCCTTAGTTAATTGACGTGTCACTGTCGTTTTGCTTGGATTCTTTTGTGACCTATTCTGATATCGGACCTTTTTTTGGAACTGAGTTTTACTGTGCATATTGTTAGGTGTTTCTTTATTCTACATTGGCAAGAGGTATTGGGGAGGGTGGTCATTTAAAAAAAATACCCCGCCACAATTTTTGCCTCTTCCAAGTTAAGAGCCTCTGACCTTGTTTGTCTTGTTTGTTATTTTTTTTAAATTTCAGTTCATTTATCTGATTTCGAGTGTAGTAGAGATTTCCAATAAAATGACATACGTACGTAACTGGACGTACGGACGTAATGGGACGGGTTGTTGCCAACCATCACATTTGATTGAACACATCGCTTCAGTTTAAACAAAGTACTCAAAGACTTTTAAAATCATACGCTGGAATGTTCGTCCATATAAAGTAATTTGATCATGACGAAAAATGATAGAAATATTGCATTTTAAGTTATCACGTGGTTTTATAGATTCCCGCCTTTATTTTACTGACATAAGATCACGTAAAACAAACGTATCCCATACCTATCATACGTACGATTCGAGTAATCGTTCGTGGTTTTGATTATGACAATTATTTTTCAATATACTTTGCAGTTGAACGCCCCATTATTCTTTTTTTCTGTATTTCTTTATAGTTTATCTATCTTTTTATTATATTTTTTGCGGAGAAAATATTTAAAAGGATATGTTTCTGACAATTCATGGGATATCAACATCTTTGTCGACGTTACTTCGTTCCCCGTGTTTTACCTGTCCCTTCATAATTTTTACTTTACGCATTTATACATGCATGGATATTTCATTGTTATTCTACTTATTTGGATTGGATTTAGTTTACTATTCTTTTTCCGCAGAATATTCTAACGAAAATTGTACAGTTGTACAGTGTCTGGATATGTACGATGTGGTAAAACTACCAACAATCTCGTCAAATTCGTCAGATTTGTCGAGAGATTTGTGCACATGAATGAAATAGTTGTCACTTGACGTTTAACTACAACAAAATCAATCAACCGACATAATAGATTAACAGTATACTATTACCAGAAGAGAACCTCAAATACATTTTTTGATTAAAAATCACAAATGAATTCACCCATGTCAGTGTTGGAACATGTACTAGGATGATGCGGCCTAATAGTTTCGTTTTACACACCATAGTGACTGTTCAATATTATGAATACAGAGATGAAACGCTGACATTCTCAATATATGCGGGGAAAAAAAATTGCATTAATGGTTTTCCTTATTGCTTACATTTGCCGTCCTACTAACATGTTCACAGGAGTGCCAGGAGAAGACATAATTAGGCGCCATTCCCAACAGCAGTCATTTATTTGATACATTGAATCCTGACATGAAAAATATGGCTGATTTACTATGCGGATATATATAGATTTTTAAATTAAAGTGCACATATGCAGGTCAGTTTTTGGTCGATGCAGTCAAATAATTTTGTTCTATAAGTCAGCATGAGGTATCAAATCTACTGAAAGTTTGTTACGTATCAATATTTTGAATAAAAGGAGGACATGCTGGCACCCTAAATTTATGCGAACAAAAATTTGTTGTTCATGTTGTTATTGTATTACAATATAGCTGTCCGTTGTATTATACATTGAATCGTGACATAAAAAAATATAGCTGATTTACTATGCTGGCATATAGATTTACAAATTAGAGTGCACATATGGTCAGTTTTGGTCTTGGTCAATGCGGTCAAATTATTTCATTGTACAAGTCAGCATGAGGTATCAAAACTATTGAAATTTTGTTACGTATCAATATTTTGAATATAAGGAGGACATGCTGGCACCCTAAATTTATGCGAAACAAAAATTGTTGTTATCAGCTGGTTTATATTGTATTGCAATATAATTTTTATTGCAATCCATTGTATTATACATTGAATCCTGACATAAAAAATATGGCTGAATTACTATGCGGGTATATATGGTATATAGATTTACAAATTTAAGTGCACATATGGTCAGTTTTGGTGGAAGCGCTCAAAATATTTTGTTGTACAAGTCAGCATGAGGTATCAAAACACTGTAATTTTGATACGTATCAATATTTTGAATAAAAGGAGGACATTCTAGCACCCTAAATGTATGCAAAAACAAATTTGTTGTTATTGTATTGCAATATTGCTGTCCATTGTATTGAACATTGAATCCTAACACAAAAAATATGGCTGATTTACTATACAGGTATATAACTTTACAAATTAAAGTGTACATATGGTCAGTTTTAGTTGATGCGGTCAAATAATTTTGTTGTACAAGTCAGCATGGTCAGCATGAGGTATCAAAACTACTGAAATTTTGTTACGTATCAATATTTTCAATTAAAGGAGGACATGCTGGCACCCTAAATTTATGCGAACACAAATTTGTTGTTATTGTATTGCAATATTGCTGTCCATTGAATTATACATTGAATCCTGACATAAAAAAATATGGCTGATTTACTATGCGGGTATATAGATTTACAAATTAAAGTGCACATATGGTCAGTTTAAGTTGATGCGGTCAAATAATTTTGCCGGACAAGTCAGCATGAGGTATCAAAACTACTGTAATTTTGTTACGTATTAATATTTTGAATAAAAGGATGACATGCTGTCACCCTTCATTTATGCGAACAAATATTTGTTGTTATTGTATTACAATATTGCTGTCCATCTTGTATTATACATTGAATCCTGAAATAAAAAATATGGCTGAATAACTATGCTGGTATATAGATTTAGAAATTAAAGTGCACAAATTGTCAGTTTTAGTTGATGCAGTCAAATAATTTTGTTGTACAAGTCAGCATGAGGTATCAAAACTACTGAAATTTTGTTACGTATCAAAATTTTGAATAAAAGAAGGACATGAAGGCACCCTAAATTTATTCAAACAAAGATTTAAAAAAAATTGCTGATTTAGTATGCTGGTATATAGATTTATGAATAAAAGTGCTCACATGGTCAGTTACGGTCAACACGGTCAAATAATTTTGTTGCACAAGTCAGCAAGAGGTATCAAAACTACTGAAATTTTGTTACGTATCAATATTTTGAATAAAAGGAGGACATATGCTGGCACCCTAAATTTATGAAAACAAAAAATTGTTGTTATTGTATAGCAATACTGCTGTCCATTGTAATATACATTGAATCCTGACATAACAAATATGGCTGATTTACTATGCTGGTATATAGATTTACAAATTAAAGTGCACATATGGTCAGTTTTAGTTGATGCAGTCAAATAATTTTGTTGTACAAGTCAGTATGAGGTACAAAATGTATCAAAACTACTGAAATTTGTTTACGTATCTAAATTTTGAATAAAAGGAGGACATGCTGGCACCCTAAATTTATGCAAACAAAAATTTGAAAAAATATGGCTGATTAACTATACGGGTATATAGATTTATAAAAAAAAGTGCACACATGGTCAGTTTTGGTCAACACGGTCAAATAATTTTGTTGCACAAGTCAGCAAGAGGTATCAAAACTACTGATATTTTGTTACGTATCAATATTTTGAATAAAAGGAGGACATATGCTGGCACCCTAAATTTATGCAAACAAAAAATTGTTGTTATTGTATAGCAGTATTGCTGTCCATTGTAATATACATTGAATCCTAACATAACAAATATGGCTGATTTACTATGCTGGTATATAGATTTACAAATTAAAGTGCACATATGGTCAGTTTTAGTTGATGCAGTCAAATAATTTTGTTGTACAAGTCAGTATGAGGTATCAAAACTACTGAAATTTTTTTACGTATCAAAATTTTGAATAAAAGGAGGACATGCTGGTACCCTAAATTTATGCGAACAAAAATTTGAAAAAATATGGCTGATTTACTATGCAGGTATATAGATTTATAAATAAAAGTGCACACATGGTCAGTTTTGGTCAACACGGTCAAATAATTGTGTTGTACAAGTCAGCATGAGGTATCAAAACGTTACTAATTTTTTTTATGCATCAATATTTTGAATAAAAGGAGGACATGCCCTAAATTTATGCGAACAAAAAGTTTGTAGTCATGTGTTAAAATGATGCTTTCCTCTAAAATACGTCCTTTCATAGATATACATATAAATAAAGTGCAAATATGGTTGAATTTGATAGGTATTGGAATAGATATTCAGTGCCCGTTATCATTGTAACCAAGATCGTTTTTTAATTTATAGATTGGCAGATCACAGATACGCACTTTATTTAGTGTGCACCAAATTTTTTATGTTATTTCTTCATAGACAGATAAAATATTACAGTCCCTCCTTGAATTTTTTTCACACTTTTTTGTATATGAATAATGCTGTGTTACCAACAGTCAAGTAATTGTTAAAACTTGTTTTTTTCCAAATCCTGTGTAATGAGTCGAGTCCACATTTTCTTATGTCTTTAATAAAATTCAAAATAAAAATGGGGAACATTTCAAAAAGACAACAACTCGACCCAAAAGCAGATATCAGCCGAAGTCCATCAATACGTCTTCCAGTCAGCAAAAAATCCCGCAACCAGATATGGAATCACCTAGCCCCTCAATGAAACTATGTTCTAATTCATGAATGACGTCATACTAAACTCCAAAACATATACATTAACTTAAATTGATAACAAACATACAAAACTAACAAAGTCCGGAGGCCCCTGACTTTTAACAGGCGTAAACCTGCGCGCGGTTAACAGGTTTTGTGAAATCTTAACCCCCCTCTACACCTCTAGGTATGCAATGCAGTATAAAGAAATACACGGCAATACACATACTACTCTCGATTTGTAGTCATCTGTTAAACTTTAAATAAGGCATCGTAAACCAGTTTTGAGAGAGATCTGCGATTTTTCTTGATATATATTCCCTCAAAATGCTGTTGTTTTTAATTTAAGTCTAAAGAAATTAACACAAAAGGGTACACTCTCACAAAACGATATGAATGCACAAAAATGGTCTAATGAGATAAAGATATGACTAAGAGTATATACGTAGGACGGGATATTCTAGTTTACCAGGAGAAAACAAATATGGTGTCTAATACAGCTAGTTAAAATGAATAAAAGGTCAATATAAAGACTGAGCTTCAATTTGTTTATTCAAAATACGGAATAATAAATGCGGATGTGTTGGAACCGAAGCATGAAAGCGCAACACATCATATTTCATTTCACCGTTGAAACATACATCATACTCTATACATTTTGTAACGCAAAAACGAAAAACTACACCATACTCAATTACGCCATACACCTTTCATTAGAAAGTTAATACTATTCAAGGGATACGTTTATTTTTTCTTTAAATAGGACATGGCTGGTGTTCCCGACACGGACCTAACAAGATGTGCAAAGAAAGGTATTGTTATTATGGAATTATTTTCACGAATAATGCAGGATCTGATCAAAACAAAAACTAGTGATATTGTTTTAATACGGAAAAGAGTTGAAAAGAATCATTAAACCACCCCAAATGACAAGGTACGTAAATTATCAGAGTACCAGCTAGATCGCATTAAAACACTGATATTCGAGAATGGGATGTCTCCTTGTGCATGGCAGTATTTTATGCTGCACAATTATCTTTAAATGACCACGAGAAGGATTATGCAGGACGAATGGTAAAGGAGAGAAATTTAATGTTCGATGGAACTTGTTTTCGTTTAACTGCAAAGGATGAGTGGATGTTTTATAACACTGCAAGTATAGTAGCACAATATTTTCAGATTCACCTTGACCCTGAAAACTCCTACACTGAAGAGCTTAAACATATCCGACGAAAAGATCTAAGTCAAAGTCAATCTGTTGACGTAATCGATAGAGTTAAAAGTGAGGAAGATGTGGCAGGTAAGTAAACAATAAACCTCATAGTTTTCCAAAAGTAAGTTTGCATTGAGTACATTTGCAATTTACATGATGTATCTATGTAAGATAAATCCAAACAACATATTCAAAATACTATTCTTCGTTTATTCCTGTACGATTCTATTGGTAGACACAAAATCAAAATTGAAGCTTTTCTAAAATTGTCTACGATAGACATGTTTTTCTTCTATCAAAATTTAAAAAATGTAAAAAAGACTATACATGATAAACACAGTAAATTAAGCACTGACTACTGACAATGATGAAAGGTTATGTCAAATAAGCTAACGTAATGTTTTGCTTATGTGAGACCAACATATCATTATAACTATGTTGCCAGAAGTCTTATATCAATTACAACGACATATTAGGAGAAATTTCATTATTTCACATGAATTTACAAATCCTGCGTGGTACGCAAGATACTAATTTATAATTATGTACGCCAGCCGCTCGTTTAGTTTACACACGGTTCATCTATTGGTGTATAAAATCAAATACAGAGTTGTAGAGTTTATGCCTAATCAAACTAAGCCAATTTTACCCTTATGTTATGTTGACGTATAAGAATATCGTATGCTATTTGTACGGCTAATGTTCTTCTCGTATATTTTATGATGGTATGATAGTTAACCACTAGTGGAAGGAATTAGTCATAATTTTCATATGATGAAGACACTGCCTTTCACTCAGTTTAAGTGAGGTCTGGAGCTAATAGTCCTTAGTTAATTGACGTGTCACTGTCGTTTTGCTTGGATTCTTTTGTGACCTATTCTGATATCGGACCTTTTTTTGGAACTGAGTTTTACTGTGCATATTGTTAGGTGTTTCTTTATTCTACATTGGCAAGAGGTATTGGGGAGGGTGGTCATTTAAAAAAAATACCCCGCCACAATTTTTGCCTCTTCCAAGTTAAGAGCCTCTGACCTTGTTTGTCTTGTTTGTTATTTTTTTTAAATTTCAGTTCATTTATCTGATTTCGAGTGTAGTAGAGATTTCCAATAAAATGACATACGTACGTAACTGGACGTACGGACGTAATGGGACGGGTTGTTGCCAACCATCACATTTGATTGAACACATCGCTTCAGTTTAAACAAAGTACTCAAAGACTTTTAAAATCATACGCTGGAATGTTCGTCCATATAAAGTAATTTGATCATGACGAAAAATGATAGAAATATTGCATTTTAAGTTATCACGTGGTTTTACAGATTCCCGCCTTTATTTTACTGACATAAGATCACGTAAAACAAACGTATCCCATACCTATCATACGTACGATTCGAGTAATCGTTCGTGGTTTTGATTATGACAATTATTTTTCAATATACTTTGCAGTTGAACGCCCCATTATTCTTTTTTTCTGTATTTCTTTATAGTTTATCTATCTTTTTATTATATTTTTTGCGGAGAAAATATTTAAAAGGATATGTTTCTGACAATTTCAGAAATATCGAAAGCAGAAAAAAATCAAAATCTCTCTTTGTAATTTGGGGACATGTCTGCTTATGAAATGTTATCGACTTTTCATATCAAACTTGAGCTTTATTAAAATATGTATAAAAAACATTCGCATTGTTCTTCCCAAGAAGGCCTCTGATAGCAAATTTCTTTACTCGCTATACTCTACTAGACATTATTAATAACAAGACAGTCAATTCTTCCTTTTTTATTTTGATATATTCTTATAAACATTAGTCAATTACATAGAGCTATCATATTTTTTTAATTGGAAGGCGGATAGAAATTAGGGTTATCCAACGCATCGGAACAACATTCGTATATCATGGGATATCAACATCTTTGTCGACGTTACTTCGTTCCCCGTGTTTTACCTGTCCCTTCATAATTTTTACTTTACGCATTTATACATGCATGGATATTTCATTGTTATTCTACTTATTTGGATTGGATTTAGTTTACTATTCTTTTTCCGCAGAATATTCTAACGAAAATTGTACAGTTGTACAGTGTCTGGATATGTACGATGTGGTAAAACTACCAACAATCTCGTCAAATTCGTCAGATTTGTCGAGAGATTTGTGCACATGAATGAAATAGTTGTCACTTGACGTTTAACTACAACAAAATCAATCAACCGACATAATAGATTAACAGTATACTATTACCAGAAGAGAACCTCAAATACATTTTTTTATTAAAAATCACAAATGAATTCACCCATGTCAGTGTTGGAACATGTACTAGGATGATGCGGCCTAATAGTTTCGTTTTACACACCATAGTGACTGTTCAATATTATGAATACAGAGATGAAACGCTGACATTCTCAATATATGCGGGGAAAAAAAATTGCATTAATGGTTTTCCTTATTGCTTACATTTGCCGTCCTACTAACATGTTCACAGGAGTGCCAGGAGAAGACATAATTAGGCGCCATTCCCAACAGCAGTCATTTATTTGATACATTGAATCCTGACATGAAAAATATGGCTGATTTACTATGCGGATATATATAGATTTTTAAATTAAAGTGCACATATGCAGGTCAGTTTTTGGTCGATGCAGTCAAATAATTTTGTTCTATAAGTCAGCATGAGGTATCAAATCTACTGAAAGTTTGTTACGTATCAATATTTTGAATAAAAGGAGGACATGCTGGCACCCTAAATTTATGCGAACAAAAATTTGTTGTTCATGTTGTTATTGTATTACAATATAGCTGTCCGTTGTATTATACATTGAATCGTGACATAAAAAAATATAGCTGATTTACTATGCTGGCATATAGATTTACAAATTAGAGTGCACATATGGTCAGTTTTGGTCTTGGTCAATGCGGTCAAATTATTTCATTGTACAAGTCAGCATGAGGTATCAAAACTATTGAAATTTTGTTACGTATCAATATTTTGAATATAAGGAGGACATGCTGGCACCCTAAATTTATGCGAAACAAAAATTGTTGTTATCAGCTGGTTTATATTGTATTGCAATATAATTTTTATTGCAATCCATTGTATTATACATTGAATCCTGACATAAAAAATATGGCTGAATTACTATGCGGGTATATATGGTATATAGATTTACAAATTTAAGTGCACATATGGTCAGTTTTGGTGGAAGCGCTCAAAATATTTTGTTGTACAAGTCAGCATGAGGTATCAAAACACTGTAATTTTGATACGTATCAATATTTTGAATAAAAGGAGGACATTCTAGCACCCTAAATGTATGCAAAAACAAATTTGTTGTTATTGTATTGCAATATTGCTGTCCATTGTATTGAACATTGAATCCTAACACAAAAAATATGGCTGATTTACTATACAGGTATATAACTTTACAAATTAAAGTGTACATATGGTCAGTTTTAGTTGATGCGGTCAAATAATTTTGTTGTACAAGTCAGCATGGTCAGCATGAGGTATCAAAACTACTGAAATTTTGTTACGTATCAATATTTTCATTTAAAGGAGGACATGCTGGCACCCTAAATTTATGCGAACACAAATTTGTTGTTATTGTATTGCAATATTGCTGTCCATTGAATTATACATTGAATCCTGACATAAAAAAATATGGCTGATTTACTATGCGGGTATATAGATTTACAAATTAAAGTGCACATATGGTCAGTTTAAGTTGATGCGGTCAAATAATTTTGCCGGACAAGTCAGCATGAGGTATCAAAACTACTGTAATTTTGTTACGTATTAATATTTTGAATAAAAGGATGACATGCTGTCACCCTTCATTTATGCGAACAAATATTTGTTGTTATTGTATTACAATATTGCTGTCCATCTTGTATTATACATTGAATCCTGAAATAAAAAATATGGCTAAATAACTATGCTGGTATATAGATTTAGAAATTAGAGTGCACAAATTGTCAGTTTTAGTTGATGCAGTCAAATAATTTTGTTGTACAAGTCAGCATGAGGTATCAAAACTACTGAAATTTTGTTACGTATCAAAATTTTGAATAAAAGAAGGACATGAAGGCACCCTAAATTTATTCAAACAAAAATTTAAAAAAAATTGCTGATTTAGTATGCTGGTATATAGATTTATGAATAAAAGTGCTCACATGGTCAGTTACGGTCAACACGGTCAAATAATTTTGTTGCACAAGTCAGCAAGAGGTATCAAAACTACTGAAATTTTGTTACGTATCAATATTTTGAATAAAAGGAGGACATATGCTGGCACCCTAAATTTATGAAAACAAAAAATTGTTGTTATTGTATAGCAATATTGCTGTCCATTGTAATATACATTGAATCCTGACATAACAAATATGGCTGATTTACTATGCTGGTATATAGATTTACAAATTAAAGTGCACATATGGTCAGTTTTAGTTGATGCAGTCAAATAATTTTGTTGTACAAGTCAGTATGAGGTACACAATGTATCAAAACTACTGAAATTTGTTTACGTATCTAAATTTTGAATAAAAGGAGGACATGCTGGCACCCTAAATTTATGCAAACAAAAATTTGAAAAAATATGGCTGATTAACTATACGGGTATATAGATTTATAAAAAAAAGTGCACACATGGTCAGTTTTGGTCAACACGGTCAAATAATTTTGTTGCACAAGTCAGCATGAGGTATCAAAACTACTGATATTTTGTTACGTATCAATATTTTGAATAAAAGGAGGACATATGCTGGCACCCTAAATTTATGCAAACAAAAAATTGTTGTTATTGTATAGCAGTATTGCTGTCCATTGTAATATACATTGAATCCTAACATAACAAATATGGCTGATTTACTATGCTGGTATATAGATTTACAAATTAAAGTGCACATATGGTCAGTTTTAGTTGATGCAGTCAAATAATTTTGTTGTACAAGTCAGTATGAGGTATCAAAACTACTGAAATTTTTTTACGTATCAAAATTTTGAATAAAAGGAGGACATGCTGGTACCCTAAATTTATGCGAACAAAAATTTGAAAAAATATGGCTGATTTACTATGCAGGTATATAGATTTATAAATAAAAGTGCACACATGGTCAGTTTTGGTCAACACGGTCAAATAATTGTGTTGTACAAGTCAGCATGAGGTATCAAAACGTTACTAATTTTTTTTATGCATCGATATTTTGAATAAAAGGAGGACATGCCCTAAATTTATGCGAACAAAAAGTTTGTAGTCATGTGTTAAAATGATGCTTTCCTCTAAAATACGTCCTTTCATAGATATACATATAAATAAAGTGCAAATATGGTTGAATTTGATAGGTATTGGAATAGATATTCAGTGCCCGTTATCATTGTAACCAAGATCGTTTTTTAATTTATAGATTGGCAGATCACAGATAAATTTGTGTTTCAAGTAACGTTTTATGCGAACTTTATTTTCAAATATTTGTATTAAATCCTGTTTATATAACGGAAGTATTAGTTTTACTTTATTTTCGATGTTTACACTACGAAACAAAGATATTAAAAAATATTTTTAAAAAGTCGATGTAGAGCGGTCCTGGTTACAAGTTAACTTAGTGTTGAGCAGACCAGTCAAAAGTTAACTTGGGAACAGGTCTGGTTTCGATAGGATTTGTCAAAGCAAAAGTTAACTTTGTGTCAGGGCTGGTCTCGAAGTTAACTTATGTTAACTTTATGGCAGGACTGGTTTCGAAGTTAACTTATGTTAACTTTACGGCAGGATTGGTTCGAAGTTAACTTATATCTATAGCGGACCTGTTTCGAAGTTAACTTTTTGGCAGACATAAAAACAGTCCTAGGACCAAGTCCGCTTTTCAAGTTAACTAGATTTTGGTCCTAGGACTGGTCAGAGCAGTCCTAAATTTGGTCACAGGTTAACTTTGACCAGTCCAAATTACTGGTTATCAAGTTAACTTGCTGTACAGGTTAGGACTGCACCCATCTGTATCCTTGGAAAAATGAATTTACTTTACATTTGTCCCAGTATCATTCCATTTATACCATCACATCGCAACCTAGATATGTTTCTGTAAGAAAACTACGGGAAAAGAAGATTTGCCCACTGCTATTACCACCTATCCCAGACAGTATCTTGTTTATTGTTTGATACTTTCAAAGCAAGTACAGTCATCATAAAACGAATCAATAGCGATCGATTCCAAAACAATAACAAACTCTGTGACAAGGTCACAAAAGGGGATTGACATTATAAAATACCAACAAATGTATTTGTTTGTTTGCGGTTGTCTTATATGCAATGGTTGGACAACCACTATTTTTTTTTATTATGACTATATCTAAAGTAACTCGTCTACTTAAACAGCAAAGAAGAGAGGCATTTCTCTATATTGAATATTTGATAATTTAGAATATGACAACATCTGTTCAAATACATCGCATTCAAACATATCATTTGGAAAAGTGCGCAAAAAGTCCAATTTCGCAAAATACATAAATTATCATCATATATAAGAGGACTATATATTGTTTTGACCGTATAACAATAAATCAATATGACTATACAATTTCTGTCTTTTGATGAGGTACATATGCGACATTATTGACTTTAAAAAAAAAGGATATTCTCAACTCAACTTTAAAAAGTCCGTATGTGGTCAAATTCATGAAAATTTATTGAATTATGCACTATTTATAAAGACCTGTGTACATGTATCTTTAAATGTTTATAAGCGTTTTAAAGTAATTTTAAAAGGAATAATATTTAATAAAGTGTTGAATTTGTTTTGAGTATTGGGACTACTATTCCGTAAGGGAAAGCCTTGGTAATGGTGTAATTTGAGATTGGCCTGCAAATATTCTGTATGAACTATAGAGTTTTCTATGCCCATAACTTAACATGAACTGCATGCAAGATTATATCAATCACTGAGTAAATGTGTAAAACCTCATTGGTTGATATCTTTGGTGGAAGAACATGTGATACATCCTCATTCTTTCAATATCCAAGTGGTGGTTGGTTTAAGGGCTATGTTTGGTCAGGCAATACATATTGCCTGTTTGGGTTGATGAGGTTCTTGATAAGTTCCCCCTCTCCCACCCATATAAGTACCAAATGTGGATATGTTTTTTATATTTATATTTTAATATTGGTATTACATGTATGCATTTTGGGTTGATGAGCACGAGTCAACATTAGAAAAACATAAGCATTACCATGGGATCATGTTGACAAAACAAACCTTCCCTTTAATTGTCGATTTTCAAGGGAAAGGTCAATTAAGGCAAGTGTATTGGTATGTTTGTGTTTGCTATTTCATTACAATGATAAAAATAAGATTATATTAAATGCTTCATTTTATGAGCTCCAGAGTAGTTTTATAACTGAAAAACAATAGCGCACTATATCCAGTGAGCTCTTCTGCATTGCATTGTGAATAGTAGTCCACATTTTGGTTTCTGAAACGTTAAGATATTATCTTGTATTCGGTTCTTTCCTCGAGAGTTTTCTATGCCCATAACTTAACATGAACTGGATGCAAAATTATTTCAATCACTGAGGATATGTGTATATCGTCCTTCCCTACGCCTTTATAATCCTGCTGATCAATAGCTTCGCCATGCCCGTATCATGGCGTTGAGACGAGAGCAGGCAGTACCATCGAAGTCACAATGTCGGAGTAGATGTTATCAGAGACGTCACAATATGTGAGAAGACGTTATCAAGCTTGCTTTAGTTAAGCAGAATACTGTCGCTGGTATACGGAAGATTAGTGAAGAAAGGAACGTTAAACAGATAATCGGGTTTTCACCATATACACATCGTCTCACACAAGGTAAGGGCCACTCGCTAGAAAGGTTCACATTGTGGCTGATATTCTACGATGTAGAAAACCCGATAATCTATCCGTACGTAAGGAATGCATTTTTTTTCTCCTTGCGTGTCGGGAAATAAAATTATCTTGAAGGTCAGCTATCAAACTCAGTTAAAACGAGTGACTATAAACATCATTGTGTTAAACAATCGACTAATGTCATTTATTCGTACATAAACTATTGTTTGTTGTATTTTGATTTAACACTTGGTTTTGAAATGTGTTGGGAGATATTACCTGTATTACAAACTGCCACCGTAAAATGAATACAAGACCTTTACGCATACAAAATGCCCAGAGGGCTGCTTTCACCATAGATTCAACAACATTATGATAATATTGTGGTTTTTTTTTACTGAATCAAATAAGTATTCTTGAACATATAATCAATAACATCGTTTGCAATATAGTTAATGTTGTTACGGTTCGTTTACCATAGGCAAAGTTGGCTTCATACTGAGTTAGCCACATTTTTCAGTTCATTTTGAGTTATATTTTTTTTCGTGTTCAGACCTTATACATCCTTGGCAATCAAATATTATTCTTTGAACGTTCCTGATTAAGGTTAATCCAGAAAAGCGCTTCGATCACATCCAATTCATAGTGTGATTTACTTGTAATTTTGTTTATTTGTTATGAAACAATGAATGTGATATCGTCTTTTTTACTACTTGGTTTTGATTGTTATTGTCCTTTTAGCTGACTTCTAATTGTGAATAGTTGATTCACATTTGATTATATTAATAAACGTAATAATAATAAAAAAAAATGTATTAAAAAGACTTCATTAGATACATTTGAAACTACTGATAGCAAATAGCATTGTATTCTTTTTTTTTTCTTTTTTTTTCTACTAAATTTCAACTGCAGTTAATGATTTATTACATTACATTCAATACGTGAATTCATTTTCAACACAATAAAAACTAACATATTTTTACCCAAATAATATTCACATTTCATCAAACAATTACCATCTAGAGTCATTTAAACTGACAGACTGCAAATGATATTGCTTCAAAGACGTTTAACAGAAAACATGTTTGCAGATTTCATGAATCCATAATCTTATAATCAGTTCATTATTTCTACCAACGAAATGACATACTTGCATTGTTATTGAACACAAACAATAGTTTACACACATATATTCTTATGTAAATATATAATAAAAGTTCATAACAAAGTTAAGTTTTACAGTTTGCAATACATCTGAAGACACAATGTTACTTAGCGATGACACACACATTTACAATATACATATTCTATATCACAGAACACCAATACAGAAAGATATACAATTGTTAGTGTAAATATTATAATCGGTGCAAAAAGAGTAAAATACACTAAGTTAACACTTTTTAAACTGTCATGTAACTGATAATACTTATATTTATCAAAGTTGTACATATATCGATGCTAGTTTGTTATATTTGGTAAGGAACATGTGTTTATGCTATTTATAGAAAGGTCTGTTTGATTGGATATATAAAGTATGCGGGAAGAATTTCGTGCACGGGTGGTTTGATAGTAGTTAAAGTCATTCGAGTCATTGCAGTCAAGTGCTCTAGATGCTTTTTTCAAATTCTTGCAATTTAATACATTGAACTTAGTATGGGAAATGCTGAAAATGAAGAGACTATTCATAATAACCGTAGAGAATGCCAATGCAACTGTTACTAAAGCTACTGATCGTAGTGTTCGTGTATACAAGAAAGACAACACTGGACCTAAATTCTCAGACATCTACTTTTGTTGTCAGACGAAATTGTTCAAAATTTAACAATTTAACAAGTTGCGGAGTCCGACGAAGATATGAATGATAAGAATTATTTTGATTGTGTTGCCAGTGATTAACGTCATTTAAAAAAAAAAAAAAAAAAAAAAAGAGAGCAGTTAAATACTTTACAACTGGATTAATATGAATATGTACAATCTGTTAAATCGATTATTGGAAAATGATAGAAGCAAATTCATGTGTTAACATTATTTTAAACGGATATGCTATTCCTTTTAGTAAAAAAAATAAATCTGCTATTGATAATGCAAAAATTGTATCCCGAGCTATTGCTGATCTTTTGGTTAATGAGTGTATTGGAGAAGTTAAAACCACACCACATGTTATAAATTCGTTAACAATTTCGATATATGCTTTCCCTTTTATTAGTGCATGCTTTTAACCGGGGTCACCGGCTGAGTAATTTCTCTGTCGCCTGTCATAGGTAATCTAACCAGATTAATAACTAGAAATTTGTATAGACTGATTGAGTCACGTGTTTCATGGAACTATAGTGTTATCTTGACTGAGGGAACAAGAGGTCATATGTGAGTTACAGTTTTGGAAACATAAAATTTTGCTTTAAATTCGAAATGTTATTCAGAGTATACAATACAATATTTTATTTCAAAATGAAAGGGCCAAATAAGAGCATAACATTAATAACGTCATGACATAAACATTACAGAGTGATTAAAGAAACATAAAATAAGAGTTCAAATGCACGAGGAAAGGGTCAGTGGTCAAGGGGAGATAATTTTTCTAGCGTAGGGTTCCATCCATAATGGTGTATTCGGATGCTAGCAGTTTTGCTTATGGGTCATATTTAGGTCTATTAGGGAATCAGATTTTTTATAAAAAGTGAACTGGTAGAGGGACAGGATTAAGTTTGATATGGAGAGAAAAGAAGGCTCTAGAATTATGTATAGATACTATTCAAGGTCAGTTATCCATACGGGAATGTCTTGGAGTGGTTTACGGACAGTCAGAATTGTGTGGGTATAGTGGAGTCAGGTAGTGATAAAAACGCAACTACATAGTTGGCGATATTAATATTTTCTAGTTGTGTAAAGAATTCTATTAATTTAGATATTAAATGGATACATAGAGATAAAAATGTTAAAGCAGATGCTATAAGCAAGGTTTTTTGATTTTGACTATTGGGGCGTCAGTGTTGAGTTTTCTTTTTGAATTTATAGATTATATGTATGGACCTCATTCAGTTGATAGATTTGCTGACAGTGATAACAAGAAAATTGAATTATTTTATTCTAGATGTTATACACCAGGTTCATCAGGTGTGATTGCGTTTTTCTTTGACTGGAAGGATGACAACACTTGGTTGTTCCCCCTATACATTTAGTATGTATAGTTGTTAAACATTATATTGCGCCATTTGTGGCCTCGTTATATCAGAATAATTTGTTATGCCAACATTGTGTGGCCGAAATCCTTGAATTCAATGATACTAAAGACATTTTCATTCATGGTTTTTAAATGAAATCATTGTCTGGTTCAAATGATTTGAAAGGCACTGTAATTGCTGTACCCATTGTGATCTAATATATATCTAATTGGTTGGTTTTGAATAATGCTAAATTTTCTTTACTTTGTGTAGTTTGTTATGATTCATGTATTTTCTACTCAACATTATTGTCTAGTATAACATTATAAATATGCCGCTTGGCTAGAGTAACGCTTAAGATATGCCGCTTGGCTAGAATGACAATATTTACGGGTGGCCGATTGGCTAAAATAACAATACAGATATATAGCCGCTTGGATAGAATAACATTACAGATTGCCACTTGGCTAGAATGAAAATATTTACAGGTGGCCGCTTGGCTAGAATGACAATATTTACAGGTTGCCGCTTGGCTAGAACAACAATATAGATTGCCGCTTGGCTAGAATAACCAGACAGAATGCCGCTTGGGTAGAATAATAATACAGATTGCCGCTTGGGTAGAATAACAATACAGATTGCCGCTTGGCTAGTATAACAAAACAGATTGCCGCATGGCTATAATAACAATACAGATTGTCGCTTGGGTATAATAATTGTATAGATTGCCGCTTGGCTTAAATAACAATATAGCTTGGCTAGGGTAATGCTTAAGATATGCCGCATGGCTAGAATAAAAATACAGATTGGCGTTTGACTAGAGTAACGCTTTTTTAATATATGCCGTATGGCTAGAATAACAATAAAAATTACTGCTTGGCTTTAATAACAATACAGATGGCCGCTTGGCCAGAGTTAAGCTTAAGATGTGCAGCATGGTTAGAATAACAATACAGATTGCCGCTTGGCTAGAGCAACAATATACAGATTGCCACTTGGCTATAATAACTGAACAGATTGGCGTTTGACTAGAGTAACGCTTTTTAATATATGCCGTATGGCTAGAATAACAATAAAAATTACCGCTTGTCTTTAATAACAATACAGATGGCCGCTTGGCCAGAGTTAAGCTTAAGATGTGCAACATGGTTAGAATAACAATACAGATTGCCGCTTGGCTAGAATAACAATATACAGATTGCCACTTGGCTCTAACAACTAAACAGATTGCCGCTTGGCTAAATATCAAAACAGGTTGCCGCTTGGCTAGATTAACAATACGAATTCCCACTTAGCTAGAATACCATTGAAGGTATGTTGATTGATTAAGGTATGTTAATTGATTAGAATAAAAAAATAAAAATACCGCTTGGACAGAAAAAAAACATGTACGCTTAACCAACACCGCTGGGCTACATGACACTGCGTGTTCAAGGTCAGTGTAATGTATCTAAATGCTACATGTCGAATGTCTATAATATGCCATAACTTCATAAGATTTACACTTTACACTATAGTATTAAGCTAGTATATTTTGGATATAGGTTCTTTATACGGACGAATTATTTTATAATTATGATTTCAAAGCTTGATGCATAGTTGGTGTAATCATGACAGATAGATTTATCCGAATCTGCTAAGATGGATATGTGAAGGAAAAGATTATAACTCAATTGTCTGTATCTCAGAATTTAGGTATTTAATTATAATAAACTGATCATACATTTGCCCGATCTTTGTTTTCGAAAATGCACTTGACATTTGCAAGTGGCTACTCCCATGTGAGAGTTTTGTATTATATTGATAAATGTTTTATGTTCGGTTGAGGTTACGAATTAGAACATAATTAAATTGATCAAAGTTGTACATATATCGATGCTAGTTTGTAATGTTTGGTAAGGAACATGTGTTTATGCTATTTATGGAAAGGTCTGTTTGATTGGATATATAAAGTATGCGGGAAGAATTTCATGCACGGGTGGTTTGGTAGTAGTTAAAGTCATTCGAGTCATAATTTGCAGTCAAGTGCTCTAGATGCTCTTTTCAAATTCTTACAATTTAATACATTTAACTTAGTATGGGAAATTCTGAAAATGAAGAGACTATTCCTAATAACCGTAGAGAATACCAAAGCAACTGTTACTAGCGCTACTAATCTTAGTCAAGTGCTCTAGATGCTTTTTTCCAAATAAATTATTATGAAAATTATTTATTTACAGGTTGATAATCCAAGAAAAGTCGCAAATATTGATGATCATTGATGTTGCAGTGCTAGTTAGAGACAGACAATTTTCATAATTCTCATTGATATCAAATGAATTACGTGTACTTATTACCTGAATAAAAATGCACTTGACTTTTGCAAGTGGCTACTCCCATGTGAGAGTTTTGTATTATATTGATAAATGTTTTGTGTTCGGTTGAGGTTACGAATTAGAACATAAGTGTTCTAACATAATATGTAAATAAATGTTTGTTTCTCAGTGTAATATAATGCTTCAAGAGTAGAAAAGTACTAAAAAAGAAAATTGGTACAAGGTCATGTGAATGTTATGTGACAAAATATGCGCAGTTATTAAATGATCACGTAGTTCTTATAAATAAAGTCAAATATAAACGTTTGAATTTTTCCTCACGTGTTAATTTTGATAATGCAGAGAACTTGAAGGCAAATAGTTTACATGTAAGTACTCAAAATTGAACACACTAACAGGGAAAACGGTAAGAATTAATCTGTATCAATATGCATTTGTAATTATTTATAGATATAGGAATATGGTGTGTGAGTGCCAATGAGACAACTCTCCATCTAAATAACAATTTATAATGATAGACCATTATAGGTCAATGTACGGCCTTCAAAACGGAGCCTTGGCTCACACCGGACAAGCTACAAAGGGCCCCAAAATTACTAGAGTAAAACCATGCAAACGTGAAAACCAACGGTCTAATCTCCATAAAAAACGAGAAACGAGAAATGTGTATGAATACTTCAAAATATTCAAATGTTATTAAAATTAGACATTTCACCAAGTAGTTTATACATTATAAAATAAGTTTTGTCAAATTTGAAGAGATATCCACTATTAGCGAGTGTAATATTTGAAAAAAAGACGTTTAATTAAAGACTTTAATGCACCCACTTTACATACGACTAATTTTTTTTAAATGAAAGAAATAATGATTTAACTTTGATTTTTGTCCGGTAGTCATAAAATATGAAGGTGCAGTTTTTGTAACATTGACGTTTATTACAGAAATACTTGAACATTATAGAATTCGGCATGTTTTTCAAGCAAAGGAAATTAGACGTATCTCTTCTTTTAGGCATAACAATTAAATGAATTAGATTCTTAAAATATTGAAAAACAATATGTACAACTGCAAGTCCGCACACATTTGCATTCCTTCTAAATATTTGATAAGTTTTATTAAATGTGTTTGGACTCTATCCGTTTTAGAACACACTAAATTACTCGTCAGTTATCGTTTTTTCATTCAAGACCAAGACTTTATCTCAACATTTCTTAAAATCACGAATTTCTGTTATTTTATTTTTTGGGTATGATTATTTTAGTTTCCGGAATTCCTTACCTACGTCGTTATCGGTTTTTGACTGAATATGTAGGTCAATTTCCGTGTACTTAAAAGTACTAGTAGCGTACAATAAATATCATGTTAAACGGTTCAATTTCTATCTTTAAATTCAGTGTAGCTTAAATAGATATAAAATAGTCCGACATTAATATAAAATCAAATTAAAACATAGTTTTTGAGTTCTGTCGAATTCACCCCTTTGTAAATCAGGAATCGAATCGGAAAATTGTAGAAAATCTTCCCAGTCGTGTCGAATTTTCACAGTCCAGTCGAATGAAATCCTTCCTATGCTAAAATGCAAAAACTATCCATATGGAATTTACTGACCCCATATATACCGTATTACGTCACTAGCACACTATGTAACGAATTTATCTTACCGACTATCTTAACGTATGAAATTAAGACTAGTGATTCTCAAAACGAGCAAGTCTTCAATACTGTTAGCGCTAAGAAAATACTTCCATTGATCCTACAAAAACAGATGCCAACAATAACGACTTGTAAGGTTTAAATGTGTTTTATGATTTTATTTCAATCTTAATCATCAATTTCTTCGTCTGTTGGAACTTTTAAGATTTTTTCTCAGTACTGTTTTGTTTTTTACAAAGGGACATTACACCATTACTAACCGTGTATGAAATAAGCCCCGCCCCTTCTTACCTAATAAGGAATATAAAGGGACGTAACTCCACTACTAACCGTCTATGAAATAAGCCCCGCCTCCCTACTAACCTAATATCAAATATACACGGTTTGCACGCGGACGCTTTTAACCAATCATATTCCTGGAAATGTATAAGAGGTAAGATAATAACATAAGCAAGCCAAATAAAAGGTTCAGTATAAGGATAACCTGGTCAATCGTTTAAAACGGTAACAAACAAGTTATAAAAAAGTAAGTATATTAGTGGCAAGGTAGCCGAATGTCATCACCAGTGTGATTTAAAGTAGAAAGTACTTTGTAAAGTGTTGTTTGATTAATTAGATATCTCAAGATACACGGCGGCCGACCAAAATAAAATCAAACACAGTTTGGCGTACAATGAGTGATAATATTGTAATGTTTTATATCAAAATTGTCTATTTGTTGATATACATATACTAGTAGCACTTTACTCATTTTAGTAAATTAATGTTAGTTAGTTACGAAATTGCGGTATGATCCAAACTCAACATTTTGCACTACATTAATAATAAATAATCTGTCTTATGGTTGTCTGATGTTGACGCGGTTGGCAGGCTTTCAAAATAACAGGAGACCATACGTTTCCTCCCTTATAATGTACAGTTAATCATGGGACTGTTCTATGAAATTAAAAATACGTCATATGTTATATTTTCCCCTTGCATCAAATATATTGTTTCGGATTATTTATATCAAATTTTCAGATATATTTTTGTAAATACCTGCAATCAGTTGATATGGAGGTCGTATAAGAGTTAAATCAGACAAGGGCGACTACATATATATTTGTGTGAATTAATGGTTGATTTACAAAGACTCCGAGAGAAAACGTTATGTAACATACGTTATCGTTAAAATCGACCAAAATAAATTAATACTATGACAGAAATATATTTTCCCAACAGTAATACAGTATTTCTATAGTATTGTTCCGTTTTTGCATTTGTTTTGAGTCGATTTTTCTACTGGAGGTATCCATGAATTGAAATTGCACCCATGATCTTTGACTCCGATTTAAAAAAAAGGTGCACAATACTATTAGTTACATGGTGTGCTAGTGACCTAATACGGTATATATGGGGTCAGTAAATTCCATATGGAGTGAGAGCGAAGCTCGAATCCCCATATGGAATTTACTGACCCCATATATACCGTATTATGTCACTAGCACACTATGTAACGAATTTATCTTACCGACTATCTTAACGTGTGAAATTAAGACTAGTGATTCTCAAAACGAGCAGGTCTTCAATACTGTTAGCGCTAAGAAAATACTTCCCTTGATCCTACAAAAACAGATGCCAACAATAACGACTTGTAAGGTTTAAATGTGTTTTATGAATTTGTTTCAATCTTAATCATCAATTTCTTCGTCTGTTGGAGCTTTTAAGATGTTTTCTCAGTACCGTTTTGTTTTTTACAAAGGGACATAACACCATTACTAACCGTGTATGAAATAAGCCCCGCCCCCTTCTTCCCTAATAAGGAATATAAAGGGACGTAACTCCACTACTAACCGTGTATGAGATAAACCCCGCCTCCCTACTAACCTAATATCAAATATACACGGTTTGCACGCGGACGCTTTTAACCAATTATATTCCTGGAAATGTATAGGAGGTAAGATAATGATGGATGATGGATCTCATGAAAATCAATGTGATATTTCACTAAAGCTTGAACATAAGTTAAGTACAGTATACATTCATGCACCGCTGAGGGGATGCATATCCAATATTTCCACCCGAGTAAAAATTGTCTACCCGATTTACGATTTTTCCTCCCTGGTTAAAGCCCTCCTCAAATAATCAGTGGGTTTCAAACATTTTAAAATTTTGTAATGCCTTCTATAGAAAAAGATTGTAAAACACTTTACCTCAGAACATTATTGTGGGTCTTCAAATGTCTGCCATGGAATGTACAACAAAGGTAGTTTTTGTCCGAAAAATATTAATTGCCCTGAGAAAAGGACAGTTTACGTGACATATCATCGGCGCTTGATTATTTTTAAGCCTTCTATTATATTGGTTACTCGTGACTTGAAAGGCTTTTTAGGTTGCGTTGTCAATTGTTTAAAGGAGTTAATGACGTCGTGCTTAGTGGAGATAATTCGTGTAAAAACCAAGAGGCAAAAAAGATTGTTCATTTGTGAATAATAGGGTTATCCCTTGCTATGTATTATTTTTTATGGTAATTTGTTATTCATTCAATTTAAGGATGTTCGCTACTCTGTTTAAAAAAACAAGCATTTTAAAAGACTGTTACCAATTGCTTGAATGTAAATAAAGAAACTGGAAAAAAAAACAGAAACAAATAATGTGTCCGTGTGCTTGTTTTCGGGATATTCGACATTGAAAATTTGATGGGAAATAAATCTCTCTAGATTTTTCATTCATTTAACATTGGCACCTTTTTCCTTAAAAAATCCTAAAAAAATAACAAGGATTTCAAACGATTTTCAAAGAGGACATTTTAACATATATGTAAATAAAATTGTGGATACAAAAGTAGGGATTAGTTGGCAAATTTGTCACTGGTACTTCATGGATAAAATGTGTTGTTGTAGTTGCCAGTATATTGTAGTATAATATATGTAGGGTGTTTATTGCTTAATATTACTTGTTAACCTTGATCTTAGCTTATCTGCATGTATTAGATGCTTTGTTGCGGATACGTTTTCAGTGCTCACAAAACTTTTCGGCGCTACACACTGCATAATCTGTCAACGTTATATGAGATAAACGTATTATAATCTATCAAAAAATGTAAATTAGTTTTATACTGGTACATTTTATTATTACCTATTTGTAATAGTATTCGTAAGGATGAAATCGTATACATGTACTTGCATAATGATGTTTTTATCGTTAACAAAGTTTATATTACATCTAGATGTTTTAAGTAGTATGTAACAAGAAAAAAAAAGACACAAAATATATGGACGACAGTGACAAACAGTGTGTACACATCTTTGAAGTTACCTCGATGAGATTAGAAACTTTAAGGTAAGAACATATTTCAAAAAAGTATACTATATCCGATTTGAATTATAGACATGTAATTTCTTCAAATTCAAATTTTAAATAGATGTAATTGAGTTAATGCATTAAATGGAAAGAACAATCTGATAATAGTCGCACTTCATTTATATATTTAAGCTATTACAAATATAAGGGCCTACTACTAAAAAGCAATTAGCATACAAACATTGAGAAGTTTTAAAAAGAGAAAATAGATTATCCATTGACATAGGTTTTGATATGAGAGAAAAATGGTGAAGAAAACATTTGTTTGGGAGTCCCAACATATTGCAAATTTAAAACAAAAGATAAACAATAAAGTATAGCAGTTCAAGCTTAAAAATTAAAGCTATTGCTTAAGAACCTGTGAATATAAATATTTAAACATCCTTTTGCATTTCCATTTCTTATTGAATAGGCAGTTCCAGACTACAATGTACTATGAAAAATAAGAGGACATCTCGAATAATAAATCAAATTTTTCGGTTGTTTTCTTATTAGATATATGTTTTTTGGCGAATAAAGCTTCAGCTAACATGATTAAACACTGATGTCTTCAAATTACTAATCAAGCATTTCAACGTTTTATTCAAAGTCGGTATTCAATAAATTACATAACCACCGGCTCTAGTGACTGAATACTGATACATATATTGTAAGATGTATTTCTATTAAAGAGTTTAGCCTTTTAATAACTGATTTTTATATTTCGTTCTAATGTTGGATTGTTACACTACAGTCCAAGGTTATGGGGAGGGTTGGGGTCCCACTTATATGTTTAACATCGATACATTCTGTATGTATGTGTCTATCCCAAGTCAGGGGCATGCACGTTAGTGGTTGTCGTTCATTTTGCCTATAGACTTCTCGTTTGAATAGTATAAACACGTAAAGAAACATCCAGACGTTATAAAATATTTATTTTATGAGAATTACGGGATAACTGTGTGTATATTGTAAAAATGACCATACAATTGATATCCATGTCAACAACTGAGTGCTGACAAATCACAGAATAACAACGAACACGTACAACAACCTAGGGCAGCACATAAAAACAGCACATGAGAACCACGCTTAGTCTGTCATACGAAAGCACATATCGGCACGTTATTGTCCTTTCTCAAAACAAATTTAAGTTAAAATATGACACACAATCACTCATTATCATCTCATGGTTGTATTCAATGCCTAAGATTGTAATGTTGCTCTATTATGTATTGTCTGTGGTTAGTCCGCACATTGGTCATTAGTTAAAACTTTACTGTTTGCAAAAGTATGAATTATTCTAAATATTAAAGGTTTTCTTATCCCAGGCCTAGATAACCTTAGCAGTATTTGGCACTTTTTGGAGATATTTTTGGTCATTAATGCTTCTCATCTTTGTACTTGTTTGGCTTCCCTACTACCTTGATCTAAGCGTCACTGGTGGGTCTTATGTGGATAATACGCGCGTCTGGCGTTTTAAAATATAAGACAGGGACCTATGATAACTATCAACAGGTCGACATGTACTATTGTATTGTTTATTTTGTGTATTTCTCTGTCCTGAATGTTCTTTCATTCATCTGTACTGTAGTATTGTCAAGTAATGCTGTTTAAGTGTTATATTTTACATTGCTAAAAAAAACGCCAGTTTTGGCTAGCCTAAAAACCAGGTTCAATCCTAAAAATATATTGGGGTTCAACCAGTTGACTTTTGAACAGCGATATATTATTGATAGTTTAAACATATTTTATTGTTCAAAATGACAAAAGGATCAGACACAAGTTTTACAACTTAGCAACGTCTTCTCCAAAACAAAAACAAAATAATACACAATTATTAATGAACACATCAAATATTCCATACTAACTAATTTAAGAATAAAGACATGACCACAAAAGGAAACTTTGTGAAGCGAATCAATGGATTTTAATCGAGTGCATCTTTTAACAGTATAAATACGACACAAACACACTGAATAGTTAGTGGAATTACCTATGCGCAAATTTTGTTCTTGTGGACATAATTTAAATAAGTATGTGTGTTTATCTCATAATAAAGCGTGGGATCTTAATATATTATCCAAGTTTACGAAAGGGATGTCAGCTGCACAATGGTAAGTATAGAATTGAAACTTATTCTTATATTCTTTCGTTAAAATCCATTGAATCGTTATTGATAACAAAACATAACAGTAAATATTCATCAAGATCATTCGATTATTGTCATTACATGTATATAGAAATATCTTTAATCACATGTGTTGTAAACAGAATTAAGGTTGTCAATGCAGAGAAAAACGTTTGGTATTTTTTATATACCTTTGAACAGATAAACAAATATTATCATTTTCTTCAGTACTTAAAGCATGATCACCAAATAATAATAAATAGATAGTAATATTTACATTAAAGACATTAATTTCGTTAAACATCAGATTTCTCTTAGCTGAAAAATTAATACAATATAATAGATAGTGTTCAACATTTTCATTAATAAAACCACATGTTGAACAATTTGCATTTTGTATCAAATTTGCTTTGAACAAGTCAGCACGCAGTGTGCTACTTCTGTTACGCAGCCTTGTGTGTAAAACAGAATACAAACTATCTCCTAAAGAACCAAATATCGGAGATTTATTATTTCTATAGTATAGTTTGTGCAAGTTTAATTTAAAAAAAGAAAATGTAGGAATATGTCTTATACTTAAGTCTAAAGAGTTCCACAGTGCAATAGATGACGGAAAATAAGACTGTCGATAAGCTGATAAACGATTTACGGGAATAGTAATATTTTGACTGTTACGCAAATTATAATTACAACTATCTGATACACAATCCGGAACCAAATCGTGTAAATAATCTGGCGCTTGGTTATTTTTAATCTTATAAAACATAGATAATTTTTTAACCTCCCGTCTGACGCTTAATTTTACCCATCCCGTCTCTAAATAGATACTGTTCCGGCTAGCGTAACTTGTTAGTCCCGTAACTATCCGAGCAGACTCGATTTGGATATTTTCCAACCGATTAGAATTTGTTTGTCCACAGTTATCCCATACTTCTAAACAATGCTCCAAAATTGGCCGAATAAAAGTCATATAAATTGTTTCCAAATATTCCCTCTTAAGTCTAAGTTTTAGTTTTTGTAAAACATTAAGCTGCTTCGAAGTTTTTCTATCAGCTTATCAACATGCTTACAATCACTACTAAATATAACACCAATATGTTTATGCGTATGAACTGGCTCTAATGTAGTGCAATCAAAATCAAAAGAAAAATAACTTTGTATAGTTTTCATACTGAATATCATAATATCTGTTTTATTTGGGTTAAACTTCACTAGCCATCTGTTTGACCACGCATTCAAATAAACAAGATCTGTGCTGATTAAATTTCTTAAAATGGATTCGTTAGGAGCAGAATGACCTATTGAAGTGTCATCTGCAAAAAGCCTCCCAAATCCAGAAAAACCATCAGCTATATTGTTTATATATATCAAAAATAATAACGGTCCTAATACCGAACCCTGAGGCACACCGGCGTTTAATTTTCCAAATTTTGAAGGTGAATCTTTTAAGACAACTTTCTGAGATCGGCTACATAGGTAGCTTTTTAACCAAAACAGCAAGTCTCCTTTTATACCATCTTTTTCAATTTTGTGTAGCAAAGCCTTAATCCAAATTGTATCAAAAGCTTTACTTATGTCAGCAAATGAAATGTTAGTAACTAGCTTATCATTTAGCGCCTATAAAATTTTGTTGTAAAGTTCAATTAATTGGTGCGTAGTGGAATATCCTGGAATAAATCCAGATTGATACTTATACAACAGTTTATTTTTTATGTAAATGGTTAAAAATATTTTTGAAAACAATTTTTTCTAATAATTTACTCACACATGACAATAAGGAGACAGGCCTGTAGTTAGAAGGTAGTGATTTGTCACCACTTTTGAATGATGGAATAACATATGCAATTTTCCATTGATCGGGAAATACTCTCTCATGAAGTGATTTATTAAAAAGTAAACATAATGGTTTTGAAATTTCACTTCTAACAGTAAGTAACATTCTGTTGCTAACAATATCTGGTCCTACCGCTTTATTTGGATCAAGCGTGGAAATAATATCAAGTACATCTTGTTCACTAACAATTATCTGCGAAAGAAAATTATAACAGCGATCATCAATAGAAATAGAACAAAAATATTTATTTAAAATCTCTGACTTTTCTGTTCCTTTATACGCAAGGTTAAAGTTATGATCCGAGTCTCTTAGCGGAGAAATATCATGAGTTGGTCTGTCGCTTTTAATTAGCATATTGATGGTCTTCCAATACTGTTTACAGTTTGCAACTTTAAGTTCATCCAAATGCTCGTTTATAGTCGCGTAAAAATGCTTTTTAGCTTGCTTTTTTAAATTATTAACTTGGTTCCTTTGTTGCTTATATTTATGTTCAGTAGATGTACTATGTGAACGCATACATTTTTTTTTAAATCTGTCCCGTTTTCCCGTTTCCCGTCTCAAATTTGAATCAAACCAAACTTTATCATCACATCTTATAGTTCCCTTGTAGGTATACACGCATATGCTATATTAATAAAAGTGTTAGTGAAATTTGTAGCAGCAACATGAACATCACTTGCATCAGAAATCAAATTTTCCCAATTAGTATTAGGTACTTTTTGTTTCATCAAGTCATAATCCCCTCTTTTGTAATCCCATATAGATCTATTATATGTTCGACTTTTACTAAAACCACAATCAATTGTGACATATGTTCCATCATGGTCACTTATACCTCTATCAAATAGTAGATATTACTGATGCCTTCATTTATGCCTGTTTAACTGTATTTTTAATGTTATAATATGTTTACATGAAACAACTGTTTGTCTAGTGATGTAACAGAATCAGAATGAAGAGAGAAATGGCTGTGCTCCTCTGTCTTGTGTTCAGTACAAGTACAGTGAATGGTTTATGTCCGTCGAATTGCTCGTGTATTTTCCATTCATGCGGATCGAATGTAAACTGTTCTGCTAGAACGTTGGGACATATTCCAGCCGATTTTCCTATTGAAACGCAAATCCTGTAAGTTAGAAAAGTACTGTTCGAGGCATACATTGTACTTTGAACAAGGTTTAAATTATGTGTTAAATAAATAGTCTCTGGAAACAGCTGAATAATCTAACTCTTTGTATGTGTCATTTTTTTAATGATATAGTTTAATATATTCTTTGAATTTTTAAATAATCTTAACTTCTACTGTTGAAATGTTTGGGTTTTTTCCTCGATTTTACATATTACGTTTATTATTCAAGTCATTACAAAATCGAAAAAAAAACAAGATTTCAGAAAAAAATGATCATTGTGCCGTACATTGAAATAAAAAGTCAAACCAAATTAGCATTTAATAAGGATTGATATTACATGTGTAATCCCTATATATAGCATTTTCGATATAGAAGATGAAAGGTTGGCTAAAATATTTGCTTTGCTTTACAAAACACGACACAAAAAATATTTATGAGTTGTTTTGCTGATTGATTCTTTTATCTTATATTTAAGTTATCTCCATAATAACAGCATAACAGACATTGATGTTCAGTTTTGTAAGGATATGCCACAGTTGAGAAGTCTGTATGTACTAACTTAAATGTTTTATTAATGAGTATTACCGTACATAAAGTAACGATGCTATGTATTGAAGTTCTATAACGTTGATGTATTTAGCATCTATTGAATTTATGAAAGTAAACATGTTGAATTTATGAAAGTAAACATGTTCAGAAAAGATTTTGTCTATGGAAAAACATGGACGAATTAAACAAGTGAACAAGTGGACACCTACGGGTGCGGGAATTCTCGTTACATTGAAGACCCATTGGTTGCCTTCGGCTGTTGTTTGCTCTATGGTCGGGTGGTTGTCGCTTTGACATATTCACCATTTCCTTTCTCAATTTTATAAAGTATGTTTTAACTGATGTCCTTAAATCCTGTTGACTGCCAATGACGATTGCCAAAAAAAGAGATCACAAATTGTAACAAAAATGGATCTTTTTTTATCAATTTATTACAAAGCAGAAAAAAACCTGATATGAATATGTTCGAATCAAATCTATGGTGGTTCCGGATTTATGCCAAGTCAGCTATAATGTAACAGTGACTACCTGTACTATTGTAGCAAATAATCTTTCTTGAGATTTGGAAAAATAACTAAATATGTCATTGATTTCTAATAGATATTAACATCGTTTTCCGCTATGGATATGTCGAATAACTGTACTGTAAGAGAAATAAAGATATTTCTAAAAAGTCACGTAATCGAGGCGATTTATTGTTCACGAAAGGACTCAAATCGTGATCAGTCCAACGAGATTAATATTATTCAACGCTGAAATAGGTATTAGTTAAAAAATGAAACTGCTATTTGTGTTGTTAGCAGACTTGGTAAAATGAAGAATCAAACAGGTTGTATGCACAGAGTAGGAAATACTTGACTGTTTTTTCCGGGGCACATGATTTCAACCCTAAAATATTGTGTTCATTTTACAAACAGCGATAGATATGCTTCCTAGTAATAGTCAATTATCAATAAGACCGATATGTTAAAAAAATTTTAAATCTGCAAATGTACAATACTTTCAAAACAATAATTTCCAATACAGAGTAAAGTCCAAAGAAACTTTATCATGTGAAGACATAACATCCCCCGTGAAAAGATGGGTATCAACATACAATTTAAACTTCCAAGGTTAGCAACTACATTTAAACATACCCGAATGTATAGTAACGCAAGTGAGTCTATCATGTAAACATCTCCATTGGCACATTTGAACTACTCTTATTCAACCAATTGGAAAACTTGTAAGCTGGAAACTCAAGCTTTGTATATAAATACTATGATTATTTAATTTTAAAAATGAAATAATATTATATTTGTATTAAAGCTACATCAACAATAATCAAATTTCTGAAATTCCGCTTAACACATTCCTAGATTGTGGACAATTGTATGTATTGTAGGTATATTATGTATATACTCATATTATAATGACCTTATACTATGATTGAGAAAAAGACGGTTGGTTGAACCTGGTTGTGTGACTGGCATACACTTTAACTCAAAGCCAATGTTGAAAATACCGTGTAACACTCTTTAAAACAAGAATTATAGTTATTAACAAAAACACGTTATGGTGAATACTAGTAAATCTTTGAAATAAAATATGCATTCTAATAAAAATTTATAACATATAAATTAATCAATTATGGTTTGTTGAGGAAACGTAATATAAATATTTACGGAGTCATATTTCATTTTATTTGACAAATTAATCATCGGCTATGCATCAACGTGTACATAAAACGAATAGAAAACAATTGTCAAATTAATGACTTGGTACATTTTCTTATGTAGACAATATTGAATATAACATGGTTTAATATCTAGCTAACCTCTTACTTTTATAGCACGTTAATATTTTCCTTTCCTGTTGTTTTATTTTCAATGCATTCTAGAAGTTAAGCGTAACGCTAAAATTTAAGTATCAACAGGTGATAATTGTATAATATGTAGTTTGAATATTCATATTCAGGACGAGAAAATGCATATAATCCCGGTTTTTACCGTATGAAAATAATGTGTGTTATTCTTCAAAATAAGTTTAAAATGGAAGGATAGCCACTCTCATCGAAGGCACATACAACACTCGACATTAACATAGATTTAGGAAGAGACATTTATTTTTTAAAATGTTTAAGTTCTTTTTCCGCTTTAGGTTATGTGATAACCAAATCGAAGATTGACACAACCACCTATTGCAAATCATTGAAACGATTGTCAGTAGTGTCTATTATGAAGATTTAAATTTAATTGTCAGGTTTTAACTTTTTCACTTCGTGTACTGTTCTTAACATTTGTTTTACACTTTTTTTCTAGACATCTATATAACAACAAGATACGGTCAGTGGAAAGTACTACGTTTATCAACATGACAAATCTGCATGAACTGTAAGTTACAATCTATGTTTAATGTTTTCTGAACAAATAAACATGTATTATCCGTAGAGTTAACTCATTGAGCTATAACAAACAACAGACATGCTGCTAAATTTATCAGAAGATTTTTTTTTAAATGCAGGTGAATATAACGACAACTATTATAGAAACAGGAAGTTTAAAACATTGATATACTACAGAGATAAATATCTGTTGATGAGAAACGTATGGTGATTTAACGACACATTATATATATATTTAAACTCGGTATGTTCCAAATCTTGGCATACTAGAGTGATGCCTGTCTCTTGGTGTATAATGCATGATGATCGTACGACAACTATTATAGACTCGGTACGTTCCACAACTTGACATACAATAGTGATTCCTGTCTCTTGGTGGATAATGCATTATGATTGCACGACACCTATTAAAGACTCGGTACGTTCCACAACTGGACATACTACAGTGATACCTGTCTCTTGGCGGATAATGCATTATGATGGAACGACACCTATTATAGACTCGGTACGTTCCACAACTGGACATACTACAGTGATGCCTGTCTCTTAGTGGATAATGCATGATGATCGTACGACACCTATTATAGACTCGATACGTTCCACAACTTGACATACTACAGTGATGCATGTCTCTTGGTGGATAATGCATGATGAACGCACGACACCTATTCATTTGCTATTATATACTCGGTACGTTCCACAACTTGACATACTACAGTGATGCCTGTCTCTTGGTGGATAATGCATGATGATCGTACGACACCTATTATAGACTCGTTGCACAACCTGACATACTACAGTGATGCCTGTCTCTTGGTGGATAATGTATGATGATCGTACGACACCTATTATAGACTCGGTACGTTCCACAACTTACTACAGTGATGTCTGTCTCTTGGTTGAAAATGCATGATGATCGTACGACACCTATTATATACTCGGTACGTTCAACAAACTTGACATACTACAGTGATACCTGTCTCTTGGTGGATAATGCATTATGATTGAACGACACCTATTATAGAATCGGTACGTTCCACAACTGGACATACTACAGTGATGCCTGTCTCTTGGTGGATAATGCATGATGATTGTACGACACCTATTATAGACTCGGTACGTTCCACAACTTGACATACTACAGTGATGCCTGTCTCTTGGTGGATAATGCATGATGATCGTACGACACCTATTATATACTCGGTACGTTCAACAAACTTGACATACTACAGTGATACCTGTCTCTTGGTGGATAATGCATGATGATCGTACGACACCTATTATAGACTCGGTACGTTAAGGCCTTCAAAAGTATGCCGAACCAACACCATGACAAAAGCTATAAATTTTATGTATAGGTTTCAGGAAGGCAATAAACAAAACACAATTCAAAATGTCCATTTATGAGTTTACTATATGCTACAAATAATGGGATCAAATCACTAGGAGGAAGGTTGCCAGTTTGGTATTGTATAGCATTTAAAAATGTTGATTGTAGAAATTGAATCTTTTAATGCAAAATCAATGTCAATTGTTTTTGAAACTATTGCTCAATATATCACGTTCACTGTATACATTATAGGATATATAGTTGTGTCAGTTAAGCATTTATACTAAAAAAGTGACAACACGAAGACGATTGATGGATAACCTCTGTTAATAAGTCAACTCTAAATATTGTTTTGTATATAGAACCTCAAAGATAAATTGTTGAGGCAGCTGACTATTGTTACATGCAAGGAGAGACTTCTTATATTCATAATAATCTTTGAGATTTTTTGTTTATTAAGTTATTGTGTTCAGGAAGAAATGTGTTTGTTCAATACATACAATCTTCTTTTTTTAAGACATATAAACGACAACGAAATATCTTCAATAGACCCGTCCACTTTTGTAAATCTTCCAAATCTTCAATCATTGTAAGTACCTGTTTATTATGTATTTTAATTCAAAACAACACATTGCTTGATTTATATCACAGCGAAAGTCAAAAGAAACGAGGTAAATGTAGAAAGGGTATCGATTCATAGGTCAGCATTCGACCTACAACAATGAGAACAACGTTTTACTAAAAAAACTATCAATGATGACAAATATTTTTACAACCATGAAAAATCTTGAAGCTGCCAGATTTATGCTGAAGTAACAAAGAAAAACATTTCAACCATATGCAATTGTTTTGTCGTTTGTTGGCGGCTCCGTGATGAAGACAGTCCTTGACCTGTTATGTTTTACTTTACAAAATGTGTCTTAGATGGAGAGTTGTCTCATTGGCACTCATAACACAGCTTCGTGTATCTATTGTTTTTTTTCTCAATTTTTAGATACCTGTATAACAACAAAATACGGTTATTAGAAAGTAATACTTTTATCAACATGACAAATTTACAAAACCTGTAAGTTATCATCTTTTTTTAAAGTTTATATGCTATTATTATTGTAAAATTGTATTTTAACTCGCATTATCCTTCCAAGCAACTCATATATCATGAACATGGTGTTAAATTAATGACATGGTTTTTTTTAATTTTATTTTAATAAATTCAAATTAATCTAAAAACTTTATTTGTTGATTTGTTTTAATCAAACTATTTTAAATTATTTTCACGTACAAGATATCAGTGTACAAACATCCATAATATGGCTTTTGACACTAGCACTTGGTCAATACAACTACTTGTGTTTGTTGTAAGATCGGTAATCATTGCATCTGTACCGTCATGATTGATATACAGTAGCAGTAGGCCAATACCTATACTGTTGTGCCGTTTATTTCACAGATAATAAAGTCTCAGTAGTCTGCGCGTCTGTACTACATATTGATCATACCAATACTACTATACTCTCAGTCCAAAAGGATAACACAAGGTCATTAATCGATGATTGTGGTCTAGCATTATGTTTATATCCTACCAATAGGTAAACATCAATACGTGGGGTACTGTTAGTCTCTGATAGTTTATGATTTTAGTAATAGATGTGTCAGAGCTAGGACTATGTATGTTTATTATCAGTAAATCAGTACCAGTATTGTTAAACTGCATTTTACAAAGTGTAGTATTAACTTGGTAATGGATGCTGGTGTACTATCATGATGTGTATATACTAATACTGTGGGAATACCAATACTAGTGAACTGTTTATCCACAACAGTATCAATAACATAGGATTCGGTGCTTTCGTACCGTCATGATTTCAGATCTTACATGTCTTTACTGATATGGTTCCATTGGCTATGTCTTGTAAATCATGATGTATGTTTAATTCAGTCAATTAATGATTCATTGGTTGTTGGTTGGTTAACTTCCGGTGGATTGGATTATCGAGCTGCTAACACCTGACAATAAATCAATCAAACTTTGTCGTCATATACTGTTTATTCCGGATGATAAACGTAAACAAATGATACCTGTAATGAATTAATATTGTTAAGGTATATTAGTTAACTTTTTTGTGTTGCGATAAACAGCAATACATTATATTGTATATGTTTAAGTGCTATTTTCTGAAGGTTCGGACATGAGTCATAATATTTTCATGTGTTAGCTGATTTATTTTGTAATGATTTATACTAAATCATTCTAACTGTCGTTATGTTTGTTTGTTTGTTTTTTTTTTTTTTTTTTTTTTTTTTTTTTTTTGTGTTTTTTTTGGGGGGGGAGGGTGTCATTAACATATTGCATATATGTAATTTTTCTTTTAAGATTACTCAACAACAATGCAATTTCTACGATAGAACCCTTCACTTTTGTGAATCTTCCAAACCTTCGATCTGTGTGAGTACCTATTTATTATTTATTTTAATAACGGACTATTTTAAGAAAACCTACCGAAAATAATAAGAAACGACGTAAATCGTGATATCATACAGATTTAAATATATAAATATTAACTATAGACCTTCAACAACGATCGATATTTTTATCGAAAAAAAAAATATAAATGTCAAAAAGGTCTTAATAGTACTAGAAAATACTGAAAAGACTCAAACGAGATTAAAAATGCCTGATTACAGCTTTACAAATAAACTAAAAGGTTCAAAACGTTGAACTATCCTTTATATATCGATTTTGCATTAATACCATTGGATTATTAGATTAATCCAATCGAAATAGTAAAATTATAATTTAACTAACGAGATTGGATAAATACGATATTATAGATTGATTTCACCATTATTGAGTATGGTTGTGTCATTAGGCAATGTGGTTCAAACATTACTTGATGTGTATGTGTTTAAACGCAATGACAAGTGGCCAGTTCTTGAACATTACGTTATGCTTTTTAGAATGTGACAATTTTACTTGTGTTGGAATTATTTTTCAAGATCAAAATAATTTATCTACAGAAAAAGATTTTTTTTACCGATAAATTTCCAGTCTAAATTCCGCTTTTACACTAACAGCAGCAAAATTAGGCGAATGGTTTACGAATTTAAAACAATTCTGCTTTCATTTAAGAAAACGATAGGGGATAACCCCCTAATGTCTAAAATACTGTTATATTTTTAGTACTTTTAACTTTTTAATGTCTGCCGATCCCTTTGTGTATATAATCCTGAACAACAAATCGAACTTTCATTTATACTTTAACATAATAGATACCGATACTCATTCAAAGCACTTTTAAAAAACGACATACATAATTACGTTTAGAAATAGAACATAGTTTTTTTTCCGAAATGGTCACGTGATATAAGCTCATTAAGTAATACGATAACCACATCAAAGAATCATAATACCACATCAAATACTGGAACAAACACTTCATGCAGTATACATTCGTCAAATTAAGAAACATGAGTACCTTGTTGTTTAAGCCATCACAAATAATTGGCAAATCTTTATTACGAAATAACAAAACAACATCATGTACATTGTATTGAAACAACTACATTATGTTAAGCCACATCCACACATAGTTATGTTAAAATGACATTACATAATGACACAACCGCATTGAATAATAGTATTAACTAAACTCTATTAAGTCAATACAGAACCATATCGTGTATTCTCGAAACATCATTAAGTAATGACTATTCCATATTGAGATATATTAAAACATAATTAAGGAATGTGAAAACCATAGTTTGTAACGACAAAATATCATCAAGCAATTATAACACAGCATGATTTGATATCAGATTTCCAAATGAGACAGCTGTGACGTGTTCCATGGTAAATAAATTTCATGTTAGTATATAACTCATTGTAACTAGAGGCTCTAAACTTTAGAGTCTAAAGAGCTTGTGTGGCCTACCGTCGTGTGTGTGCGTACCAAACAAAGGACACGCTGCTACATATAGACATGAAAAGACTTCATGACAACTATCTCTTTTTTGGTAATCTTGTATTACTTATCTGTTAGTCTGTTTAGTTTCTCTCTATCTTCTTTAGTTTTTTTATTCAAACAAGAAATGTATAACACAAATCATCATTACTCATATAAAGAGTGACTGTCTATTAACTATATTGGCAACATTTGACTTTTTATTTTCAAGATAGATCTTGCCTTGTTTATCATTTTTGTGATTTAAAGTTTTTATTTACCTACTATAAATAAAAGACTATAAAGGAACACAATGTTCTCTCTCCATTATATTGTGTTCATGATATCAAGCAAACATTTAAAACAAAATACATATTTATGTCATTTATTGGAAATAACTTCTTTTAAAAATGTCTTCAGTTTTCACGTACAGGATACATTAATGATCTCATTATTCTAAGAGTTATTGTTCCTTTCAATTTTTTCTCTATTTATAACGGTTCAAAACATAATTGAGAAAACTTACATTTTACAACTACGTTCAATTTTTAGCCATGTCGACCATTATTTGCAACATATGGATAAGCAATTGAAGATTTCTAGTTCATCCGAATCTTGTTTAGAGCCATTGAAATATTCAAACTTGAAAGTTTTCAAACAAGAACATAACATGCATCAAACAATATAAATCTAATGTTGATAGATATAGGAAGATGTGGTGTGAGAACCAATGAGACAACTCTCCATCCAAATAACAATTTATAAAAGTACACCATTATAGGACAATGTACGGCTTCAACACGGAGCCTTGGCTCACACCGAACAAAAAGCTATAAAGGGCCCCAACATTATTAGTGTAAAACCATTCAAACGGGTAAACCAACGGTCTAATCTATATAAAAAACGAGAAACGAGAAATACGTATAAATTACATAAACAAACGACAACTACTGTACATCAGATTCCTGACTAAGGACAGGTTAATCTGTTTATTGAAAGGACTGACATATTCAACTTATGTTACCTTCTCTTTTCTGACAGCTGCAAAACAACTTACTATCTACAATAAGATCATTCACATTTGTGAATCTTCCATATCTTCATTATTTGTGAGTACCTGTATTATTTATTCAGATTTCAATGTACTCACTATTGCAAGCTTAAACACACCATGTATTGGTAGAAAAAAACGGCAACACATGTATTAAATGTAATATAGATCATCGTAGGGCAATTATTAATAAGCAAAACCATTATGTGACAACTAGTTTTTAAAGGTACCAGGCTTATAATTTGATACCTCAGATGTGCGTTTCGTAAAATTAATACTCATCAGTGACGCTCAAATCAAAATAGTTAGAAGGAAACATAGGTATACAGTTGAAGAGCAATCTCAATAAATGTTATTCTATGTTCATTTCAAACAACAGTTGAAAGAATAAAATAAAGTAGCCACATGTGTAATTATTGTACAAACAATAAATGAAATCGGAAATGTGATCTGCCCGTTTTTTCATAGTTTTTTTTAACGGAAAGAAGATACACATCTTACTAAAATCCAATACACAATAGTTTGTCCTATTATTATTTGCAGAAAACTATCTTAGAGTATGCGATTCTTTATTTATTCGTTTGATAAACCTTATATCATTATATTTATATTACAGAGGTATAAGTGGAAACAACATTAGCCATATCGAAGATCACGCTTTTTGGAAATTAACGTATTTGTCTACATTGTAAGTGTTACTCATTATCTACGATTGTCGAAATCATATATACATTGTAACGACATATATAAGTATAAAAAATCCGGCGTTTTGTGTACTCGATTGATATATGAAGTCGAAGGTGTAAAAATACACGATTCCATTGCGAATTTCGACTATTGTTGTTTCGTTTAATTATGTTAGACATTCGTTTTCCCCAAGACTAACTTGTGTTCATTCATGGCTGTTCGATTGTTATTATTTACAATTTGTATTATGTCCCATTAATAGGAATTTTGTTTTCTGGTCTTTGCGTCTGTTCGTTCATCTGAAGAACAGACTTCACAATATATATTTTAAGATTTATTTAAAATAGTATAAAAGTGCATCTGAACACTAGAAATAATGTTTCAAATATATAATACGTATATTGCAAACCAGATTATATTACAAAAATGTTAATCTCTGCATTGCCTTTTTAAAGGAAATATGTATATCAATGGTCTTCAGATTAGTAATAGTTCTAATTGAATTGGGCATATAAGATATTGGAAATGAAATGAACAGAATTGAGTGGTCTGATTTCTTGAGGAGTGTATGTGAATTGAAGCCCTTTTAGAAATTTCAATATAAAGCCTTGTCTAGTGCACATCCCGGTATGATAATTATTAATGCAAAACAAAGTTAAGCGATGGACGTTATCATTGCATTTTAGGCTTGACAACAGAATGAAAGATTAAATTTAAAATGCATTAGTCAATTGCATGATAAACGCGACTTAGATAATTTGAATTTTGTATTTTAAGGGAAATCGCAGGAAATCCACTCAATTGTGACTGCAATATTTTTCCATTTTGGTCATGGTTGATTGCCAGATCATACATAATAGAAGGTTATACGTGTAGCAACGGAACATTAGTTACACCACTGCAGTCAGCTGCGCTAGAATCGTGTAATCGTAAGTACTGCCAGTTAATATTACAAATGTACCTTATCAATGTTTCAAAGTGTTACGCTACCAACTCTTTAGTTCATAGATTAAATAGCAGAATATGAAATAGTCAAAATAGAATGTTGTTATAGCAAAATTATTTGAGGGATATACATTCATGTTTAGATAATCAATTGAAAGGGTTAAAAAAAATGCTGGTGTTTATTTTGGTGTAAATTAACAAACACACATTCAAAGGAAAACTTATATTAAATAACATAATAAATACAGTACATTTTATTCTACGATTACAAGTGTCCTTACATACAACGCTCTAGTATCAAGTACTCTATAAACTAGTATCAAAACAATGAACATAGTTAACACTTTTAAAGAATTCATAACCCGCTTAAAGATTTGTTTTAAACAAATTCATATAAGGTTGATATAACAGATGTGTGTTTTTCAATTAATACGATATTGTTGATCGTACTTTTCAAATCATGATATCCTTGTGTATAGAGGTTTTGTTTTTATAAGAAGGATGTTTTAAACAATGCATGGGAAGTGTCCAAGTTAAAGTAAAAAAAACAACAACTAGCAGATTGACCGTTATTGAACATATTGTCATAGCTTAATTTGGAAATATCACAATTAAACTTTGACTTCGGCTAATGAGTTTGAAAGTCATTTCAAATTTCGCGTCTCTCTTTCAAATGACAGAGTAAGGTTTCATTGTGTTTTTTTCTTTGTATATCTTCATAACTATCAAAAAGATGTTGTTTTGCATATTCTTTAAAACAGAAACTGTCCAATGTGTACTTAAACGAAATATGCCAGCGCGTTTTGTTTTGATATTATTATCAAATCTAAAGTACAATGTATATTGGTTTGTCGGTTGTTATATTTGTATTTTTTTGGCATTTTATGGAAATATCTTTTTTATTCAAGCTGATAACTGCCAATGTTTTAATGGTGGGAAATGTATAGCAATGGGCAATGAACTTATTTGTGACTGTACAGGACAATGGCATGGAACATTTTGTCAAGGTATATATTAAGTTATTTTCAATGTAACACTATAGTAATGAAACAACTAAGTTTACATATGTATAAAAAGAGAAGATGTGGTATTAGTTCCAATGAGACACCTCTCCACCAGAGACCAAAATGACACAATAATTAACAATTATAGGTACCCGTACGGCCTTCCACAATAAGCAAATCCCAAACCGCATAGTCAGCTATAAAAGGCCCCGAAATGACATTGTAAAACAATTCAAACGAGATATTATGTTTATTGTAACCATGGGCATAAAAGTTACCTTTATACAAGATAATTTTAGTTAATGTTGATTTGTTTAACAACACAAATGGTTATAATTATCTAACTTCGTAATGATAACTTTTTTGAAACTGGTTAATTTTAAATGAAATACAAACATACTATATACGTATTCCCAATGTTATTGCAACTGATCCAGGGGAGCTTAGGTTTTAATTTGCATTAGGACAGTCTATTTGAAGATGTGTGTGATAAGGATGATTGTTGTTATAATTATTATTGATTTCTAATCACCTATTAGTGTCATCAAATTTTTTTTCAAAAGAATGACTGGACACTTCATCGATGATTTTATCATAAAACACCTATCTACAATGTATATAATGACTGGTTTAGTATGAGGGAACCGGATAAACCCCGCCCAGTCAGGTGAAATAATCGAGTTATATGTTGTTTATAAGCATCTTTTTGGTTACATCTACATCAAACCAGAAACGTGCACACACATGAAATTTATAAGTCAAAAATGAATTAGTAATGGCATATATAAAATATGTAATGGACGCTTTAATCAACAAATTAGTTACACTCGAAAATCGAATAACAGTTCAGCTTTAAACACGTTAAATATCAAAAGGTATTCCAATTTATCAAGTACAAGTAGAAAGTCTATTCTTCAGTTTTATATTTATGATTTTGTAACTAATTTGATTTGATTTTAAAACTTCAACAGAAAGTCAGTGTAACTCGTATGACTGTGGATTTGGTGATTGTTATATAGAACCTGTGAATGGAACAGCTCAGTGTTTGGGTGACAATATATACGTTAACTATTGTCCTGGTATGTTGTGTTATGATTTTATCAAAATTAAAATAAATCTGGTTTTAAACTAGTATTATTTACATTTCAAATGTATACAAACTATTTCCTGCCGGAAAACAATTCATTGAATATAAGCTGAATTGCCATATTTCACGTTTTGATTGATGTGTTATCTTGCATTACATGTAATTTGCACAACTTTCATATCGAACAAACACACCAAAGGGAAATAATATGTGACATCCTATCAATATCATCAAGTTGATTGTTCGTTACAAAGAAGTGATAAAAAACACACAAACCCATTGAGTACTTACATTCATTTTTTAAGTAAATCATATATGTTGTCAGTACAAGGTATTATGATGATTGCTTTATCTCATAAGTTTAATATACATGTATATGCTTTTATAGACTCACTAAATCATATATCTTACATATAATCTTCACTGTAAATTGTCCAACCAATGCAAACCAACAACACCAGTTTTGTATGTATGAATAACATATTGTGTGTTTGTGGTAATATGAATTGTTCTTTTAAAATCAATAAATTAATGAATATCAGTATAATATAAATCTTTCTTAAAAATCTACATACGAATGTATTGATAGTTTATCGTTTATGAAGTCTTTATCATATTCATAACATGTGTGATACATGCAATTATTTAGGATTATTTTAATAGAAGTTCAATCGTAAAGTCATTGCATTTGCCTTGTCAACAAAACTAGCTGTTGTCAATGGCCTTTTAAATAATCACTGTCTAACACGGATTTTGATTATAAAGAAACTCTTTTAAATTTGTATGAAGATGGCGATCATATATTTTTCTTCATTCAAGTTGAGAAATGTTTTAATAATAAACGTTATTACTTTTTGTGACATATCTTTAATATATGTTGTTACATACCACATGTAGATGTATTATTATTTGTTACTATGTTATAATGTAATACTGAACATAACTAACACATATTATTTCCTTTTCAGACAAACGCCTTGTGCGTTGGGGTCCTCTAAACACATATATTGTTTATATATTTTCTTTTTTTTCCCTTTGGCATTAAACCTTTTTAAATAATGTATAATTGTCATAAGTTATTGATCATTTTTCTTTATATCTATCGACTGGCAACGAATTTTTTGTCAATGCAATTATTACAAGTAATACATTCATTAACTTTGATTCTATCATTGTATGATTCTACGATTACAAGAAAGCAAATATGTAACGGAAGATGAGGATTTGGAGTTGGACGGTACTAGAACGAATGCAGTAAGTTTAGACGCCACATATATTATGACAAGATGGATTAAACGAAGTTTGCTCGCAACTTTTTTTCTCAAAGTTACATAGAACGTCCCTTGACAACTTCATATCATCAGTTAACATTATTTGTTTGACATATTTAACATGTCTTGTCAATGTTCTCCTACACTGAATGCTGAACACTTTAAGATAAATATTAAAAAATTACATATACAAGTATGTTATTTAGAAAAAAATATCCTTATAAATAAACACATCACATATACATGTACCAGAATTGAACGGGCATTTGCGCCAGAAAGACTCACATGTAACGCTAAATAACAAAAGAATTGAAAAGGCAAAAAAAGGGCATTGAGCATTGAACATAAAGTGTGTGTTTTCATTAAAGTTCACAAAACACCCAGTAGTAATCTCTAATAAGTAAATGGTATATAATGCATACTGATGGGCAAAGGGAATATTTATTGTTTATCATGTTTGACGAGTATTTGCATTTTTTGCATGTGTAACATGGTCATACAAGTCACACAAGTTATTCTAAATATTTGCTATCGATTATAGTATATATACAAATGTGAATAGAAATGGGAAATATGTTAAAGAGACAACCCGACCAAAGATCAAACAAACCTCCGACGGCCACAAAAGGTCTTTAACACAGCGAGAAAATCCCGCACTTTCAGACATGCTTCAAATTGTTCTAAAAAATGTGTACAGGTTAAGTGATAATGGACGTCAACATAAACTTCGAAATATATAAATTAACTAAAACAAACTTCGGACAAGGTTAACAACGGTTTGAGGTTCCTGACTTGAGACAGTCGCAAAAATGCGTTAGTGGATTAGAATGCAATTACTGTTTATTGCTTGTGATTAACAAAAGAGTGCATCGTCACTTTCAAAAAACAGCACACAAGCTTAAACAAGATACGACATATATAACAGTAGTGTTAAAAAGTTATAAATCTATTGATAACACTCAATTTCGGGTTCAAAACCAAACAGCAAGAAAAGCACATGAAATATGAGAGGAAAACACCTAATTAGTAGGGTTTGCATATACTTTTTCTGAATAGTATATGCTTTTGATTCAACCTTATTTATCTTTTTCAGGTTTATGGTTGGTTTATGTCCACGCTCATCAATGAGGCGAACATTGACTACTGACAATTTTGATTGAGTTAGTTGGTATTGTCGTAGAGAGTACATAGAAATCAAAATTGCACTTTTCAACAACATGGACAAGTACAAAGGAAGACAAATCTAAACTCCTAACATTCTATGTGTAGCTGTTAGCATTTACGTCGTACCAGTATAACATTCTTGGCAACCATAGGTGTTACTTTTTAGCGATCAAACAGCGATTGTCGATAAGTCACATATCAATCCAGCTCTAGCTAAATACACTTCACCAATCCGTCAGATTTATAGTAAAATTATTTGACAAAAAGGAACCGAATCGGACAGATTTGATGGATTTTTTGTTCTAACGATTGGAACTTTAATTACTATGTCACATATTGAACTCACACAACTATCATAGTTAGTTTCGTTTAATTTAAATTAATTTAAACAGCGCCACAGAAAAATACGAATTGTTCAGGTACATATGCTCGATATAATAATATTAATCATTCATTTTTTGAGGATTAAAATGAGAAGATAAATATGAAAAAAACTAAATGAAAATAGTATTTAAAATATGATCGTCGTTTATGTTTATCCGAACATATTTTGAAAAATGAATAAAGAGGATAATTTATTGCAAATTCGGTGATATTTTTCAACATATTTGATATGATAACGTAACTTGTAAGTTGGATATTAAAAACAATGCAAACAAATTAGAAAGTATAGTTACCAACACAATGTATCATATGTTTTCGGTACCACCCGTGACAAATAATTTAATCACTTTGGGTGTGAATTATTACCCGAAAAAATGATGTGCCTTTTTAAAACAAATGTTAATGAAAATAAAATATCAATGATTTCTGAATTAATAGGAAAATCCAAATTCGTGACTACAAGGAATACGGTATACTTCCTGTCTTCTATGTTTACGAAGAGCCCAACATGCCAGTTTGATATTTAAAATATATAGCGAAAACATACCAGAGAAATCCGAAAAGACATTATTATTCGTAATTTATTTGATAAAACCATTATATATACCAAGTCTATGATTTCCTTGAATTTGATGGACATTGAAATACCAAGGGGTCTCGTCATCATTTCAGCGGTTTCCGGGGGGGCTATCCATTCATATTTATATTTATATATACAAACGTTTCTACAGTGATCGGTGTGTGTTTTTATTCCATATAATGTATATAGAATTACATCTGTATGTCATTTTATTAATATTAATCGATATTACTTTAAGATAAAGTTGTACCTTACATAAAGATAAATATGTTCCTTACATAAAGATGTTCGATTTACGACAGCTTTAAGGGAACATTTAACAATTTCCGATGTATCTTTTCATTCCTCTCAAATATGAAAATCATGCGTTTATTGTTACTTTATGATTTTCATCTGAAATTGTAGCAGCCGATTTGATATTGAATGTCACTTATCGAATGACGAACGGGCTGGTAGCTTCACATACGTGTTTTTAGGCCTATTCTTTTAATATATAATAGTATTGGTAGACGTTTTTATTTTGTACGTGTTGAATTTTAAAAATCGAATGTTAATGTTATATAACCGGAAGTTTGAAACATAAAACTGATTTGAATTCAATTGTTGATATTAGCATTTTAGACGTTAACTGTTGAATAAAACAATATTGATTGGACTTATTATTAAAGTAGATTTTGTTTCAATTGTTAAATCTATTCTTATCGTACATTATTTTGTCAACACACATCAACATACTACTTTTACGCATGAAATAATGAACATGTCTTCCTGGTTGATTTGCATCATCATTGGCGGGTATCCCCCTTATAAATAACCAATTAAATTGACAATGATAAGGAAAATTGTTCAAAAATATTTTCTTCAGTTAACATCAGTAATGTTAGAGTATTACATGTGCATTGTAAAGTATAAAGGATTACGTAAGGAATGCATCGTTTCATATTTCCTGTCGTGAATCGCATAGCTTGACAAGACACACATATGACATTAAAATTATAATGAATCGGCCTTCCCTATACCTATATCACCCTGCTGATCAGTTAGTCTGTAATGCTTGTATCACGGCGTTTAGACGAGAGTAGGAATTATAAGCAACGTCAGAATGTGTTAGAAGAAGTTAAAAGCGATGTCAAAATGTGTAAATAGTTATCAAAGGTACCAGGAATTATTATTTAATACGCCATACGCGCGTTTCGTCTAAATAAGACTCATCAGTGACGCCATGATTAAAATATATATGGGCCAAACAAGTTCACAGTTGAAGAGCATTGATGACCCAAATTTCCAAAAAGTTGTGCCAAATATGGCTATGGTAATATATTCCTTAGATAAGAAAATACTTAGTTTTTTAAAAAATCGATGTTTTGTAACAGGAAATTTATAAAAATGACCATAACATTGATATTCATGTCAACAACGAAGTGCTGACTACTGGGCTGGAGATACCATCGGGAACGAAACGTCCACAAGCAGCGCCAGACCGGATATTCTTTGATATGTGTAGAAAATCTGCGAATACATGTAGATAACCAAACAATCTAATATAAATTTATGTTTGTTGCAAATGAAATATGTTTATAATGTCATAATGCATTGTTAATTAATCATGCGAAGTAAAGGTTATAAAATATATCGTTCTTTTTGAGAAAAAATAGATAGGTATACAACATTTTTGTTGGTACCTTTATAGCATTTTTGTAATTTATAAACGTGCACTATCATTGCAGATCCGTTAAAAACTTTAATTAGGGATGAAGCGAAGAATTATGTACTCGTGTAAAGGGTATAATTTTTTTAATTCTCAAAAACAAAAAGACACTTAGTTCAGGCTTGAACTATCTATACAAGAATCGATACATCAACTGAAAATACGATTCGAATGAAACCTGTGACAGTTATCTTCTGAAACAATATTTAATCTATGACTAAGGAAAAAGTAAACTGCTCAAACGCAGGAAGTATGAAAGCAAAGTGAAAACTCAATGTGACAGTTTCAAAAAGAAAAAAAGAAGAGATAATATATTAACTTAGATACAGTGAAAGACATGAGCGATGTCTGCCAAAAAACATAGCAACCTATCTGTAGGTTTATTCAAGCAACGCTATATTGCAACGAAGGTGTTTTCAAATGATGATACGGTTACAAACAATGCTTGCATCTTTAAGTGTTACTATTTTTACGGTCAGCGATCAGTCATCGGTCTGTCAAGTTCGCGTCAACATTAGTCACGAATGTGTCAGATTGATAGTAAAAGTCTTTGATTTATCAGACTGATGAAACAGATGGGTCGATCGTTCTTACTGATTGAAGTAAATTACAAAAATGTACGTCGCATGTTGAACTCATACAAAACATAATTTTAATTTCGTTTCATTTAATAGAATGGCGCCACAATAAAATATGAAGCTAGACATTTTATTACTATCATTTCCCAAAATATGTTTAACTCAAATTTTGTGTTTGTTAAAGAAAAGAATTATGCAGATACACATAATATTTAAATAGTATCAACGCATAGTGGATTTCATTCAGTATCTCTGTCATTTTGTTAACCCTTTGATCGATTTAAATGACGTTTCTTAAGATCGATACATCTGTTAAATATCCCCTAAAATCTCAAAAAACTGTTTAATGATTAAAACATTTTGGGTGGTGTATTATTGCCCACATAAAACAAAATTGCAAGTGGAATAATGTAAAGATATTTATAAAGATATAGCTGACTTTACATTGTACAAACGAAAAAGATAACAAAAATTCAATCACATTCTTTAACAATGATAATTATAATAATAAAAACAAATCATAAACAACTTATTCAGGTGCATTTAAAATTGTTGATTGCAATTAACATTGCACAATGTAGATAAAAACGAAACATTAGCAAAATCAAACAATGCTTACACAATGACAGTATCTTTTCTCTGATATTTACCATTGTGTGTGTAAAATTTTTATCCTTTCACAAATTTATTCTTTAAGTTAAAAAAATATCTTTATCATTAGTAGGGAGCATTCGAAATGGTTGTTTAACATAAAACATTCTGTGTCCTTTCAATCTTGTTGACTGCCTACAATATTTTGTTTGTATCTATATGGTACACATGAATCACATGATAAATGAATTACAATGTAGCAATCATTTGTAGTAATCAAATAAAAACAAAACATTAAAACAAAATGGTATATGTTTTAAGGTAAAGTTAAGTTTTATAGTTTGCAACAAATCAAATCACAAATTGTTACTTGTGCAGCCACACGCATGCTCAATAAACATATTAATTAAATATGTAATTTTGTTAATTTGCAATTATTCCATACTGCAAATATACGAATCGCTATACAATCTGATGAACTAGTTTTTGGTTTTATAGTTCAGTGAAAGAATATGTCAAATCATGCCTTCTTCTTTAGAATTTAAAAAAGTAAAAATCACATAAACAAAGTGTCTTCTGCGTGTTTCAGCACCAAAATTAAAGCATTCATGTTTTCCGATAGAAACATTTGACCAAAAAATAAATTTCCATTTTTCGATGTATGTAGTTTCAGTCATAAAAGAAAAATAAAGAAATCAAATATTCGATAAAGAAACAGACAACTTCAAACATACAATTAATAGCACATCTGAAACGTACATGATCACCATCTGTATATTTTAAACCTTATTTTTGTCACAAACAAAAAAACATGAAATCACTGTCTATAATATTAAGAATTTAAAATTGTTTTCATAAAGCTTATTACACCACTTAATACTTATAAGATGAGTTAAGTCCTTCTACTCATGTTTACAGTTTGTTCATATATTTTGCTATTACATCGTTGTCCAAATTGAAGAGACGTTGTTTTTTTCCGTAAGGTGGCCCTTTTTGATCCAAATATGTAGTATTTACATTGTTTAAGATATCAAGTACATCAAGAATGTTTAATAAAACTATGTAATTTTCTAGTACAATGTCGACATTTGTTTTAGATACGCCAACATAGAATGTTGGTGAAAGTTGACAAAACGTATTGATTTCAACCAACTGTAGGCCAAAAAAACAAAAGAGCGTCGGATTCGAAAAAGTTCGGATAAGTTTGATAGGTATTTTTGATAGCTACCATGTTGTTCAAAGGTGTTTGAGGTCTACAAGGTGTTATATGTCTTCGTTCATTAACTCAATTGGAATAGACCTACTAGTTATGTATTGCAGTTTTAACACTTAAGCATATCATGTATACAATTAGGCATTATTTCTAAGTTTTAATTTTGTTCATCATACCTCTAGTAAGTATTTTTATCATGAATTTGTGATTTTAAGGTGATAAAACAAAAAAAAACGATAATTAATGAAACTACAATTACTTAAACGTACTAGTTGAACATTACTATGTAAAGCAATTTGATGTAGATGTATTGTTTCGATACTGCTTAACTGGTACTAAATATTCAAATATGTTTTCCTATGGAAATAAAATATATGTGGTATGACTGTCTATAATACAACTCAATATTAGAGACCTTTTAAGCATTACTGACTTGTATTTGAAAATAAAAATAATAACAACCAATTAAAAAAAGAAGAAATAGCAGAACTGACACCCTTTAAAGTATCACAACTAGACAGGGAGGACAAATGAAGATGTGTTCAATCATGAAAATATAACCAAGGAACAATAATTGATTTACTCTTTCAAATACTAGTATATTAAGTCCTTTCAAATTGTTTCCCTAACATTGTTAGCTATCTAAAATACGATAATATATAGTTTGCATACTTTTCATCATTTAGACTGTTCCACATCCAGACAGTTCTAATCCATTACCGATGATGTCAATTGTACGCAAGAGTAGTACATGACAAATTTACTGATCAATAACGTCCGCATGTATTCACTTTTGCTTGTTGAACGTTCAAAGACAAGTATATTGTACATGTTCAGGACGAGACCTAGTTTTCAATAAAATACTACAGGCAGGTGTTTTATAAGGGACGTCCGGAAGTTAATGTAGAAAATGAGAGAAAAAAATGGTATACGATTCTCTTGATGTTGATATATAACATTTTGGAATTATAAGAGCAACCCAAATCTAAGAAGGAACTTTCTTTATCTGGCCGTGTGTGTCATACTGAACCGACAATCAGATGAAGTTGAATGGCTAATACACATTTGGTGACTATCTTCCGTGCATGTTTTTTTGTTACAAAAATATGGTATACATACTGTGCCGTATGAAGTAATAGGCATTTAATCCAAATATTTTAAAAGTTCATTAAATCTATCTGATTTTTATCAAATGGTCATCCAATAAAACAACTTGAATACAAAAATCATAAAATGTGGCGGAGATTGTCTTATTTTTTCAATTTATGTTTCTTTTGTTACATACATGTATAAAAATACATAACTTATCAACAGAAAAGAGTAGGTTCAGTAAGACCCATTGTTTGGCCTCCAAATATATCAGTTTTACAAAATTGTTATAACGTAAAGTTTTAGTTTTTTTTGTAAAAATAGAATACTTCAGCAACATAAATATCGGCAGTTTTTTTACAATATATAATGCACATATATCGGGTACTACATGTAGCATCATTAAATCATGCTAAATTACTGAAAACTTCACGGTTTTCGTCTTAAATGGAAGTGGCAGCATTGTGTTCATTCTTAATATTTAAATGCAAGTTGTATTTGAGGCCATAATGGGCCTTTACAGGACCTACTCCTTAACAAAGGAAAACAATATCGAAAAATCATAACTGTCCATATCGATTTAAAATAAGTTTAATAGCTTGTTAACAATCGTAAGATGAATCCACTTGCTGATGCAGCAACCACATATACATTGTAAACATATAAATAAACATGCATGTATAAATCAAGAGGTGAAATGAAGGTAAATATTTGATATTGTGAAATGTGTATATAGGTTAAAATAAAGTAAATAAAGATGACTGGCGCCACCTAGATTATACATCTAAGATTATAGGTAGACGTAAATTTATTTTCTGCTGCCTTGGTAATTAGAAATTAAAATTGAAATAGTGAGAAATGGGTGTTGGCCATTGGTGTTGAAATAGCGAGAAATGTAGAGTAAACTCTCTGAGAAAAAGCAACATTGTCTTTTCAAAATTAAGCAAGGGGTGTTCTTCATTCATACTATTTCGAAAATTCCAGAACCGTTGAGTACCCTTAAAAGATGCCATTTTTCTATTAAAAAAGCTGCAGCACCATATGTGTTTGACCACTGAAATTACACCCAAAGGTTTTGATAATTCAGAATTCGAATTTTTTTTCAATGGATCTTTGAAAGTGAAAAGTCCGAACCAAATAAGGCTACCATTGTCGCCTATGTAAATAATTACTTCCTTGTAACTTACAATTTTAAATGTGAATGATCAACGATTCTAATTCTGTCATTTCATTGTAAAGCCTATGTATATAATTACTTCCTTGTGACCTAAAATTTTAAATATGATCAACGATTTTTAAACTGTCATTTCATTTTAAAGACTTGTAATTATATACCTTAAATAGAATTGTTATTTGTCATTGTTATATGACGCCTCAACGATGAAAGGATAGTTTAAAAAAAATCATATGAGGTCGTGTGCATGATGTGTGACACAATTCACCCAGCTATTCAATTGTTTCTTTTGAAATACAAATCGTATCACCTCTAGATTTTTCATACTGCGAACGTATTGATAGAAAAAACAAGAACTTTAAGAAAAAGTATATAAATTTTAGTCAACGACAATAGACACATTAAGATGAAAAAGGTAAGAATCTCCATCGCTGTTCTGCTTTGTGTGAAACATGTAAAATCCTTTTTTTGAATAATTTAACAAGAATTGTTGAGAGATGAATGAAAGTTAAAACTCGTATTATTTGCTGTGAGAAATAAAATATTTATTCGTATAAATGCAGATACCATGATAACAAAGCCAGGCGCGATAGCAATGGTCTTAAAAGACAAAATAAAAATAAGTATATTTAACAATTAAAACAAGTGTATTTAGCATTATGTAACATGGGCATATTATTACGGGAAACACAATGTTTTCATTTCATTGCAATTTGCAATATAACTTTGTTTGCAGGCCATTTAAACACTTCACTCTTGATTTAGAACATTCTCAAGATGTGATCAATAGTAAACACATAACTAAGAGTCAATGTTTTGTATGTACGTCGTCGCAACTCTCCTAAACAGGCATGTGCCAAAAAAATCCACTGCCGCTGATTCACTCAATGTATAAGTACACTCACAGAATGAAGGATAATGTGTGTATCGCGCAGATAAATCGGCAATCTTTCTACACGTTCTAATCTGCTGCATAATACAACTTATATTATTGAAGACCATTTTGGTTAAATGGCATCACATAGCAATTTGTTAAATTTGATAATTATCTATACAATATTGACGTCAATACAAACAAATGCTCTGTCTGTTTATTTGTGGTTTCAGACATGTTGAAATGATGAACTTAAATTCATATGAAACTCTAAGAACTGACGATTTTGTTGAAATTAAAATGTATCAGACCATTTCACTTGACATATATTCTAACACAACGTATCTTGAAAATAAACTTCACGATCAGATAAACTTTGTTTTAAAAGAAGGTTTGACGTTTTTAGGAATGCATACAGTACTAGTAGGGATTACAAATATTAATGGAATTTGACATTTCTTAAGATATTATGTACCTATGACACGAAGATCATTACAATTAATGTGTTTGAAGGCGTTTACATTTATCTCAGATTGTACAATTAAATGTCGTTTTTAAACTTTTAAATTTGTTTTAATGTAAATATCAATTTATATTGGGTAACCTTTTAATATGAATTTTGTTTTGTTTCCATTCAGTTGTTGATTCCGCTTTGTCTATGTTTTATTAAACATTAGATTTAAATTTTCTAAATACTTCCTATCATGCAAACAGCTCGTACTGAAAAACTGAGATATGGTATGATTGCCAATAAAACAACTGTCCACAAGAGACCAAAATGTCACAGAAATACACAATTATAGATCACCACTGTACGGTCTTCAATCATGAGCAAAACCCATACTGCATAGTCAGCTATAAAAGGCCACAAAATGACAATGTAAAACAATTCTAACGAGATAAGTAACTGCCTTATTTATGTACAAAAAATGAACGAAAAACAAATATGTAACACATAAACAAACAACAGCTACTGAATGACAGGCTCTGGCTTGTGACAGGCACATACATAATTTGGCAGGATTAAAACATGTTGGCGGGATCTTATCCATCCCCTTAACCCTGAATAGTGGTATAACTGTACAAAGTCCTGGCAAAGTCTGATATTATTCTAATTTACTCCTCTTAACCGGAATTTAGAATTATATTTAAACTATAAGAATAGAATAATGATAACGTTTGTTCTGTCTGAACGAAATAACCTTACAAATGTGGCAAAACTGTTTCAATAAACTGCTTAGCGGATTCTTCAGTGTGCACAACAATCGTAAAGTTATTTTAAAGGCAAAAACACTATGGTAAGGTAGTTCCTTTAATGGATGTAAACATCAATATCTATAAAATGAAGAAAAAAAAACCTGTGTCATTCTGACAAAAAATGTGTCTCTTTTGTATTTACATATTTTTACAATTTGTATTAATCGTTTTAAACATTTAAACACCATCTAATGTATATGACTCACTTTATTAATACATGGTTATTAATAAAATTGTTTAAGTTGTATTGGTTCAATGATCAACACTTTATAGCCATACCTGTATATATGGATGACAAAAATGATTACTGGATTTCGTTTATATCAGACGATACTATTTCATTTATTCTAAAACTACATTAACTTAAGATTCATGCTTGAATAAATACCAAAGAGATATAAATGAATTATTATTTTTATTGGCAAAATAAAGGCCACGGCTCACAAATTAATCAAACATTAATTTATCATCAATAAAGATGAAACATTAGCATGATCATGAGTCACAAATGATCAAAATTAACACATTAGCGTGGATCACTGTTGATCAGTTATAATATAAGAATGGATCACGATTGATCAATTAAAAACTTTAGCATGGATCACGATTGATCAATTATAACATTAGCATGGATCAAGAATGATCAATTAGAACCATCTGTACAAAAAGAGCACTTTATCATTACTGTCCAATACTGACATTGACTTTAAAAATACTGGCCCTGGGAACAGAAGCTCAGTAACGGATATTAGAGTCCATTATGTGAACATGAAGCAAGATGTTTGGCGTTGTGTCGCTTTCCCGCCAAATTTCTTCAGAAAGTCCTTCAAGAAATTAGTTGAAAATTAATAGAATGAAAAGTTCGTTAATCCAACGCTTCTGTGTCAAAATATTTCAACAGTTGTCCATTAGTTAAGGTGTACAAAGTTCAATTATAGAATCACGATCAAAAGTTAAACGGAATATAGCGAATAAAATCTCATCTTGAGTCATCTTGGAATTTCTACACTTGGTGAGCCATGACGAATCATCATACAACATCGGGTGCAAGGAAATAAAAATGTCCATAAAACCTGAAAAATAAATCAAAACAGCAGCAGTATATAGAGGTGGGAGGGTGGGTTTTTCTTACATTACATAGAAATATATTAATACAAAACCCAGAATTTACTCTGACGAAAAATGTCTGCCTTTTCTTCTGAAATCTCTGAACGCCAATGCAGACGATATATTGACGTCACAGACGATATTGGTCCGCTAGGCCACATGACCCTTTTTCGAGAAACTTAGTTTGATTTTCAGAAAATTGCAAACCTACATTATAAAGAAACTGTTTAAAGAAAGGTAACTCGAATAACTGAAACGGCAGCTTCACAGAGTTAAAGCAATCTATCCCATATTAGGATAGATTGAATTAACTTAAGATTCATGCTTGAATAAATACCAAAGAGATATAAATGAATTATTATTTTTATTGGCAAAATAAAGGCCACGGCTCACAAATTAATCAAACATTAATTTATCATCAATAAAGATGAAACATTAGCATGATCATGAGTCACAAATGATCAAAATTAACACATTAGCGTGGATCACTGTTGATCAGTTATAATATAAGAATGGATCACGATTGATCAATTAAAAACTTTAGCATGGATCACGATTGATCAATTATAACATTAGCATGGATCAAGAATGATCAATTAGAACCATCTGTACAAAAAGAGCACTTTATCATTACTGTCCAATACTGACATTGACTTTAAAAATACTGGCCCTGGGAACAGAAGCTCAGTAACGGATATTAGAGTCCATTATGTGAACATGAAGCAAGATGTTTGGCGTTGTGTCGCTTTCCCGCCAAATTTCTTCAGAAAGTCCTTCAAGAAATTAGTTGAAAATTAATAGAATGAAAAGTTCGTTAATCCAACGCTTCTGTGTCAAAATATTTCAACAGTTGTCCATTAGTTAAGGTGTACAAAGTTCAATTATAGAATCACGATCAAAAGTTAAACGGAATATAGCGAATAAAATCTCATCTTGAGTCATCTTGGAATTTCTACACTTGGTGAGCCATGACGAATCATCATACAACATCGGGTGCAAGGAAATAAAAATGTCCATAAAACCTGAAAAATAAATCAAAACAGCAGCAGTATATAGAGGTGGGAGGGTGGGTTTTTCTTACATTACATAGAAATATATTAATACAAAACCCAGAATTTACTCTGACGAAAAATGTCTGCCTTTTCTTCTGAAATCTCTGAACGCCAATGCAGACGATATATTGACGTCACAGACGATATTGGTCCGCTAGGCCACATGACCCTTTTTCGAGAAACTTAGTTTGATTTTCAGAAAATTGCAAACCTACATTATAAAGAAACTGTTTAAAGAAAGGTAACTCGAATAACTGAAACGGCAGCTTCACAGAGTTAAAGCAATCTATCCCATATTAGGATAGATTGAATTAACTTAAGATTCATGCTTGAATAAATACCAAAGAGATATAAATGAATTATTATTTTTATTGGCAAAATAAAGGCCACGGCTCACAAATTAATCAAACATTAATTTATCATCAATAAAGATGAAACATTAGCATGATCATGAGTCACAAATGATCAAAATTAACACATTAGCGTGGATCACTGTTGATCAGTTATAATATAAGAATGGATCACGATTGATCAATTAAAAACTTTAGCATGGATCACGATTGATCAATTATAACATTAGCATGGATCAAGAATGATCAATTAGAACCATCTGTACAAAAAGAGCACTTTATCATTACTGTCCAATACTGACATTGACTTTAAAAATACTGGCCCTGGGAACAGAAGCTCAGTAACGGATATTAGAGTCCATTATGTGAACATGAAGCAAGATGTTTGGCGTTGTGTCGCTTTCCCGCCAAATGGTCGCATGTAACATGTTAAACATGCGACCACCGCCATGAAATAAAAGAAAACGACGCAACAAGCCGTGGCCTTATTGACTTGGTTGCTACATATTTATATTTATCCCTTCTCTTGCAGGGCGAAGCCTTTAAATAAACGAACGTCATAGCACACTATTGCAAGTGCACGACTTAAATCAACAAAACATTATTAGAAGTACCCACACAGTTTGTACACTAAATCATTATCTGTACATTTTCTTTCATTAGGAACTCTTACACAACTTCCTGAAGAAAACTTTGAATTCTATACAAAAATAGTTCATTTCCCATGTTTGAAAGATGAACACCGTCCATGTTGAAAAGTCCCTTCTCATTCCATGTTATTTCAGGATATTTTATGTATCCTCCACCAGACTTAAGACATAACCAACCAGCAAAATTGTTTATTCTGACCGCAGCTCGGTTCAGAGACTTAATGTTTTGGCCATTCCGCCAAACTAGCCTTGGTAGTATCTGGGACCAAATTAATTTAGCTTTAGGGAGCAATTCTGAAACCTTACAAAGAGACGACTTAATTTGCCGTCTTAAATTATGTAACTTGCAGGAGCCTATGTTGTTGCCCCCACAATGTATAATTAAAAAATCTGGCTCCTGTTCAAATCTTAATAAATATTTTATCCTTGGTACTAATTCTTGCCAATTCATGCCCCCTTTACCTTGCCACCAAATGGTACATTTTTTCCGCTTCAAACCCAAATGGATGCCGTCATAAGTGGTGCGGGCATGGGTAAATGCATGTTTTACAATGGACGAGCCTATTATCCAAACAGACCTTTTCTCATATCTCTCAAGTATCCCTATTAAAACACAATTAAACGTTTAATAACATATATATACCACCTATGTACAGCTATATATAAACAATAATTGTCTTTATGTCAATAAATGACCACATCAAAATAAATTTTTTACAATCTGATATATGACCTATATGCCCCAGATTTCCATCGTCCTAGCTTCATAATTTCCTCATTAGAAATTCCTTTAGCAGAGGCTTCTGAAGCTGCCCCAATCCTGAATGAATGTGACTTGTAGCCACTTGAATCAATACCTATTACATTCAATGCTTTAGATAATATACCAGAGAACTGATAACGAGACACGCATTTTCCACCAAGGTGACAGAGTAAAGGACCATTTTTATTTGGTCTTACTCTTAGGTATCTTTTTAATAGCAGTATTGGACACACTGTTGAATCCGTCTTCCTTATATCAATAGAAATACCCTTACCAGTTTGATCCCCCTTAGAGTGCGTTAAGTGAAGCCTAATAAACTCCCCTTTTTCTCCCCATAAAATTTGTGTACCGTGTATTGATATTATATTTTGCGCTTGGCCTAATTTTGTGTAAACTAATTCTCCAACTCTTAAAAAGCCATGAAAGGCGACTGAAAAGGCTGCCGCAAAAAGCAAAGATTCGTATGCTGAATAACAAACCAATGGCAACTTTTCAATTATCCTAGTCAAAAGTTCCGATGTAATTGGAAGCCTCTTATCCTTCGAGAACTTACTGCGTTTCAAACCCTCTAACATTTTTCGTATAATAAAATTTTGTGAATAGTCCATAAATTGAGACTGTAGAACCTTGCAACGAAAACCGATAGCAGTCACGTAACAGCTGACAGTTTTATGTGCTCTCCCTTTCAGTGATAAATATGCAATAAAAAGCACAATATGCGAGGGGGGAGGCGGCCACACGCACTCCATATTAAAGTCTTTCCGAAATATCTCGAAACTCCGCAATCCCGTTCTATATGTATCCTTCGTGTTCGAAGCTAGCGAGGCATCTACTAGACGATCAATTTCAGACCGGAAATCAGCTGCAGAAAAGTTTCTGGGATTGGTGTCGCCTCTGTCTCTGCTTGTGGTGCTACCATGCGGAATCTGTGCCACTGTTTACGTGAAATAGCATCAGCGATAAAGTTCGAACGACCTTCAATATGTACTGCTTTAAATTGCATATTAAAAAGCATTGTTTGTAATACAAAAGGCCGAACCAACTCCATCACCCGTCTCGATTTTGAGGATTTCTTGTTCAAAATACTCACAAGTGCCTTATTATCTGTATGAAAAAGTATTCGCTTGTTGTACAAATCCTCTTTGAACAACAAAATCGATAGCACAATAGGCACTAACTCCAAAAAGGTTATATCAGCCATAACGTCAGTGTTTTCCCAACTAGAAGGCCATTGAAAATAAGCCCATCGGCCTGAAAAGTAAACCCCACAACCTAAATCTGGGTTACCAGCGTTATCTGTAAACAAATGAATTTTACTATTTGAAAGCCATTCGCTCTCACCAAAAGCCAAAGTACCATTGAAATTCTCGAGAAATGTAAGCCAAGTTTTTATGTCCTCCTTCATACCTAGTGTTACTCGGATAAAATGATTTGACCTTTGTATACCGCACATAGCATCACAAAACCTCCTGTTAAAAGCCCGAACTGACGGAATTGCTTTGGCACAAAAGTTTAGGGAGCCCACTTAAGATTGAAGATCCCTTAGAGTGATTTTTCTTTTCTTTATAGTCAATTCCAATTTTCCCTTAACCTCTGTTAGTTTGTCTTGTGGTATCCGAATAACCATCTCCAAAGTGTCTATTTCTAATCCCAGAAAAGTCATAATACACGTAGGACCTAAAGTTTTTTCCTCCGCTAGAGGAACTCCAATATCGCTGCAAATAGTCCTAAAATTGTTCATGAGATGTAAACATTCCCCCGACCGAGCTTCTCCGGCAAGCAGGAAATCGTCTAAATAATGCTCTATTGATTCCTTGTGCGATTGAAAACGGACCAACCACTCTAAAAAACATGAAAACTTTTCGAACAGCGCGCACGCCGCCGAACATCCCATTGGGAGCGCTTTCTGGAAATAAAAGTTGTCTTGAAAGCGAAAACCAAATAAAACAAATTCATCAGGGTGCAATATTAATAATCTAAATGCCGAGACTATATCCATTCGTGCCATTTCTGCCCCCTTTCCTAGTTTACTAATAGTGCCAAGAACTTTGTCAAAGGATGTGTATTGCACAGTTGCTAATTGGGGGTCAATAAAACTATTAATACTACTTCCCAGTGGATAACTCAAATGTTGTATCATACGCCATCCGTGAATTTTAGAGCCAGGAGGAGGCTTTTTAGCTACAAGCCCTATCGGTGATAAGCGGAGGTTAGAAAAAGGTTTGTTTTTAAAGGGGCCCGCTATTCGCCCTGCCTGAATCTCTTTCGTAATTTTTTCCTCTAATTCAGACTCATGCTGCTTTGCCGAAATCAAATTAGAACAATTTACAGCTTGACGCGGACCCATGTAATTTACTTTAAATCCATTTGTAAATCCATCTAACAATATATGTGCATCAATTTTATTTAGAAAACTTTTTAAAAAATGTCTTAATCTTTCCACTTTAATCGGTGTCTTTCCTAATTCCGTTAGCCTATACTGGCTATATACTTCCTGGGACTGACGATGCGGACTTAAATCTGAATCCATTGACATTGTTTTTATAGCTTTTTTCTCTCCGAAAGTCACTCCGAAATGATTCATAAGGCTTTCTTTTCTCATTCTGACTGTTTTGTGTAGTTTTTAAATTGCAAAACAAAGCTGCATGAGCACCCCCGCATTTTAAGCACCTATGAAGATAACGACAAGCTGAACGGCCACATCTACCTTTATTGTTGTACAAGAAACATTTTCCTGCATTCATTTGAGATATTTGAGGTTCTTGTGTAGGAGTTACACCCTGGGAAATATACAGAAGCCATAACTCCATGTCTACACAACCCCAATTCATTGATGGGTTTCTGGCACGTTTTAGTCTAAATTGTTGATCATAGGTTAACCAACCCATATCAGCACATCTGCCTGCCCCCAATTTTACATTATAAATATACTTCAGTAAACCCGGGGTACTACTAGGATGTGCTGCTGTATAAATGCTAGTATAAATTAAGATAGCATCGAACCATGTATTAATGTCGGATATTTTCTTTCCGGATTTTGGTTTTAAATTAAGATTTCCATTATTATCCATAACTACTGCCCTTGTTTGCTCGGAATGAGAAATAAGCAATAAGTTTTCTAATTCTACATATTCCCCATTAATGATTTTGTCTCTCACTTGTTGTGAAATGTGCACCCCAAGGTCATCATTGAAACTTTTAACAGGGGCAATATTATCATTATCATTTACAAGTATGCTGTTATTAGTGAGATTTATACCTGACAAATCTGTATCTGGGGTTGAGCAGAGTGTGGGTGTCCTCTGGATAGCCTCTATTGCTTTAGCTATTTGGTCCTTTAATTCTGGCACGATGCGTTGGGTGACAGTATCTGCCACCTGCTCCAACTCAGGACTCAGGCTTGCGGTCGGTTGCTGCTGGGGAACTCGCTGAGTAGTGGCATTTACACTTCCAGTCCTCCGATAAATAACTGTTTCCCCATCTGAAGAATGGTGTGCGGACTTCCTGTTGGCCGCCGCATACGGGCTCCTAGTCTTCCGGGCCGTTCTTCCCATATTACTTTCACACAATCTGAAAAACTAATATGTGAAATGTGAACAGCAAATCCTTTTTTACTTATTTCATGCAAGTGTGTACGTTGGTTTAATTCAGAACTTATATATATCGATCCTCGCTATAGAGATCAATAAGTTATGCGTTTAAAGGATTTTATACAAAACCACGCCTAACGTTAAATCCCACTGCAAAACTTACCAAAAATTTATCTTTACTGAATCTCATAAAAAACATTTTTCTTTTCTGATAATTACATGTTGTATTACGTAGAAATATGTATAAGTTTTTCTTACATTTTTCTTACATTACATAGAAATATATTAATACAAAACCCAGAATTTACTCTGACGAAAAATGTCTGCCTTTTCTTCTGAAATCTCTGAACGCAAATTCTTACATTACATAGAAATATATTAATACAAAACCCAGAATTTACTCTGACGAAAAATGTCTGCCTTTTCTTCTGAAATCTCTGAACGCCAATGCAGACGATATATTGACGTCACAGACGATATTGGTCCGCTAGGCCACATGACCCTTTTTCGAGAAACTTAGTTTGATTTTCAGAAAATTGCAAACCTACATTATAAAGAAACTGTTTAAAGAAAGGTAACTCGAATAACTGAAACGGCAGCTTCACAGAGTTAAAGCAATCTATCCCATATTAGGATAGATTGAATTATCCATAATTCAAATTTTATACATAGTGTCACATTAAACCATTATTCGTTATATGATACAATTTATAAAGTAATATGGTATCTTTGAATGATTTTTAGTAATATAATCTTAAACGATTATATAGTTTGAACACGACAGTACTTTAATTTTACAAATAATTGTGTAATACCAAAGACTGGTATTTTATATACATTTCAAGAGTAAGACATAAAAAACAGCTGTTTTAGTATAAAAACAAAAGAGTAGGTCCGGTAAGGGCCGATTTTGGCCTTAAATTTGAGGTTCATCTAACGAATGATTTTACACACTTTTTTTTACACGTAAGTGTCTAGTTCAATTAATTCGACCAGTGTATGTGAATGATTTTAACTGCTTTAGTCATCAAAAACGCTCCGATTCAAGCTTATATATGGAAAATCTATCAAATATGCCAAAAAAACTTTTCAGATGGTTTTTATCAGAAATGAAAGTGGCCGCATTCGTGTAAATCCTCAATCTTTATATATATTATGTATCATCATCAAATACAACTTATATTTCAATATTACGATTGAACACATATGCGGCCACTTTCATTTAAGACGGAAACCGTCTAAAATTTAACTAAAATGCCAAAATTGTGAAGATTTCAGTAATTTAGTATGCCTTAATGATGCTAGTACCCGATATTTGTGTAATGTATGGTCATAAACAGCCCAAATGTATCTAGCAGAAGCATTCTTCTTTCCAATAGATAGCTTAAAGATTACAAACTTAGCACAATGTCGGATAATAAAATAGAAGTATAACTACGGACGCTCCAAACTTATGAAGTGTTAATTATATTTGGTACTGTATTTCATAAACTTTGATTTTAAAAAATTTGGTTCAACAACATGAACACACAGTTACAGAATGAAATGAAATTAAAACAAACGAAAAAAGTTAAAAAAAGTTTCTGTATTATGTCATTGTTTCTGAATGTTTTTTTTTTATAATAGTGTCTATCATCGTTCAGGAAACAGTTTATTCACGAATTTGACAGTTTTGATGAGTGTGATTTCGAATTACTATAAGACGTGTCAGGATACTTGTAATCCAACATCAATGTATTAAGTTATGATGTTGTATTTGTAATTCTGATCAGATGTTGTTCAATGTCGAATCGGTTGTATTTTCTTATATTTCTATATGTATGTAAAAGTAAAACGAATTAATCACCCAGTTCATTTATAATATTTTAGTTTGGGTCAACTATACGTTCATAGAATAAATACCGGCATAGCTAGATAATATGATTAATTATCTAATTACTAACACAGTTCTATATTGAAAACATTATAATTGTTATATTATACATCAAAATACCATTTTTGCAAACCTGATTTTGAACTGTAATTGTTTTTTTTTCGAAATTTACATGTGACATCGTTTTGTACCGTTATCATCGTGTGATAATGTATGGTGTTATTTTTTTGCCTGCTTTATGTGCTGTACTAGGTGGATTACGTTTTCGTTTTTATTCTGTGGTTAGTCACCGCTTCGGTGTTGACATGAATATCAAATATATATTAATTTTTATATAAATTCACTGTTTGCAAAAGTACGAATTATTCTAAATGCATAGGATTTTTTTATCCCTGGCATTTGGCATAACTTTTTGGAATTTTGGGTCACCAGTGTTTTTCACTTTGTACTTGTTAGGTTTTCTTTACTGTTTTCATCTGAGCGTCACTGGTTATTCTTATGTAGACGAAACGCACATATGGTGTATTGAATTATAAGCCTGGTACCTTCGAAAATTATTAGCCTGTCGAACTGTCCTACTGTAATGTTACTTGTGTATTTCTATGTCCGTTATGTTCTTGCTCTTATGTGTACTGTTTGTTAGCTTTTTGGTCATGAATGTTTGTCTCTAATATTTAATTAACTGTGCATTTGTATTCAGATATCGCAGATCAAATTTATTCGTTCATTGTTTAATCATACGTTTTTTGATTGAGTTAAGTCTGCCAATTGATATTTTATCGTATGTTTTTCTTTGTTGTGATGTTATGCTATTGTTTTAGAAAAAGGGAGAAGGTTTGGATCCATTAAAACGTTTAATCCCGCTGCAAATGTTTGCACCTGTCCTAAGACAGGAATCTGATGTACAGTAGTTGTCGTTTGTTTATGTAATATATACGTGTTTCTCGTTTCTCGTTTTGTTTATATAGATTAGACCGTTGGTTTTCCCGTTTGAATGGTTTTACACTAGTAATTTTGGGGCCCTTTATAGCTTGTTGTTCGGTGTGAGCTAAGGCTCCGTGTTGAAGGCCGTACTTTAACCTATAATGGTTTACTTTTTAAATTGTTATTTGTATAGAGAGTTGTCTCATTGGCACTTACACCACATCTTCCTATATCTATGTAGTCCTGTCGTGTAGTAATATCGTTTTAGTGTTATATTTAATATTGTCATAAAAGTGCGAGGTTTGGCTTGCCGCAAAACCAGGTTCAACCCACCAGTTTGTCTTAAAATGTCCTGTAGTTCAATTAATTCGATCAGTGTATGTGAATGATTTTAACTGCTTTAGTCATCAAAAACGCTCCGATTCAAGCTTATATATGGAAAATCTATCAAATATGCCAACAAAACTTTTCAGATGTTTTTTGTCAGAAATGAAAGTGGCCGAATTCGTGTAAATCCTCAATCTTTATATATATTATGTATCATCATCAAATACAACTTATATTTCAATATTACGATTGAACACATATGCGGCCACTTTCATTTCAAACGGAAACCGTCTAACATTTAACTAAAATGCCAAAATTGTGAAGATTTCAGTTATTTAGCATGCCTAAATGATGCTAGTACCCGATATTTGTGTAATGTATGGTAAAAAACAGCCCAAATGTATCTAGCAGAAGCATTCTTCTTTCCAATAGATAGCTTAAAGATTACAAACTTAGCACAATGTCGGATAATAAAATAGAAGTATAACTACGGACGCTCCAAACTTATAAAGTGTTAATTATATTTGGTACTGTATTTCCTAAATTTTGATTTTAAAATATTTGGTTCAACAACATGAACACACAGTTACAGAATGAAATGAAATTAAAACAAACGAAAAAAGTTAAAAAAAAGTTTCTGTATTATGTCATTGTTTCTGAATGTTTTTTTTATCATAGTGTCTATCATCGTTCAGAAAATAGTTTATTCACGAATTTGACTGTTTTGATCATGTTGATGGGTGTGATTTCGAATTACTATAAGACGTGTCAGGATACTTGTAATCCAACATCAATGTATTGAGTTATGATGTTGTATTTGTAATTCTGATCAGATGTTGTAAAATGTCTAATCGGTTGTATTTTCTTATGTTTCTATTTGTATGTTAAAGTAAAACGAATTAATCACCCAGTTCATTTATAGTATTTTAATTTGGGTCAACTATACGTTCATAGAATAAATACCGGCATAGCTAGATAATATTATTAATTATCTAATTACTAACACAGTTCTATATTGAAAACATTGTAATTGTTATATTATACATCAAAATACCATTTTTGCAAACCTGATTTTGAACTGTAATTGGTTTTTTTTCGAAATTTACATTTGACATCGTTTTGTACCGTTATCATCGTGTGATAATGTATGGTGTTTTTTTTTTTGCCTGCTTTATGTGCTGTACTAGGTGGATTACGTTTTCGTTTTTATTCTGTGGTTAGTCACCGCTTCGGTGTTGACATGAATATCAAATATATATTAATTTTTATATAAATTCACTGTTTGCAAAAGTACGAATTATTCTAAATACATAGGATTTTTTTTATCCCTGGCATTTGGCATAACTTTTTGGAATTTTGGGTCATCAGTGTTTTTAACTTTGTACTTGTTAGGCTTTCTTTACTATTTTCATCTGAGCGTCACTGGTTATTCTTATGTAGACGAAACGCTAATATGGTGTATTGAATTATAAGCCTGGTACCTTCGAAAATTATTAGCCTGTCGAACTGTCCTACTGTAATGTTACTTGTGTATTTCTATGTCCGTTATGTTCTTGCTCTTATGTGTACTGTAGTCCTGTCGTGAATGTGTTATCGTTTTAGTGTTATATTTAACATTGTCATAACAGTGCGAGGTTTGGCTTGCCGCAAAACCAGGTTCAACCCACATGCGTCCTGGAATTATTATTCTCTTTGTAAGAACAAATCAGATAATGTAGGATGTCTGGTGTCATGTGTCCCTCACAGTAAACTGTCGCAAGCTTGTCATTTTGCAGCAACTATCAATATCATTCTGTGTTAAGGCTACAGATTATAAATTAAGCGGTTATGATTCGTCCTTAGGAGGTTGTATACTGACGTTTTACCGATGCAAAAAAAAACTGGAAGTGGACGCATACCCATGCACTAATAGAATGAACGAACAGCTGAATACCGGTAACAAGTAATAAGAAGACGAAATAATCGCATAAACTGGTATTAACTGTCTTCTATTCTTCAAGGTGCCAATTTTAATTCTGTATTTACGTTATTTGCTGCCTTAACAAAATCTCTAATAGAAAAATATCACTAGTAAATACAATTCTAGATTAACCTTGTTCTTGCAAAGCAGAGAACACAACGGCAGCCCTGTAGTGCTTCTCAAGATTAACGTTGGGGTTAGAGAAATTATAATAAATCTTAATAATTTTATCGAGTAAAAAAGATTTATAACCCCGCACATTATGTTTGTATGTGCCTGTCCCAAGTCAGGAGTCTGTAATTCAGTGGTTGTCGTTTGTTTATATGCTACATATTTGTTTTTAGTTTATTTTTTTACATAAATTAGGCCGTAAGTTTTTCGTTTAAATTGTTTTACATTGTCATTTGGGGTTCTTTATAGCTGACTATGCGGTATGGGCTTTGCTCATTGTTGTAGGCCGTACGGTGATCTATAGTTGTTAATGTATGTGTCTGTTGATCTCTTGTGGAGAGTTGTCTCATTGGTTATCATACCATATCTTCTTTTTATATTGTATATTGTTAAATTTTATGACATTACAAGAGACTGTATGTAACAATATAATTGAAACTCTGTCTAGTTTCAACTCCTCTTTTAAACGCAGACTTTTCAGTGTTTTTTTTGTCTTTTTTTTTTAATTATGTTCAAATAATCCCCGTTATAAACTGCCTTATTTAGCAAATTCGCTTGCTCTAGTTGGTAAATCATTTCAGTGTCGCTTGCTTTCACAACAGAAATTTTTAGATTTGTCATCCTGTCAGTAGATGCAATGCTATGTATTGTTATCACTTTTTTTATCAGTTAGTTTCTTGCAAATAGTACACTTTGATGTATTAACAGAATGAACGTTATTTGCAAACAGCAAAGAATTTGAAAAATAAGGATTTGTATCTGGTGCTTCCTTTTCAGCCGAAAAATGTGCTTCTGATATACAATTCTGCTTACTTGTGCAGCTTTTATTACACGACCTTTAAAACTAAATACGATTGATTCAGTTCCTGTGTCATTACATAGTTCATTTAAATACCGAACAAATCATCACGTATCTTTGCTGCAGCATTTAACTGACATTTTTAATCAAGATTCTGTTGAAATAACTAACGTTTCATCAACACCCGAATTCCAGATAACACCAACTACTACCCGCCTGTTATTGACATCCCAAAGAGACAACAACCCGACCATAGAGCAGACAACAGCAGAAGATCACCAACAGGTCTTCAATGCAACGAGAAATTCCCGCACCGGAGGCGTCCTTCAGCAGGCCCCTTAACAAATATATACTAGTTCAGTGATAATGAACGCCATACTAAACTCCAAATTGTACCCAAGAAACTAAAAGTTAAAATAATGCAAGACTAACAAAGGCCAGAGGCTCCTGACTTGGAACAGGCGCAAACATGCGGCGGGGTCAAACATGTTTGTGAGATCTCAACCCTCCCCCTATACCTCTAGCTAATGCAGAAAAGTAAACGCATAACAATACGCACATTAAAATTCAGTTCAAGAGAAGTCCGAGTCTGATGTCAGAAGATGTAACCAAAGAATATGAACATTGTCCATTTACTTGAATACAAACAAATCAAACACACCTGAAAACCAAACGAACCCTACAATGATATTCACTGTCTCGGTTAAATTCAGCAAAAAAATTAAAAGGCTTCGGAAATTCTAGAATGAACAATAAACTAGCTTGATTATGACCACATATGACCTTCGTTTAATTGCGTATAACCAGAAACCACAACAGTGTCGGTAAATGTGTTTCAAAAATCCAGACTTAAAATGCAAATTAAAAGCAGATATTTACCCAAATATTTATCTTCTTACGGAAGAACTTTAAAAAGTAAATCGGGTCGATTGAAGTATTATACGACGGATATAGTACCTTCAAAACACACGTGGACGTGGAAATAATGCTAGGTAACAAAACAGGGATTTTTCGGTGCTGTGTTTTACCATTTTCTGATGCATTGTGCCTCACATATATGACTCCTTAAAACATCCCTATTAGTATATGAGGTTCATGAGTAACTGTATTTACTAATTTCGTTCACACATTATTTGTAGAAGGTGTCACTTATGAGATTTATTTACATAATCAACAGTGGGTATTCGTTGCAAGTTGGGCAACGTCAGTAACGGTTGTTTTTAACGTCATTTGTACCACATATGATATTTACGACACACATTTTTCTAAAGCTGGATAATCGATAGACAATTTAAGACAAGAAAGTTCCATGAGGTATTTAGGTAATTTAAACTCGTTAACTAAGCGACTTTTCTAACATTCGCCGCTCCACTAGAACACATACAATAGACTTAAGGCATAAAAGCTTACCATTACTAATTTTTTTTACACTAAATTGCTGGATCAAATACACAGTTACATTCTATATTCATATAAAAGAGAGACGATATTCATGATAGATGCCTGACAGACATTCAAACTAATTAAAAAAAGAGACCGATACATTGATCTGTTTAGAACCAAGTCTACTTTTGTGAAAATATTGTTTATGACTTAATATGTATCTTTTCTTATTTTGTGAATGGGTTCATGATGCGATTTTTTTTTTCTTTTTCAGCGATGTAAAATGATTATAATGAGCATGGACATTAGTTTTCTCATTTTGTTTGCCGTGGTCAGTACTGGATTAGTAAACGGAACATGTCCGTCGACTTGCTCTTGTGTTGATGATTCGTCAGGTTCTAACGTTGACTGTGACTCTAAATATTTGGGACATATTCCAGCACTTCCTAATGATACGTATTATCTGTAAGTACACATATTGATAATTTATCATACATAATAATGATAAAATATGTATCTGAGATAACTTCTGTTCTAAAGTTGACTCTTAGGATTTTAGGACGCATTTCAATCGAAGGAATAAAACTAATTCTAGTGCAACTCTTTTATAATTATGATTTTCATTGGACGTTGACAATTCTTTTGAGGGGTTAGATTCCATGTTATACCAGTCTGTAACTAAGAAAGCCACCATTTTGAATTCCGATTTATTTAGGGTGTGTAATTTCTCAACAAATAAACAAGAAAGTCACATTTTGAGCCTCAAAATCTTGTTTTTGTCTATATTGAAACCACTCTGAAGCGTACCACAGGTAACAGACGTCTAGTATTTATATTTGATATCCACAGTATACATCTGACGTCACATTGGTTAGATGTTTAATGCGGGGTTCACACATTGCTGATTATTGCTCCCGTTTGAGATCAGACAGCCATACGACACGAAAAGTCAAAAAGCCGGATTACTATAATCCTCAATTATGTGGAATGTTCTATCATTGTCTGAACGCAGTCGTTTAAGTTCGTAACAGATTCCTACGGGTCGGGAAGAGTCCGAATAGTTCGGCGAAGCACCCCGACAGTTAGGTGCGTCCCGTAACATTCGGGGAAACTCAGCCGATTTTGTCTATTCGGATTACAATCGTGTCTATGTCGTGACAGATTCTGCTGTATCGGATCAAAATCCTAACAATGTTCTGTGTATTCTGGACGCTGTCCTGTGGAACAGGAATGATCTTGAGAAATTTTTCATTGGCGTTTTTCTGCCGATTGAGACCAGATTACATCCAGATCTTGTCGATTGCCAACCGTTTTTGCCGCAATCGTTCCGGAACAGTCCCGTTATTGATACGAAATTCGTCAATGATACCCACGTCTGCGTTCCGACATTTACAGAATACAATACGACGGAAACCAGAAAAAGCCGTTTGCAATGCGATAGAGCGGACCGTGATAGGATTACGTTCCGACCGTACCTGTCCATCCAGAGTTTGCCGACAGTTTTCGAACGGATAACTTCCGTCAGTGTCGGTTAATTGTCTGGTCACTGTCTTATATCTGTCGGATTACATTCGGTAGAATCGGGACGCAGTCGTGACAGACTCGGACGAATTTTACCAGGCGAAATATACAAATTGGATTAGAAGCGGATTGAGAACGGGATTATCGGGATATATTTGCTTGGAAACGATGGAATATCGACGCTTCCTGAACAATATCTGATTGTTGTCGTGATTAAATTATTTGTTTTACAAATTTTAATTAAAGTTTGAATTTCTATCCACGATTCACAGGATCTTGATAAGACTTTTGACAAATTTTAATCGGGAATAGTCCTGTCAAGGACGGCAGTAAAAATCGTGAATGTGTGACCCCAACTTAAGACGTTGCAACAGTTTCGCGGACTTTTTTCATTTATTGCATTTTTGATCCAAAATATTTACCAAATCGAATTTAGTTTAGAATATGGCATTATAATAGAGATAACTGTATTATATTTTCAGCTTGGATTTCGCGAAACTTGATTAAACTGTCGCAAATTGAGTTTACCTAGCGACGCGTACGTTTTACGAAGTCCAAGTATGAAAAACAATACAGTTATCTCCTAATGTTACTACCATTAAAATAAAATTGAGAATGGAAAGGGGGAATATATCAAGGTATAAAACCATTTATTCATAGCACCATTGCTTTGTATATTAAATTATGCAATTTCAAGCATTAATGGCTACGTTGTCTTAAGTGCAAATAAAGTGGCAAATATATCATGTCAAAACTTTACCTAATCATGACTTTTGCTAAAAAAAATCAACATACCTGTAATTGCATATTAGGCCAAACGTGCCCTCTTATTCAAATTTCATATAATTCTGTTTTATACAAATAAATCTTTCAACAAGGGTTCTACAGTGATTCCAAGTCCCAAAGCTTTCATTTGATACCAAATCTACTCAAACATACCTGCTATTAACAAAGATACAGCTATGCGTAGGAACTATTTTGTTTAAAATATTTTACTACTTTCTTGTATGTTCGAATTCTGTCCGACCGGGCCTGAATTAGGGGTTCTAAATCTCAAAGCGACAATAACCTTCCCAACGATAAGAAAACAGCCGATGGTCACCAATGGGTCTTTAATGCAGCGAGTAAATATTGATCCCGAAAGTGGGCATCAGCTGGTCCATAAATAAAACAATTGTATTACTTCAGTGAAAATGTACATAATACTAAACCCCAAAACATATCAATGAACTAAAATTATAAAACATACAAGATTTACTAACGCCAGAGGCTCCTGACTTTGATATTTATATTCAATATGCATGTTCAGATTACAATAGCAGCAAAGAATTTTTTTTGCTACATTTGGTAGAAAAATATTGTCACTCTCAACGATATTAAACGTTTTTTTGTTAATCATGGTAATTTTATTTTGGTAAATCTTGTGTAGCTGTCACTTTTAATTGTAAAACACGCACCAGCAGAACTGTGATTGAATTATTTTGCAACTTGATGATTTTTTTCTAGAGATCTCCAGTTTACCAACTTAACAGAAATTAATATTCAGTTTTGTAAAGAGATGCCACAGTTACAGAACCTGTATGTACATACAACTAGTTTTGTGATTTATTACATTTATTGGTACCGCATTTATTCAGTTTGTTTAAAATGTATATTACTTGTATGATATTCAATAATTCAGTTTTCAAATCTGTCAACGTAAACAACAACAAACATATTCATTAAAACCTTTCAGTTACAAACGATTGCTGTCGCATTACAGTTTGAACACATCTATAAATAGATGTATTTATTAATGTTTATACATTTATTATGTATCTGTAACATCGTGTTATGTTTTTAATTTTGAGTTAGATTCAAATTTTGACACATCTGTTGTAAGCTCTATTTCATCTAATGAACTATTTAAAGTACTAATAGTTTGGCCTATGTTCTTCTGATATTGCAATTACATATCTTTTGTTTATAATTCGTCTTGTGTAAGAGACGTATTTCAGAATAATAATATACATGTGTTAGAATTGCATAAAATTTATGCTGTATATTTCAGATTATCAGATTTAAAATTTTCAAATGTTTCAAATATTGCAGAAACAATAGGCAATGATTAACTCATTATATATACCAGGACTAAATTTTGTATATACACCAGACATGCGTTTCGTCTACAAAAGACTCATCAGTGACGCTCGAATCCAAAAAAAATTAAAAAGATAAAAAATAAAGTACGAAGTTGAAGAGCATTGAGGACCAACATTTCTAAAAGTTTTGCCAAATGGCTAAGGTAATCTATGCCTGAGGTAGAAAAGCCTTAAAATTTTCAAAAATTCTAAATTGTGTAAACACTTTTTTTTTATAAATTTAACCATATCAATTATAATTCATGTCAGCACAAAAGTGCTGACTACTCGGCTGGTGATAACTGCGGGGAAATAAATCTCCACCAGCAGTGGCATCGACCCAGTGGTTGTAAATAAACTCATCATAGATACCAGGATAAATTTTGTATATACGCCAGATGCGCTTTTCGTCTACAAAAGACTAATCTTATAAACAGACATAAGATTATATATTACTTTGTTGTCTAAAAGATTCTTTAAAAGTCGATTTGTTTTTTTTATAAATATTTTCTTTTTTTATAATAGCTACATCAGCTACAATATGATTTCTGAAATTCCTGAAATCACATTTGCAGATTGTGAGCAACTGTATAGAATGTAAGTATAAATATTAAATATTCGGTATTTAAACTCATTTGAATTCTTCTATTCAGAGGTTTGGTTATACAATACTAGTGCGGCACAATTTTCAACGATGCATTAAAAGTTCTTCCATAACACCAAGATTTTTTAAAACCATATAAAAAGAGATGTGGTATGATTGTCAATAAGACAACTATCAACCAAAGTTACAATGAAGTAGATTCAGGTAATTATAATGCATACTGCAAGAGACGTGCAGATTTGGAATACGAAATCGTCCTGACGATTTGCTAGTGATTTTAAAAACGGTCCGTGTTCTGTACACATATGTTCTGGTTCTGTGCACCTATATGCTGGTTCTGGGCCCTTATCTTGTAGTTGAAAGTGTCAAATATTTAAGATAATTGATTAGGGAAATTTGTTTTATTGATTAAAACAATGAGAGCCGTGGTGTAGTGGTTAGTGCATCGGACTACTAACACAAAGGTTCCTGGTTCGATTCCCGTTTGGGATGAAAATTTCAGGAACTCAATTTTATGCTCTCCCTTGACACCAGTTGCGAGTATGGTCTTGAGGAAACGATGATAGTCCGTCGGAAGGGGACGATAAATGGCTGACCCGTGTTAAGAGAGAGCCATATCTCTTGCACGTTAAAGACACCCTTGTAGATTTCGAAAAAGAGCAGGCTAATGCCGCTACAAGGCAGCACTCGCACCCGCAAAGTGGAAAGGGATTAATTTAGGTTGCAAAACTTGTTTCCCAATCCACTCTAAATAAATATGTTTAAACTAAAACAATGTTACCTATATTTGGTGGATATTTCATATGAGCAAAGTTGATTATGTTTTGTTTTGATTTGATTTTTGAGACCGAATGGAACATTTTTACTGTTGAGTTTTTTTGGATCATTTTTTAACTACTGTTAACTATAACTTTGAAGATATATGTTCTGTTAACTGTTATTGACTAATTAACTGTTATTTGTTTACTTGATATTAGCATTGTTGTCAACTGTCATTTTAAAGATTAAAGATAAATTAAACTGCTGTTATCGATTATAAAGATTTAAGATCTACTGTAATCTGATCTAGGCCACATGAAAACAACACTTGCCTCCTTTTGATTTCAGAAAATATGTATAAGATTTGCGGGATTACTATTATTTTGCGGGACCATCAAAATACGGTGTACAGTATCCAATGCATATATCAAAACAATGACGTGGCATGTTTGATAATGAACAAATTTCCATCAGAAACCTACTTAAATTGGGTTTAACAACTATACGTCACCGTACGACCTTCAACATTGACCCGACAAATTAAAATGTGAAAGGTTTAATAAAAGTAGAAAGTTTAAATACAGAATAAAGGTCTATTTTTTTTTTTATTATTTTTTTTAACGATAACAAATATTTTATTCAATCATTTCCTGTTATATAAATACCTAAGTAGCCCAGGTTGCATACTTAAGGGCCCCTGTAGTTTTACATCCTCAATTGACCAGGGAAATTTTCAAATGAGTTTATACAATAGTTTTACATACATAATTATATTTAAATAACCATTACAATTGATTTTCCCACCTGATAGGATCACTGTATAACATCACTATCGTATATCCGGTTAACTGAACAAAACATGTGTTGATTTGAAATGGAAATACATTAACATTTGATTGCGAAAAAAAGTTATTGTTTGACTTGAAGAATTTTGATGTGATTGAACAGAATTTGAAAGTATTCTTTAATATATATATATATATATGGATTATAAAAAAGGATAAAGCACATGTGGTGAGTACAAATGTATTACGAAGGATAATATATGTGGTAATTTACTTATGTAACTAATATGCACAGACAAAGATTCAAATAATAATTACAATAACAGATATTGTTTTTTTCTTTCTGTTATAATAACATAGTGTTCACTACTTTATACACAATATACAATAAGATAAGTATATATGGAATCGAACACACCTTTCGTTTAGAGCAGTTGAAATAAGTACATCTTCCTAAATTTTTTCGATAAAGAGTTTAATTTTCGTTTTGCATATATACTTTATATCCGAGCGTAGCAGAAGAAATTTTATTCGTTTTTCATGTGCATTTTTATCATAACCTGTACAGACTGCACATTCATTTGAATTTTATCGAATTTGCATTTATTACGTATTTTCCAAATAGCCCATTTGAAATAAAGTAGTATTGCATTAACAATGAAATTACTCGAGTTCTCTGTACAAATTCCTCATAAAATTTCTTTTCAACGAGAACCTCGTCGTTTATAAAGTTACAAAGTTGTAAATTTCTAACAACCGTTTCTATCAATGGTTTAACATTGTTACATTGATAAAATAAATGCTCAAGAGTTTCAATATTATTAATTTCATCACATAAGTGACATTTTCCATTTGACATGCGCATTATTTTCAGTCGGGTTTCTGTATATATAATCCTGTGTATACATTTCCATTGAAATTCTTTAACTTTTCTATTAATATTCATTTTACTTAGATTTAGCCAATTTTTTTTCCCAATTTATATACTCGCTATACAAATTTTCCCATTTTGTTTGACACTTAGGGGTCTCAATTATGTTAATGTTTAATTGAACATATTTTAATGTCAAATCCTTGATATTAATGATTTTATTGTCTGGATTTAAAAATTCAAGGTTTTCAGAAATTTTTATTTTGTTGCTTTTTTAAGCAGGTTGATCATCGTTATTTTTTAAAATCTGCATGAATGTTTGTGGTATGGAACTTTTAATTCGTGAATATTCGGAAATACAATTACGTTTATCTTTTAATTGTCTATATATTTTATTGCACGATTTAAAATATTTGGTATTATCGTCCCATATATCACCAAGAGTTTTGATCTGACTTCTTGAAAAGGAAGAATAAAATAAAGATTTGCCCTGAAATAAAATATTTGAGTTTCCAAATAATCGCTGTTTCTTTACTTCCATTACGTTAAATATACTCTGTGTGATCTTTGTCAGTTTTGACCACGATTGTAAAGCGCGTCTGTAATAATGAGGTATGTTTTTTTATTTCAAGACCTGAAAGGTCAGAACATTTACACAGAAATAGTTCATCCTCAAATTTCTTATCACATTTATTTAACCAAAATTTACCTATTGCATTCCAACTAGATAATGGCTTATGTAATATCGAATATAAAGATTTGATATATTTACTTTCTATCCAACTATCTAAATTTACCATTCCCATGCCCCCCCCCCTTTTTAACATCTAAACAACAAACCTTCCGGTCTACTTGATTCACTTTCCCATCCCAAATAAAATTCCATATTATCTTATTCAATTCTTTTTTGTATTTTTCGGGTATACCTTTTATTTCTAACTCATAACCACACACTGATATAATTAAATTTTTAACAATAAGGACTTTTCCAGAGTAAGTCAATTTTCGACTTTTCCAGACGTGTACACAATTTTGTACTTTTTTTAATATTGATTTCCAAATTTTGTCATTGTCAATGTTATAACCATGGTGAATACCTAATGTTTTTATGTTATCTGTTGTCCAGCTTATCTTTTTAAAAGTAGGTCGTCTGGGTTTATTTGCGCCAATATTTATTCCCTTAGTCTTTTCGTAATTAATTTTAGAACCCGATGCCTTTTCATATTTGTCTAATATTTCAAAGGATTTTTATTAAATAATTGGGTGTCGTCTGCAAACATATTTAATTTGGTTTCTATTAGCTCCCCATTTTCTTCCCCAGACAATATAATGCCTTGAATGTCTGTGTCTGCCCTTATTGCACGGGCCAAGGGCTCTGCCTGTAATATATATAAAAAGGGGGCTATAGGACACCCCTGCCTGGCTGATCTAGAAATGGAAAAATATTTTGAGACGTAACCATTTGTTTTAATAAAAGTCTTTGCACTTTTTAATAGCATTTGAACCCAACCACGAAAATTGTCCCCAAAATTAAATTCCTTCATAACGAAGTCTAGCCATCCCCATTCCATCCTATCAAAGGCCTTTTGTTGGTCTAAAAAAGGTCTATTTTCAATGCAATTGGGAATGGAAATGGAGAATGTCTTAAAAACAACAACCCAACCGAAAAGCAGTAAACAGTGGACGGCCACCAATGGGTCTCTAACACAGCGAGAAAAGCCCGCACACATGTGTACTGGTACATTAAAAATGGACGTCACACTGAACTGCATAACATATAAATGAACTTACAAAAGCCACAGGCTCCTGACTTGCGTCAGGCACAAAAGTGCGTTGGGGTTAAACATGTTTTGTGTTTTATTCTATAGCCAATGTAGAATAAACAAACATACATCAATGCGTACATCAGCACTTAGTTTAAAAAGAAGTCCGAGTCTGTGTCAGAATAAGTAACTTAACAAACTAAGCAAAATGACAATGATGCATAACATTATCAAGGGACTACAAATAGTAACCGGCATGCCTGCTCCAGATCTCAATAAAACTAATTAAAATATAATGTTTTCATCATATGCAATCAAGCCCAAACTAAGCTGATCACAGCAAACTATCAGGTGAGCCTGGATATTTCTTAGATGAGTTTAAATAATAAATTCAGTGTAGCCTAAGCATCCTGGATATTGTTTCTCTGACAAATGTCATCAAACAATTGTTTTATACGTTTCAGGACAAAACAATCAACTCAAACACGCATTGAACGTAAAATCTGTACTCGACTGTCTCTTAACCATAAGATAATTGTCCATTTCCAGACCTCCCTCTAAAAAAATTAAAACTGTTTCCGGGGCAGAGATTAAAATTAATTCAGATCAATAATTTATCATTCCTTAATGTTTTTCATTTGAAATCGGTAGTTTTTTTAAATTAGCCGCCTTTAAGAGATATAAAAACAGGTTCAATCCACCACTCTCTACATTTGAAAATGTCTGTACCGACTCAGGAATTTTAAAGTTGGTGTTCATTCGTTTGATGTGTTTTATCATTTGATTTTGCCATTTGATTAGGGACTTTCCGTTTTTAATTTTTCTAGGAGTTCAGTATTTTTGTGATTTTATTTTTATTAATCAAAAACAATACAATATGATGTAGCTGCATACTACCAGTTCAGTATAAACAAGTGTATAAGAAGTCAAACATCTTAAGATAAAACACCTACATTTAACTTTTAAAAGCAATACAAAGAGTTTTAAAAATCCCAAATATACAAACTTCACAACACTTGGTTTAATTTCAATTGGTTATCAACTCGTTTCGCTCTAAGCTCACCTGTATCTTGAACTGTTAGCTATTGACTTGGCGTTCGTAATAAAAAAAATATCTGAAATAACTTGACCAATTGATACGAAATGAATTTCCTGAGGAAATCTAGGAAAAACAATATTTGACAACAAACATGAGCACTGTCTGCTAGCATATATTCAATTTTTTTAGTTTATATCGCAAAAATTCAAGCCGTTAGGGCAAAAGGTGTTAAAAAAATACAACAGGCCAATGTCTATCTAACTTACACTTTTCAGAAATTTCAGACATTTATCAGAAATACCATACTTTGACCAGTTTTGATTCAAACATTTTTTTGTGTTGCAATGAATTTTTTTAAATGCAAAAAAAAACAATTGCACCCTTTAATTTGTTTACTTATAAATGTATATGATATAAAAAAAAAAAGAAGATGTGGTATGATTGCAATTGTATCCACAAGATACCAAAATGACGCAGAAATTAACAACCATAAGTCACTGTACGGCTTTCAACAATGAGCACAGCCCATACTTATTCTTTCATTCATTTCTTTATTTCCTTTATCAAGAGATTCAATGAACAACATATCTTAACAGATGAAATTACAAAAGCTTACAAACAGCAAACACAATACAATATTTCAATATGTGCACTTACTATGGTAAATTACCAAAACAACATTTCAATGGCAAAAAAAGAAAGGAAATAAAAAAAATGTTCTCACTAACGATAGGTCATGTATTGGCACGCTACCCTCTCGTGACTCTGCTTTACTCAGTAACACAGAGTGCAACGAGTAAGTAGCACAGATTCAGAAAACTGTTAGTGGCAATATTGACTGATGCTATTTGTTTGCCAAATAGAATGCAGTAAATCTGTTCATTATCTTGTGAATACAGTTTGACAAATAAGTGTAATGGGAAATTTTTAATAATAGAATCCCACCATATATCGCGGATTGATTGAGTACCAGAACAACTACTCACGCATGTACGTATACATCTTGAAATGGTAAGTCGCATAGTTCGCAAATGCTTCCCGTGTTATTAGAGATGTCAGTCGGTAATTTTGTTATTAAATATGCGTTAATAATTTCTCTTGATGATCTTGCGTGTTCCAGAAATCGGGGACTTTGACCGAGAAATGAATATTTCTAAAACGAGAAAACGTATTGTCACTCTGTATTCGACGATTCCATTCATCAGTTTGTATTTTGTCTTTCGTAATTTTTACTATAACTTTCCAAGACTGCTTTGTAGGAAAAACACCGTCTCGATAAAAGATTATCACATATTTATGAAGATAATATATGTATAAAATATTCATAATTTCCGGAATGAACCCATAATGTTTACGTTCAGTGTCAATAAAATAAGAGTACATACGCACCAGGAATGGTCTTTTCGTTAAGAATTTGCCGTTAAGTTTACAAAGATTGAAGATTACAACTTTTTTATCTCTATTGATGGAGTAATAGAATGCTGACGTAATGACGCAGAAATTAACAACCCTTTAATTTTCTTTACTTATAAATGTACATGATATTAAAAATAAAAAGGAAGAAGATGTGGTATGATTGCAGTTGAGACAACTATTTACAAGATACCAAAATGACGCAAAAATTAACAACTATAAGTCACCGTATGGCCTTCAACAATGAGCAAAACCAATACTGCATAGTCATCTATAAAAGGTCCAGAAATGACATTGTAAATGAATTCAAATGAGAAAACTAAGGGCCTAATTTGTGAACAACAAATGAACAAAAAACAAATATCTATAAATAAACGACAATCACTAAATTACAGGTTTTTGACAGGCACATAAATACGAAATTTGGCGGGGGTTAAACGTGTTATAGGGATCCCAACCCTATTCCTTACCTGGGACAGTAAAACATAAAACAAATATTTAAAAATCTGTTTAAAAGGACTTAACTCATCAGATAGATAAAAATATATAAAGGGTAGCAGGGTGCCACCAGGCTGAGAATCAATGTCATCTGAAATAAATACTACGCATCGATCTCTAGAAACCGACAGATAATAATGACATTTAAAAAAAAAAACACTTTTGTATTCGAGGTTTTTGCAGTTTGACATACACGATGAATATAGTTTTGCTGATTGTTTTTAACTTAAAGTGTTCTATTTATGATTGGTAACACCGGTTACTAGGATTGTAATCAACCACGTATGAGTCGGGTTAACTATTACAGAAAAGGATGAAAATTTGAAAGTTTAAGGGCGATATTAAGACAGGGTACCGACAGCTCGTCAGGGGGGAGCCAAAAAGTAGATCAAAGTCAATGAAGAATTGATCATCAAACCTTTATTCTTTCCATCAAAATTATTGCGATTTTGTTGGATATTAAATGATTTACGGCAACAAGAAAACTTTTTAAATTTGATGCAAAGAAGGTTTAAATTTTCACCAAAAATTACTATCAAATTCTTCTTATCCTATGTTTAACCCCTATGCAATCTCCATTCCTTTATGAACGATAAATTGAACTGTAAAAAAAACGTCTAAGAATCTTCCACATGACTTTATTATGTATGATGCATTGATGACAATAATTGTTGTGAACACAAAATTTACTTTAGTTTCAGTTAGCATATTATATCGAGAATCATCAATTAAAGGGCCCTACATATCTTAAGATAGATTCATGGTATACCGCCATCTTGGATTGTACAATCACAGTACAATATCGGTCTAGTTATTTGCCTAAATCTGCAAATTTGGAGACAGATTTGCAATTCAATTGTTAGACTCTGTTTTCTATTTAAAGAAAACTTGTTAATTAATCGTTTGATACAAAATATTTTTTAACAAATATCATTTTTTTGGTTATAAAATCATTTTTTTCAAATGAGCCATTTAAGGGGAGATAGCTCTTTTGGTACAAAATTTATACTGGGCTGATAGGGATATTTTTTACTTTTACTTGTAGCAAGCAAAAGTTCGGTGACACTATGTTTTCTTTTAATTTTCATATTATGAAACCTTTTTTCTCACAATTTATTTCAAAATTCTATCTCATGCAAACTTATGTGTTTTTTATGATCAAACTAACCAAATTTTGGCAATTTTCAACGACTCATAGCTTGAAAAATAGCACGTTGACCCATACCCTTTATTAAATTTTTGAAAAGAGCATAGTAAAATCTTCATTTTGGCAAATTATAAAAAAAAATCTGTCTCAAAAAATATATACTTGTGATCTACCTTAAATAAACTATTCTAAATAGATAAATGCCATCAGATATTGGACGGAAGATGTTGCTCTTTTATGTGTTATGAGTTACGATTATTTGAAAACGCATATAAAACAGCCGAAGAGATGCAAAACAAGACAAAAATAGGAGTGATATGATCGATTGAATACAATTATTAGGCAAATTTAATTTATTCTCTAACGTTTGTTTCAATCATGACAAACTGTTACCGAGAATCACCAGTATCGTATCCAGAGCCACCAGCACAATGAAAGTACCCACCAGCACAGAATCAGGACACGTCTAAACTGAAAAAATGCACAATTTGAATAAACTGCACAGTTGTTCACAAAATAATTTTGTCTTGTGGATTAAGGTATATATAGCGGACTCCAGGAGCATTTTTGTTTTATTTTTTCAGTTCTAGATATTCTAAAAGTGAGCAGTTTTGTGTTACGCCTACTGAAACAGTTTAGAGAGTCTCATTGTCAATTGTTTGCCTCTGAACCCACAAGAAACCTTATTAGATAATCTCAACAATTTCCTTCCATCCATTTTTTATGCGAGAAAACGTCAAAAATCATAATTTTCGTCTTTGTTTACATATTTGCAATAAATACCAGCACCAGTCAGGACCGAATCACCAGCACATACTGTTTTATCGTAGGACTACTCTACCCATCGTGTACTTGTTTATCTGTTTTTTTATGTGAATGTTATTACTTAAACAGAAAAAAAACCAAGTAAATAAATACCTGCATTCTGTTGTGACAGATGAATGACAATAACTAAATGGAATCAAACAACTGAGCTGTTATAGTTAGCAAACACGTTTCTACTTATAACGTGGATTATGTCAGCAAATTACATTTTTTGTACATAATTCCGTTTAAGTTTTTTCAAAGGAATTAAACTACATTGTATTTCAAATTAAATATTTAAAATTTCATCAAAGATATCTTAGAAAATCTATGATAATTATCATAAAATTACAAAACATATAGTTAAGATTTGTCATACTTATATATGACAGTATTCAACTTTATTTATGTACATATTATATCAGTTAACAACAATTGTTTTGTCAAGGTCATTGATGTTTTACAAAAGCAAAGCAGATAGCAACTGTTGGTGAAACTATTTTATGTCAATAATATATTTTGACCTATTATACTGATATGTATTATGGTGACACAGACATGTTTTATATTTCAGAGATCTTCAATACAACAGGATAAGGTCCATAGAAAGCAATACGTTTGTAAATATGACAAACTTGTATCAACTGTGAGTCACGATGTGTATTTGTTTGTTTCGTTTTCTTCAACTAATTGCATTTCCTTAAAATTAACTCATATATCTATTGTCATTACGATTAAAGCTTTATTCGATAAGTTTGAGAGCATGGTAGTCATACAGGTGTAATTTTTTCTTCATGCTTGTTATTACATTTCAAAAGTTAAGATTTGAGATTTCGTAATAAATGTTAATTTATAAAAGAGCTTTGGACGAGCACATTTTAGTAAATATTTTTATTTTACTAAGCCGTAGTCAACACCATTACATGTATTGTAAATACCCGATGATTTCATTATGCCTTTAGTCGTCATTCTGTTTTAGCACTGGGAAAAAAAATAATGGTGCGTGTATATTCGTTTGATGTGTTTGAACTTTTGAATTTGCCATTTGATTTGGGACTTTCCTTTTTGAATTTTCCTCGGAGGTCAGTATTTTTGTGTTTTTACTTTTTGCTAATCACAAAAAGTAATAATTAAGGGTACTTTTCGATCAATATTCAATGCATCTTTCCTAACATTGGATTGATACCAAATCTGATGCACTGTTAATGTAGATTCCGAAGTTATAATCAGCAAACTAATGGGTGCGTCTATATTCTGTGAAAACTATTACCTAGATTGATACCAACAATGATGCACTGTTAGTTGGTGTAATTATATATACTGTATACTATAAAATTGTATCTATTGGGATTGTTTGTACACTTTTTCGTATGGTATTCAAAAGTGAGTTACTATGTTCGTCTAACAAAGAGATTTTTTTAGAACGATTTATTTCACATATATGTACTTTCATTTCCATTTTGTAAAATCATGAAATATAGAATGACTTCTTTTATAAATACAAATGAGATAGTGACTGTCGTCGTGAATTCAAACTACGTTTTTTATATATACTATGGTCAACAACTTGCTATCTTGTGGAGACGTCTGTATAGTCTATTACATGTTGAAATATCTACATTGCTCTGTCCGGCTTGTTTGAAATTTTTTTTTTTTTTTGTATAATGTACTTATATCTTGTGTATACTTTGGTCAATTAACAGCTTAACATGCTATTGGAACAAATGTACGAAATGCTGTCTTAAGGTTACTTCTTTTATGAAATTATAAGCCAAGAACCTTTGATAACTATTGAAATGTATGAGTTACCCAAGTTGAGGTTTAATCAATTTTTTGATCATTCATAATAATTCTTTGATATTGTTTAGCTTACTCGTTTCGTAATATTATATAAGACAAAGTGTAAAGTGTGAAGGTTGAGCTTTTAACAACGAGCAAAATCTATATCGTGAACACGATATAATGTTACAATCGGCTTGCATAGTATTTGCAAAAATCTGTAAAAATTCAAACGAAAATCCAACTGCCTGATTTAAGATAAAACAATAAACCAAAAAATGCCAAAACACGTCCTATAACCCACTATAACATCCCATTTTAAGTTTAGGGTAAACAGGACGTTGATAAGTAATGTTTGTGAAAACGAATGTATACACAGCAGGTATAGCAGGATGATATTATGATTGTTTCAGAATTGCAGAAAGGCTTGCTTTTTTAAAGTCTGGGAAAAAAACAAAGAAAAGTTAGTACATGCCTTTTTTGTCATATTAAGATAAAAGGTCATATTTCCATAAATATCAACCTTATTGAATATTCTGATAATCCACATCTTATTGACACCACTAGTATCATGGGTATAACGATATGTTTGAATGTCATCTTTTACTATACAGTGTATGTAGTCAAATAAAAAAAAAACGAAATCTTCTTTTCAGACATCTTTATAGCAATGAAATATATGAAATAGAACCATTCACTTTTATGGATCTTCCTAATCTGTATTATTTGTGAGTATATAATGTATTATTTATTTTGATTTCAATCAACAGACTGTTTAAAGAAACAAACATTGGAAATTAAACAAAACGTAACACTTGATGGTGTAAACATGTAATTAAAAGACATGTTATTGTAAGACCGTCAAAGATTAATTTAGCAAACCTAAACTTCGTAAACATTAAATGGATATGCTTTCACAATGCTTTGAAATAAATCGTAAAACCTCTGCAAAGGCGAAACCCAGAAACTAAACTGAATAGTTTTTAATTACCACTGAAAGAAAAAAAAACTTTGAAGAGTGCTGTGTTGCCCAATAACACATTTCGCTTTAAGTATTCGGAAACCAGAATAATAGTATAAGAGCAGGCTCACTTCAAGCTTTTAAGAAAGCCTTTTTCAGTTATGTTTATGTATGCTCAGTTCTCGTTAGCATATATAAGTTGTCAGTAATCATACTTCGAAACATTAACTAAATATGCTTTCAAAATGTGTTGAAAGAAATGTGTGCAACAGACATTGGGATTTATCTTCTCATAAAAAAAAAAAAAAAAAAACAACGTATGCATATTTGATTCTAAAATAGATAAAAAAAAATGGTATCGCGAAGGATCAGAATGATGAAGTTAAGATCGGCAATTATTTGTTTTCAAATTATGCAACACTTAACTTTTAGATAATTAAAATATTGCAGGAAAATTCAAAAGTCCTTTATCAGATGAAAAAATAAGTAGTGCAAACATTTCAAATAAATGGAATATCCGACTTGCCCCAAGCGTCATTTTTCTCATGTGTAAAATGGTTGCATAGCTTGTATATGATAGTTGCAGTAAATATAAGTACATTGCACAAAACAATATATATAAAATAGGTAAATATCATGAAAGTTTGGGGAACAACAGTCAATATTGTGTTAGTGGTATAATCTTAGTCCTATATACATGATATACATACACAAATGGTTCAGCAACTAAAAACGAAATGTCATATAGATAACGTACATAAGAAGACATGAGGGAAAGACTACAACAAATGACCATAGCACACTGACATAATCGTTAGAAGTAAATATTCACGCCAAACGGGTAATACTAAAAACAGAACAAATATACGAAGAAAAAATAAAACAATACCATGACATGTTACTAAGATTATAAATAACTTCTGTACATATATTTTATACTTCTAACCATAATAGATGTGTGTATTATATTGTGAGTGATTTAATATAACATGAGACGCGTATCCCATTATCTGTCCTCTGTCCTTTTGTATTTCAAGAACATTCATCAATCTGTGTCCGTGTCTATGTCTGTGTAAGTTTGTCCTTTTTTACTAGTAATATCGATTTGAACGTAGGTAAACTTGCTTTTTACTGCGTTTATATTGATTAAACAAAGCAAGTCTGTTTTCACTTGTTAGACATTTACAAATCAACAAGATAAAGTCATTAGAGAGTATTATGTTTAATATCATGAGACAATTGGAACATATGTCAGTCGATATATCTTTGTTTGTTTAAGTTTTATAATCTCGCATTTTCGCTTTATTCGGACAAAAAAGACAGTGATTTTCTTTTTTTATAAATGCCAATAAACATAACAACAGTTATTGTAAGAATCGGGGCGTTTCAACGTTTGACAGACACCTTTCTGCTGTGGATGACTATATATTAACCTCTAGATGTATTTCGGTTTATAATTTCGTTTGTTTGTAACATAATTGATGTTTACCTCAAAATTTCTTTTAGTCAAATAAAAGAGGGACGAAAGATACCAAAGGGACAGTCAAACTCATAAATCTAAAACAAACTGACAACACCATGGCTAAAAATGAAAAAGACAAACAGAAAAACAATAGTTCACATGACACAAGATATATATCTAAAGAATAAACAACACGAACCCCACCAAAAACATTCAACCTTTAAATGTCTTCACCTGTTATCAAACAAAAAAACATAAAAATAAATATGCTTTTAATAACTTGATTAGTTTTATCGTTTGGTTGTCGTCTGCTCTTTTGATTTCTATTGATCTTGATTGATTTGGTGGTAACATATTATTCATAACAATTTGTAATTGTAATGTGTTCTGTTTGTTTCAATGACCGATATAATTATCTGATGCATTTTTCGCTATTCAGATATATTCAAAACACTAACATATCTACAATCAAAGCATTCACTTTTATGAATCTTCCAAGCCTTCGATGTTTGTGAGTTATGTTTTATTTACTCCTATTGAAATTGACGCAAAATTTAAGATTGAAACATTAAAAATCGATAGAAAATTTTAAATGTGATAACACATTGATGAAATAAATACAGGTCATCGCAGATAATTGAAGCATCAGACAATACCCCATAATTTGTAGAAAACTATAAATGCTAATAGTATTCGTTGGTGAAATATTGATTTTATGCAACACAATTCAGTTTGCTAAAATAAAATGGTATTTTCAGAAGGAACATGTATTCCACGTATGGAATATTCTCTTTCAAAATATCTCTACAGAAACAAAATATCAACACAGAACCATTCGCTTTTGTAAATTTTCAAAACCTTCGATACTTGTCAGAACCTGTGTATCATTTTTTTTTATTTATACCAACGAACTATTTACAGAATAAAACATTTTTAAATCATTTTCTATTTTCATTCTTAATTTTATGCTGACCACTTAAGCATTTTATTTGTTTCTGAAAAAAAAAACCCAACAAAATGTCGATACATGATATTCCTTAGAATATATAAGAATTAAGTTAGCAATATGTTGATGTATGATGAATCGTGATAAACCTTTTAAATTCAAAATTAAAACAAAACAAGCAATGTAATTATTTTAAAAAATGATTCAAATAGAGGTATTGCAAGGAATCAGCATGTTCGAGTTAAACTGACTGTTATATAACTGTTACGGACCATATGCGTATTTGAACCATACGCGTATGGTCATGCCCATATGCATATACTCATATGGTCCGACCATACGCGTATGGTCCAACCGTTCGCGTAATATCGGAGTATATACTCGTTTGGCTATTAATGGGCCGGACCATATGAGTATTTAGACCATATCGATATATTTTTTTTTTAAATAATATGAATAAAAACATTTTATAAAAAGAATGATGGCTACATGCAAATTTATTACTTACAATTCAAAGGCTACATAAACGTTAATTATTGAGGCAAAATTTATTGTCCATGGCTAATTGTATTCTTGCATGTATACGTAAAGTGACAATGACTTCCACACTATACCATAACTTTGATTGGGTCCTGGGTCACTCCGATATGTCTACGGTGTTTTTAAAAAAAAATATAGTATATCATGACTGAATTACATATGTCTGAATATTGCACTGCTCATGCTAATTATATAAAGTTTCAAATGGAAACAAATTATTAGACTCTTCATCTTTTAAATAGTTGACTTATTCTGTGACAGATCATTGAGATATTTTTAGAAGTTACCTAAGTCGATTGTTGGTCATTCACTCGTTATAACATATCGGTAATGAAAATATAAAAAAATAAAATGTGTTCACTATAGTTTTGACTAGTGACGAAATTAACTGTGTGAAATAATAAAATGACCTTTGGTAGTGTCTTTTTAATGAAGTGACAACTAGAAGGATACGATGAGGAGTTATGTATTGAAAATAAACCTGTTAATTACCCCGACCATACGCGTACGGTCGGACTATATGAGTATATACCCATATGATCATGACCAAACGCTCATATGGCTAATGATAATGGTTAAAGGTAATGTTAATGGAAAGCTAGATATATATTTTTCTCATAAAAGTAGTTTCCAAATGGAAAAATATCTTGATATTCAAAGTTTTCAATCAAGACAAAGTTTATGTAAATTTCGAATAAGTGCCCACCAATTATGAGTAGAAAAAGAGCGACATAAGAACAAACCTATTGAAAGGTCACAGAGGACTTTTAATTTTTGTTCTCATAATGATATGTAAGATGAGTTTTATTTTTTAATAAACTGTCCATTGTATAAAAAATATCGGGAATCATTATTTGGGCAAGCTCATGAGCACTGTCAAAATTTTAATAACTTAGACTGCAAATCAAAATGTGTATGGTTAATGACCACTGAAGATAAACATATACTTAAAAAGTTAAGTATTTTTCTTATCCAGAGTTTTGAATTGAGATCCACAAATTCTGTTAATGTGTAAATCTCTTTTAGTTTATCCATATATATATATTTTAAATTCAAGAATTAAATTTAAATACACATTTCTCTATCTATGTGTATGCATATTTCATCTATTAATATGTAAATGCTTATATATGCAATAATAAACTGCAGTCAAATCTCTAAGGTGCTTATCATATTCTTGCAATTGTGAAAGAAAAATAATTATATACATAAATATCTAGTAATGTGTTGCTGTGTGTACATGGGAGAAAGATACCCTTACATGTATATCTAATCAGTTGGGGCTGCATTTCATTTTTATGCAGCTAAAAACACCATATATGTTTAAAGGAGAATAATCCTTACAGAAATTGATTGTCTCCCATAGTACCTTCTCTTCCATGTGCATGCAATAACTGTTCAGTGTTCTATTGTCATGTATTTCATTTTATTATTTCATTGTTATAACACAAATCATTGTAATCATTGTATGAAATTTAAAACCCGCAAGGGTCCATAATTGGATTAATAATGTTTTCTATTCTATTCTATTATATGGTCCGGAATATAACCACACATGCGAATATAATTTTGACTAATCTTTATAATATAACACTTATGTATACTATTGAAAAAACTTAAAGTGTTCAGTTTAAACATCTTTTGACAAGACATTTTTCGATGGTAATGCATTCAATCGTTCAATAGTGTATGGTTTGATTTGAACAGAGTGCAACATTAAAATACAAACCATTTGTACCGGTGTATGTCAGTGTCGTCTGTACATTTTTCAATGTTATAGGTCATCAATATACTTTAAAACGCGTTTTGATATTCTTTAATGTGAACAAAAAATGTGATTCAAACTCAATGTTATAGGTCATCAATTTACTTTAAAACGCGTTTTGATATTCTTTAACAACCTTTCATTGGTGATGCAGGTACATTTTTCAAAGCAGTAGACACGTATCTAGTCGACACACATATTCTCTGTACGTGTATAGTTAAGACGATTCCTTCAATGTGTGTATTACCTTTTATTTGTCTTTCTACTAGATGATTCCAGCATCGATAAACTACTGTTGCTTTTTGTTATCATAATGTTCACAGCATGCATTTTGTTATAGGGATGTACGTTTGTTTTATCTTTTTAGATATTTGTTTAACAACAAGATACGGTCATTAGTGAGTTATACGTTTATCAATCTGACAAACTTGAGTGAACTGTAAGTTGGGATATTTTCACTATGTTACTGGTTTTATTAACCCTTATGTTTTCAATAATTGCTTTCATAGAGGTAAATATGGACAGATTGACATTTTCAAACATACATAATGTTTAGTGGTTGTCAGTTTGTATGTGATGATTAAAAATATAAAACCAACTTGTTATAGTCATGTTGACATCCTACTATAATATAAGACTGCATTTGCATAATTTTTTGGTTAATTGTCGTTTGCTTGATGTCTCATTAAAGTATATTTGTTACTTGTCATACACGGAATTTATTGAACAGCAGTTAATTATTGGTTCAGTTCCGAACCAGTCTGCTTTTCGGAGTTCGGTCGAACTGATGTCATTAAATCGGATGCCTCGTATACTAAGAGTTAAAAAGCACAGATTGTCTGCAAATAAATCATTTGACTAAAATTGTCACTCATCTCCAAAAACTATTTAACCAACATATTTCGTTTGTGAAGAAAGTGAGAATCTTTCAACACCAAGACAATATCTACAACTATTGAAAAAATGAACGAAATCGTAAGTTGATTCTTTATAAAAACCGTTGCCTTTAAAGGAAATGTTTGCCTTTGAAAAAATATGATAGGTAGTGATAATCTCGAAATAGCTAAAATAGACGTGTATTTACTATTCAGAGATCTCTTCCTTATTTGGTTTTGTTAATGTTCTAGATAAGATCTACACATGAGTCAACCTCTCTATGATATACAACTTATTGACTAGCGAACACGATATCTTACGGTTCTACGAGTTATCGCTAATTTGTCTTACTAAGTTGCAATGTATTCATGTTTGTGTTAAATACAGGTTAAGGTAGAACAAAAAGGATATAACTAGACAATAATATTAACAGATATTGCGGTTGATAAACGTTTTGATATCAGACAAGTGTCCGATATGTATGTTTCAAATGAGTACCTAAATTTTCTACAAACCTTTTCAACAAAAGTATGTGTACAAAAAACGTCCTCTGTCTAACGTAATACGTTATATGTGCGATTGTAGACGATGTTAAAAAGTTGGAAATTGACAAATAGTACTTAAAACTGTAGTGTACGTTTGGATTGAAACATCGCGTATCGTGTAATCTTTTTGTTAACGATTGTGTTCAGATGAGTTTGAAGAGCTTAAAACACTTTATCATAAGTTAGTCGCATGTTTTATCCAGGACGCATTCAACCTTCTACATTTTAATTATAGTATCTGAACAATGAATCATGCTGTTGCATATGATTAAGGGCGCTAATATTCGATGTGACCTACTGAATACGACTTACCGGGTTTGTATTATCACATGGAGCAAAAACTGCGTTCACTGCGGGGCACCTGAGATAACCCCCAATTTTAATGGGGTTCGTGTTACTTAGTCGTTTTTGTTGTGATTGACATCACCCAAATTAAACATTTTCTAATACATCAATGTTCATTAACTACAAATTAAACAATACGAAGAGTTCACAAACTTAATTTCAGTCTGACTGCTACAATGCTTTTTGAAAGATGCTCGTGTGTATTTTGTGCAGTCGATGTGCTGTCGTCTAGGTTGTGCAGGTTAGACATATGGTTTCATTTAGGTTAACTTCATATTTATGTTATTTAAGTTACTTTATATGATTTTAATCTTTACAAAAATACTTAGATTATTTACTTAGAAAGATATTATTCATGAATTGCAGCAGTTTGAAGTGTCATGTTGTTATTACATATTCATCATATTTTTTTCAGATATCTGCATAACAATGAAATATCTGTAATCGAACCGTTTACTTTTGTGGATCTTCCTAATCTGTCTCATTTGTGAGTACCTGATGTATTATTTATTTTGATTTTAATCAACAGACTGGTTAAAGAACCAATCATTGGATGTTAAAACAAAAACACGTGAAACTTTACGGTTTGTAAATAAAATAAAAATGAAATGTTATTATAAGACTATCGAAGATGAGCAAACTTATAATTCGACAACATTACTTGGATATGCTTTGAACTCAACTGACTGCTTTTTACTGACTAATGAACGAAAAACAAAACTTTGAAGTGAATAAAATGTCTTCCATATAAACACCAAGATCATATAAAATCATATAATAAGGAGATATGTCATGATTGTCAATGAGACAATTATCAACCAAAGTCCAATTGAATTAAATTTAGGCAATTTATGATGCTTTGTCTTTATTTCATTTATAACACATTTACACACATGTGAAATAGGATCTGCTTACCCTTCCGAAGCACCTGAGATCACCCGTAGCTTTTGGTGGGGTGTTTAGTCTTAAGTTTTCTATGTTGTGTCATATGAACATTGTTTTTCTGTTTTTAATTTTTTTCATTTTTAGCCATGGCGTTGTCAGTTTGTTTTCGATTCATAAGTTTGACTGTCCCTCTGGTATCTTTCGTCCCTCTTTTTCACGTGTCTAAGGAACACGCTGCAAACACTTTTCGATTGGCTTAAACGACATCAACCTGGAAACACTGAAAATGTTTCAATAATAATCAATATTCGACATGATAAGTATTTATCGAATGACTGAATAGTATACCAATTCAATAATCAGACAGGTTTAGTGAGGTATCGATAGTCACAGTTTATTATCAAGCGGACTACAAGAACAGAAAAAAACTGAAAGACCGTATAGTTATTCTAACACAATTTTGAAGAAGAAAAAAAAAACAGTTTGAAAACATATATTGCTGTAAAACGTCAGAAGAGTTAAAGAGTTATTTTTACTGCAAATAATCGTTTTCATTTGATGATGATACTTTATTAAACCCATTTGCGTTTCTGTTTTTTTTTCATGTTTGTGAATCATTACGCTCAGAGTATAATGAACTTTTTAATTGATTCTTATGTAGTAGTTATAACTTGAAACAGAAACAACAAGTATATAAATAAATACCCGCATAATGTTGTGAGAGATGAATTTTAATTTTTAAAAAGAATTAAACAACTGAGCTGTTTTTGTAAGCAAATATATTTCCGTTTGTGTACATAATTCCGTTATATTTATTCAAAGGATTTAAACAACATTTTACTTCTAATTAGATATTTGAAATTTCATCAAAAATATCTTAGAAAATCTATGATATTTTTCACGAAAACATTTTGTTCAGATCTTTCATAGTAATATATGCAGGTTCGAAACATTATGTATGTACGTATGCTATCAATCAGCAACAACTGTTCTGTTTTTATTGTTATGTTATCATAAAAAAATAGTTTATGCAAACGACAGTGACAGTCATTGTCTACTACACATCTTGTAATATCGGTTTTAAAGGTAGGTCAAGGTGATATGTATTTTGCAAAGGCAGATCAAAAAACAACTTTTGGTGAAATTATTTTACATCAATAATATCTGTTGACCTGTCATGTAAAATAGTTACACAAACATGTTTTATATTTCAGACGACTTCAATACACCAAGATAGGGTCCTTAGAAAGCAATACGTTTGTTAATATGACAAACTTGGAATATCTGTGAGTAATGATGTTTCTTTTTCTGTTTCGTTTTCTTTAACTAATTTCATTACTCTACAATTAACTCATATATCTATTGTCATTACGATTTTAATTTTTTTCGATAAGTTTGAGAGCATTTTGGTCAAATATCTGCTATTGTTTCTTCAAGCTTACAATACATTTTAAAACTTAAGTTTTGACATTTCTTGATAAAGGGTAATTCAGAAAAGGGCATTGGACGAGCACATGTCAGTAAATTTATTTATTTTAGTAACAGTAGTTTAACACCATTACATATGTACTTGTGCTTTGTAAATTTCCGATGGTTTTATTATGCCATCAGACGTACTTCTGTTTTAGCACTGGGTGAATATAAATAATGGTGTGATGCTAATCCCTGAGAAGAGTACTATTCGATAATTAGTCGATGCGTATTTCCTAACACTGGATTCATACCATAGTTGGTGTACTGTTAATGTAGATCCCGACGCTATAATCAGGAAACTAATGGAATTTAAACAAAACGTAACACTTGATGGTGTAAACATGTAATCAAGATACATGTTATTCTAAGACCGTCAAAGATTAGCAACCTTAAACATTAAATTGATATGCTTTCAAAATGCCTTGAAATAAATCGTAAAAACTCTGCAAAGGAGAAAACCAGAAACTTTACTGAATAATTTTTAATTACCAATGAACGAAAAACAAAACTTTGAAGAGTGCTGTGTTGCCTAAAAACACATGACGCTTTAAGTATTCGGAAAACAAAACTTTTGACAGAAAACAGTAAAATATTATAAGAGCAGGCTCACTTCAAGCTTGATTTACATTTTGAAAAGCCTTTTTCAGTTATGTTTATGAATGATCAGTTCCAGGTAGCATATATAAGTTGTCATTAATCATACGTCGAAACATTACATAAATTTGCTTTCAAAATATGTTGCAATAAATGTGTGCACCAGAAACTGGAATCTATCTTATCATAAGAAAATAAAGACAAAAAGAACAACGTATGAATATTTGATTCTGCTTAATGTAATTTTCTAAATTAGATAGAAAAAATGGTATCGCGAAGTATCAGCATGATCAAGTTAAAATCAGCAATTATTTTGTTTTCAAATTAACTTTTAAATAACTAAAATATTGCAGGCAAATTCAAAAGTCCTTTATCAAATGACAAAATAAGTAGTGCAAACATTTCAAACAAATGGAATATCTGACTTGCACCAAGCATTTTCTCATGTGTTAAATTATTGTATAGCTAGCTTATGATAGTTGCAGTAAATCTCAGTACATTGCACAAATCAATATATATATATAATAGGTAAATGTCATAAAAGTTTGGGGAATAACAGTCGATATTGTGTTATAATCTAAGTCCTATATACATATACAAATGGGTCAGCAACTAAAAACGAAATGGCATATATATAACGCACATAAGAAGACATGAGGGAAAGAATACAACAAATGACCATATCACACTGAGATAATCGTTAGAAGTATAGAAGCACGCATAACGGATAATACTAAAAACAGAATAAATATACGAAGAAAAAATAAAACAATACCATGACACATTACTAAGATTATAACGTCTGTACAAATATTTTATACTTCTAAACCATCATGAATTTGTGTATTATATTGTGAGTGATTTAATATAACATGAGACGCGTATCCCATTATCTTACCTCTGTCCTTTTGTATTTCAAGAACATTCATCAATCTGTGTATGTGTCTATGTCTGTGTAAGTTTGTCCTTTTTTACTAGTAATAACGATTTGAACGTAGGTAAACTTATGTTTGACTGCGTTTATATCGATTAAACAAAGCAAGTCTGTTTTCACTTGTTAGACATTTACAAATCAACAAGAAAAGGTCATTAGAAAGTAATGTGTTTAATATCATGAGATAATTGGAATATATGTAAGTCGATATATATAATATTGTTTTTAAGTTTTATCCTCGCATTATCGCTTTATTCGGAACAAAAGACAGTGTTTTTTTTCTTTTCTATAAATGCCAATAAACATAACAACAGTTATTGTAAGAATCGGGACGTTTGAAAGTTTCACAGACACCTTTCTGCTGTGGATGACTATATATTAACCTCCAGATGCATTTCAGTTTATAATTTCGTTTGTTTGTAACATATTTGATGTTTATCTCATAATTTCTTTTAGTCAAATTAACATTCAACCTTTAAATGTCTTGACCTTTTATCAAACACAAAAACATAAAAATAAATATGCTTTATATAACTTTGATTATCGTATGGTTGTCGTCTGCTTTATTTCTTTTGATCTTGATTGATTTTGTAGTGACATATCATTCATAACAATTTGTAATTGTAATGTGTTGTTCTGTTTGTTTGTTTCAATAACCGATATAACTAGTTGATGCATTTTTCGCTTTTCAGATATCTTTATAACAATAACATATCTACAATCAAAGCATTCACTTTTATGAATCTTCCAAGTCTTCGATATTTGTAAGTTATGTTTTATTTATTCCGATTTAAGTTGACGCAATATTTAAGACTGAAACATTAACAATCGATATAATATTTTAAATGTGATAACACATTGATGAAATAAATACAGGTCATCACAGAGGATTGAACCATCAGACAATACCCCATAGTTTGTAGAAAACTATAAATGCTACTTAAAGATCATGGCTAGACAAAATCTCAAACAGCTCTATCATGGACGCCAACTACAAATACATGAATTTGGGATAGACAACTACCGTGCCACGTCTTATCTCAAAAATAAGAGAAAACACAAGCGACTCAACGTTAAAATGCAACACACACAGAAACGAACAATATTATAACAATGGCCATCTTCCTGACTTGGTACAGGACACTTTTAAAGGGGAATAAAAGTGGTGGGTTGAACCTGGTTTTATGGCATGCCAAACCTCGCACTTTAATGGCAAAGTTAAATATAACATTGAAATGACAACATAATATTACAGGACTACAATACAAATAAAAAGGAGACCATATTAGACAAAGAAAAGCATGATTAATAGATAACAAAAAGCATCAGGTTTAAAATTCAATACGCCAAAAACGAAATATTCTCCTTTAAGATATCTGTATAGAAACAAAATATCAACACATAACCATTCGCTTTTGTAAATTTTTAAAACCTTCAAAACTTGTCTTTAAATCTTTAAACATCTTTAAATCATTCCCTTTTCCCATTCTTAATATTATGCTGACCACTTAAAAATTGTATTTGTTCCTTAAAAAAAAACAACGAAATGTTGATACATGATATTCCTTAGAATATATAAGAATTCAGTTAGCAATATGTTGATGCATGATGAATCGTGATAAACCTTTTCAATTCAAATTAAAACAAAACAAACAAGCAATGTTATTATTGTAAAAAGGGTTCAAATACAGGTATTGCAAGGAATCAGCATGTTCGAGTTAAAACTGACTGTCATATAACTGTTCCGGACCATATGAGTATTTGGACCATACGCGTATGATCATGACCACATGCATATACTCATAGCTTTTATTGGGTCCTGGGTCACTCCGATATGTCTACGGTGTTTTTAAAAAATATATATCTAGTGTATCATGACTGAATTACATCGTATCACTAGATATCTTTAAAAATAAACTAGTGTCCATGCCGGTGACATCCTTTATTTTTTTTAAAACAAGTAACTTAATTCTAAATATTGCACTGCTAATGCTAATTATATAAAGTTTCAAATGGAAACAAATTGTAAAACTCTTTATCTTTGAAACAGTTGACCTCTTGTGTGACAGATCATTAAGATATGTTTGGAGGTTATCTTCCCAAGTCGACATTTGGCCATTCATTCGTTATAACATATCGGTAATGAAAATATAAAAAATAAAATGTGTTCACTATAGTTTTGACTAGTGATGAAATTAACAGTGAGAAAGTTTTAATCTTGTTATTATTAATTCTTAATATATCTATATAATAAAATGACCTTTGTAGTGTCTTTTAAATGACGTGACAACTAGAATGGTTATATGAAGAGTTATGTATTGAAAGTAAACCTGTTAATTACCCCGACCATACGGTCGGACCATATGAATATACACTCATTTGGTCATGACCAAACGCTCATATGGTCTGGAATATAACCACACATGCGAATATTATTTTGATTAATCTTTATAATATAACACTTATATATACTATTGAAAAAAACGTAACGTTTTCAGTTTAAACATCTTGTGAAAAGACATTTTTCGATAATAATGCATTCAATGGTTCAATAGTTTATGGTTTGATTTGAACAGAGTGCAACATTGAAATACATACCATTTTTACCGGTGTATGTCAGTGTCGTCTGTACAAGTATCGATGTTGATTCAAACTCAAGGTTATAGGTCATCAATTTACTTTAAAACGCGTTTTGATATTCTTTAATGTGAACAACCTTTCATTGGTGATACAGGTACATTTATTTAAAGCAGGAGACACGTATCGAGTCGACGCACATATTCCATGTACGTGTATAGTTACTTTTCTTTCTACTAATATATGATTCCAACATCGATAAACTACTGTTGCTTTTTGTTATCATAATGTTCATAGCATGCATTTTGTTATAGGGATGCACGTTTGTTTTATCTGTTTTAGATATTTGCATAACAACAAGATACGGTCATTAGTGAGTTACACGTTTATCAACATGACAAACTTGAATCAACTGTAAGTTGGGATATATTAGTATGTTATTACTTTTAACATTTATTGACACATATAGAAGTGTTTCAATACTGGTTTTATTAACCCTTATGTTTTTAGATATGTGATGGCATAGAGAGAGATATAGGCAGATTGACATTTTACAAACATACATAATGTTAAGTGGTTGTCAACTTATAATTGATGGTTAAAAATGTAAAACCAACTTTTATAGTCATGTTATCTATACATCCGTTTATAATATAATAGATATAGGAAGATGTGGTTTGAGTGTCAATGAGACAACTCTCCATCCAAATAACAATTTAAAAAAAAGTAAACCATTATCATGATTATAGGTCAATGTACGGCCTGCAACACGGAGCCTTTGTTCACACCGAACAACAAGCTATAAAGGTCTCCAAAATTACTAGTGTAAAACTATTCAAACGGGAAAACCGACGGTCTATTCTATATAAAATAAAAGAAACAAACGAGAAACACGTATAAATTACAAAAACAAACGACAACTACTGTACATCAGATTTCTGACTTAGGACAGATGCAAACATTTGCAGCAGGATTAAATGTTTTAATAGATCCAAACCTTCTCCCTTTTTCTGAAACAATAGCATAGCATCACAACATAGAATAAAACGATATCAGACTGAATGTTGCATTTGGATAAATGTTTTGTTATGTGTCGTTTGATTGATGTCTAATTAAAGTATACCTTATATCACATGTTACTTGTCATACACGGAATTTCGTGAACACCAGTAAATGTGTGCTTAAGTTGAGCCTGTTGGAGATAAATCGGATGCCTTTTCTACTGAGAGTTAGAAAGCACAGATTGTCTGCAAATAAATTATTTGACTAAAATTGTCACTCATCTTCAAACATGTTTAATCAACATAGTTCGTTTGTGAAGAAAGTGAAAATCTTTAAACAACAACACAAGATTTAAAATTGTAAAACGAATATCTAAATCGAATGTTGATTCTATATATAAATCACTTCCCTTAGAGGAAATGTTTGCCTTTAATAATATATGACGTTTGTTTACTATTTGAAGATCTGTACCTTATATAGTTTTCTTAATGTTTTAGATAAGAGTTAGATATGAGTCAACCGGGTTTTGGTCGTAATCATCTATAGTACACAACTTGTTGACTAGCGAACACGACATCTTACGGTTCTATGCGTTACCGCTAGTTTGTCGTGTTAAGAAGCAATGTATTCATGTTTGTTTAAAGAAAAAAAAAACCAGACAACAATATTTACATATATTGAGGTTAATAAACGCTTTGGTTACAGTAAAGTGGCATATATGTATATTTCAAATGAGTACATAAATTGTCTACAAACCTTTTCAACAAAAATATGTGTACAGAAAACGTCCTCTGTCTAACGTTATAAGTTATATATTCGATTGTAGTTAATGTTAAAAGGTTCGAAATTGACAAATGAGTACTGCAAAACTGTAGTTTACGTTTGAATTGAAACATCGTGTATATCTGTTTGTTTGACGAGTATGTTCAGTTGAGTTTGAAGAGCTTAACACACCTAAGGATAAGGCAGTCGCATGTTTAACCCAGGACGCAATCAACCTTCTACATTTTAATTTTAATATTTGAACAATGGAAAGCCGAAACTTCATTGTAGGTCTTACCCAACTTCATTTGAATCATATATCATAACCCCTTAATTTCATTTTGAACTATCACCTTTAAATATCAATAAATACCTTCTTTTAAAATCTAATTCAAAATGTTCGATTTTTGTTTCTAAAAAGAGGAAATGATTGATACTAAAGCACTATAATTCTATAATGTTCATAGTAAACGAGAACATTGAAGTCAACTATCGAAATGTGTGCACGCTGTGTTAACGTGCGTCCACTGTATGATCAATAAATTATAACAATTAGTTTGAAACATCGATTCGTCTTTTTTACGAAATTAAAAAGGCCTAATCATTGGTAAACTTTGTTCCGAATCTGGTATTTTTTTACTGAATGTATTTTGCTTGAGGAAAGCACGTTTGTTTTCTCATTATATACATATATTAATTTCAACAAGATACTTTCAAAAGAAAGTCATCAAAATGAACAAAACAATATCTATGATTAGTTTTTCTATAATGTATGTCCAATGTCGAATTCAGTTTTGCAGCGCACACTAGTGTCTCTAGTCAGCAGACATATTCCAAACCCCCTCTTTTATATATTCGCCTTATTCGTATGGATGTTATATGTAGCAATAAGTCTGAGACAGAGACTGTCTTTAATATTTCTTAAACACCACTTTTCTGGTTTTCTTTCAGTGTAACTTGTTGTTTGATTTATCTTCTTGCTATTACTTAACACTTATTATGTAGAATGAACTACAATGTATATGTTAAATTAATGTTTAACTCTATTTGCATTAATGCCGAAGATTATCGTTCGTTAGTTGGTTGTTGTCTCGTGAACATTTATCCGAATGTTATTAATTTTAATGTAATATATGCTCCTATAACTACAATCCCCTTTCCTTTCATGAATGTGACCTACCGAATTAGACTATTTACCGGATTTGTAATCACATAAGCAACACGACGGGTACCACATGTGGGGCAGGATCTGCTTACCCTTCCGGAGCACCTGAGATCACCCCTAGTTTTTGTGGGGTTCGTGTTGTTTATTCTTTAGTTTGCTATGTTGTGTCATGTGTACTATTGTTTTTCTGTTTGTCTTTTTCATTTTTAGCCATGGCGTTGTCAGTTTGTTTTAGATTTATGAGTTTGACTGTCCCTTTGGTATATTTCGTCCCTCCTTTAACGTTCAATCCTACCTTTAATCAAAAATGTGACAACGCTATATTATTGTTGACATATATCTCACAACCCCTGTTATTCTAATCAATCTTTAACATGCATAACAATGACAGAAATATATTAGAACATTTTCCCTATAGATAACTTAGCTGAGTCTACAACGCATATTTTTTATTCATTAACTTTTTTAAATTACTTAGATGAATACTTTTAAAACGTAATATTCACCAAACAAATCAAAGTTATGTTGTGTTTCTTTATGAGTACCTGTATACTTTAATCAGATTGCAATTAACGCAGTATATCAATCTTCGTAAAGGTCCTAAATTGACAACATCTGGTTCCATCTGGTACAATATGTATCTATACCCTCAGATATACTTTTTCATTGCAAGATACTTGACGTTTATTCCACTTTGTATTTCATTCGTTATGATCTTTAACAAGTACATTAAATATACTAAATACAATTGATTAGCTGTGTCATATGTGTGACGTCTACAACTAATATTAATTTTTTCATCATTATCTATACAATTACTTAAATTGATTTTTTTGTAACATAATATTCATAAATCAATATCATTCTAAGTTTTGCTATGTTTGTTTAAAGAACTTATTCAACTTATAAAATCTTCTCTTTTCAGAGAGCTATCTTACAATGAAATATCTACAATAGAACCATTCACTTTTATGGGTCTTCCTAGTCTTCGCTATTTGTGAGTAACTGTATTTTTATAATTATTTCTATTATTAACGCAATTGTAAAGGGGATCAATATGTATCGGCAATTCGTATATTTCCCATTGATCTTACTGCCTAATATTTTCGAGTATCACCGTACTGGCTGTATCACTGCAAATATTTGGCAATACATTGCGTGACGTCATAAATACCGATAAACTAACGGGCTCGTCTAGATATTCCACATGATATAGTCAGTATCAAAAACTCAACTACCAATTACCCTATATATGTATTATTTTTAAAAGAGACAATATCTTAAATTAGTTGATCTAAAATTTGAGTTCAAGGGCGGATTCAGGAGAGAACATACTCGAGTGTCTTTAGTCAGCAGACATATTCCAAGCCTCCTCTGCTATATCTTCGCATTATTCTTATATGAGCCACTGAGTCAGAGACAGAGACGGTTTTTAATGTATCATAAATACTCAAATTTCCCGTTTTTATCTTTGAGTATAAATTGCTGTTTGTTTAAGAAATAAGTCATGGCAGCAGTAGATTTGTTTTTACAAAACCATGGGTTGGGCATTTATATTCGATAATTTTACCCTGAACTTTAGCTACGAAATACGAAAATAAATTCCCAACCCATGGTTAAATGAATTATTTCGATTCTAATAGGACACATTTGGTAATTATGTTAACTGTAATAGCATATTAAACTTTATTTTTATTGATGTTGATGATCATTTTTATTCTAATTGGTTGTTGCCTCTTGAATATTTATCCGAAATCTAAATATTAATAGTTAAATCGAAGTTGATTGTGAGAATGTGTGTTTGTGCCGATCATTCCCATCCCATCCCTTGACATTTACATTGTATTTTATATATTCGCCATTTTTACTATTGTTTTCTGTATATTATAGTTACTACACAGGTTATCGGAATACAATTATAAACTTATCTAAACATCTTTTAAGAGACCTGCAAAACAACGCAATATCAACAATAGAATCATTCACCTTTATGAATCTTCCAAGTCTTTATCGTTTGTGAGTATCTGTTTATTTTAGTTAGATTTCAATTAAGGTGTTATATCAATATTTGTCAGGGTCAAGGCTTGACAACATCTAATACAATACGTATATATAACTTCATATATGTTTACATATCATTTCCATGTTTTTATTATAATCTATAAGATTACTTAGTTTGATTTTATTGTAATAGTATATTCATCAAACAATATAGTTTTAAGTACTAATTTTCTTTATATTATGTGTTGTACTTGCAAATATTTTATTTACTGCAATCAAGACTAGGAATACTCATAATACTTGTGTTAACATTTTTGTGTACATAATAAATTTTAACTGTAAACTAAACACAAATACAGAGTAAGAAGACGACGACAGATCCGTATTATCAATTTAACATTTTAAATCTGTAAAAAGATTTTCTTTCTCTTTTATAATTTTTTTTTAAAAAAAAATAGACACCAACAAAGTATACTTATACAAGAGTTTGACGTTGAAATTTTTCCGCATAAGTATGACAAAGTATGGAAAATATGATTATAAAACTATTAACCAGGGCAATAGTATTTAAAACTTTTGACTGGCAAATAGTCTGTGAATTTCATTATTTTTATATAGAAAAAACATACTGAGGTGAAATAATATCTGACCACTACTTAGAATATATAAATATTTATTACGCAATATGTTGATGCGCGACAAAGCATGATAAACCTATTACAATGTTTAAGTTCAAATTAAAACAGTAAAGTAACTTATTGTAAAAAGGATGCAGATAACGGTATTGCGAGGAATCAGCATTTTCGAGTTAAAATATGAATTATTGTATCTTCGTGAGAGAGTGAACACTGACTTATCATATAGCAGTACATGCGATGATTATTATATGTGATATACAAGTTATATATATAAACTATTGACAAAACTTAAATTTTGAGTTTTTACTTATTTTAAAAATACGTGTTCCGATGGAAATGCATTCAATCATTGCCATAGACTTTGATTTGATTTGTGAAAAGAGTTCAACATTGCAATATACATAAGTGTCGATCGCGTCAATACATGGCTGAATGACAATACAAACTCGATGTTCTAGATCATAAATCTATCTGAGCACGTGTGATGGTATAATTCCATGGACACCATCTTTATTGAAAATGCAGGTTAGGCAACAGACGCGTATCGAGTTGAATCATCAATTTTCCATACGTTTGTAGTTAGAGAGATTCCTCTGGTATGTCTGTTACTTTTAATTGTTTTTAATAGATTTAGACGATTTCAGAATTGGTAAACTACTGTTGCTATAATTACCATAATAATCAACTGCATATATGTTGTTACAGGGATGCACATGTTTTCTCTTTTAAGATTCCTATTTCAGAACAAGATACGATCGTTAGTGAGTTATACGTTTATCAACATGACAAACTTGTATCGTATGTAAATCATACTATGATTTTTATATTATCATTTTTGATTATCTGTGACAAATATAAGGGTGCTTTTAGAGTACTTAATTATATTTGCAATTTATGATTCTATCTACATAAGTTCTGAGGTCGTCAGGTTATTTTTGATGTTGAGTACTAAATGTTGTTTGAATGGTGTGGATGAGGTCAAACCAATATTTGTATTATTCTTTATAATTTTTGACATTGTTTAGCTTGTTAATTTTTTTATATTGACTTGATCAAATGCAACAGTTATATGTGTTGTTGTGAAAACATATATATTCTTCTATTGTGAAATCTCTGTATTGAAAAGAAATTTCTACAATAGAACCTGTCATTTTATGAATATTCCAAATCTGCGATATTTGTGCTATTTGTAGATCTGCGATATTTGTGATATTTGTAGATCTGCGATATTTGTGACATTTGTAGATCTGCGATATTTGTGACTGCCTAAGAAATAAAACAAAATACGTTGAAAGCCATTATTAAAATATTGATGGCAAATGAATGTAAATAAAAAAATGTGTGAAACTAAAACATTGAAAAAAGTAAATGCTACTGATGGCTTCAATATAACCCATATTTTTTTTAATTATGCATTAAACAAATTATGACTAATGACTCTGTTAATTTAACATGCATTAATTGTGCTACCAAAAGTTTGTATAGAACTAGAAATGTGAATATGAAAATATTTAAATTTCAAGCAAAAAATGAGGGGTAGTATTTGTTCTGTTTCACATTTGTGTCCTACGATCGCAAATGTCACATGAATTTTTTTCAAATTTAACCTTTAAATGAATAAAAGCAAAAACATCTTAACAAAACCTTGTTTTTCCAAGATTTATTTCAAATTTATGAAACATTGTAGCATTATTGTCTTGCAGATTTCGATAATCCACGTTAAAATTTGGGGATGTCGTACTCATTAAAAAATAAAAATTATTGTAAATCTCGTCGTTAGATTTAGTGTACCGTACTTTAATCATATCATTAGAATATATTAATGGTGAAACGCATGCTTTTACGATTTCCGGTAAGTAGCATATCGGCCGTAAGTGTATTTTAAACTTTTTTGGTCGTTATTTTCGTATTATAAAATTATGCTTTATTTGCGATATTTTTTTTAAAAGAACAGTTACACTTAAAAAAATGCTATGTTAACTGTATTAAATATAACCTCGGTGTTATCGATGACATGTAATACATGATCCCTTTACCTTATTGCCTACCTTTATTATAATTGACAGGTATATCGCAAAGCCTGTTATTCGTAATAAACTTTAACTTGTTTAACAAACACAAAAATAAAGAAATGTATTTGCCCTATAGATGACTAATATTAGTTGTGTCATATAATTGTCACATCTACGCATATCCGTTTTTCATCAACTTTATAAAATTACTCAGATGAATACAAGTGTAACACTTACAAGTCTTTTGTAGATGAAACGCGCTTCTAGCGTACTGTACATAAAAAAATTTATCCTAGTATCTAAGATGAGTTTGTGATATTCACTCTAAGAGATTTTCTGTGGGTTTTTTTTAACAAACCTTTTTCATTGATATCATACCTTTTAATTTAAGAGATTTGCAAAACAATGAAATATCAACAATAGAATCTTTCACCTTTATGAATCTTCCAAGTCTATATTATTTGTGAGTACCTGTATATTCCAGTAATATTTTAATTATCAGATTATCTAAAGCTTACACATTATATAATAGATAAAAAAGACAATGACAACATCGAACAAAATTAAATGTAGGTCACCACTAACATATATATATCCTGTTGTTCACGACTTTGTTGTAAAGGAACCTATATTAACATTGAGATATACATGATATATTTAGGTTGTTTTTTTCATATCATTGCAATATAATTAACGTTTATTTCACTTCGTCTTTTATTCGTACTTATCTTTAAAACTTGTCTGACATGTAAGTCAGATGTAATATTATGTTAAGGGTTCTTTAGCTTGCATTTTCCTTTCAATTTACTCACACTCAACTTGTTAATACATTGGCGGATAAGTACAGATGAATTAAACTAAATCTCTTCTTTACAACGGAAGACATTCGCCAGAGATACTGGTTTACCTCTAGTTTTACTATGTTTAGTTGAAATCAATTGTCATTTATTCCATATTTGTATACTTTTATATTTGTCAAAACTTATACCAATCACACAAATATTATAAAAAAAAAGAAAACATTATGTTTTGTTAAAGTTCACAATCATGGCTTAGTAAATTAACTACAATAATGAGATCTCCTCTTTCATTGTTGTCTTAAAACATCGCTGTTTAGGCTCTTTTCATGTTATAAACAGAAGACAGGAGCAAATCTGAATAATCGTTCAATAAATAAAATTGAAAATGGAAATGGGGAATGTGTCAAAAAGACAACAACCCGACCAAATAAAAAACAACAGCAGAGGGTCACCAACAGGTCTTCAATGTAGCGAGAAATTCCCGCACCCGGAGGCGTCCTTCAGCTGGCCCCTAAACAAATATATACTAGTCCAGTGATAATGAACGCCATACTAATTTCCAAATTGTACACAAGAAACTAAAATTAAAATAATACAAGACTAACAAAGGCCAGAGGCTCCTGACTTGGGACAGGCGCAAAAATGCGGCGGGGTTAAACATGTTTGTGAGATCTCAACCCTCCCCCTATACCTCTAACCAATGTAGTAAAGTAAACGCACAACAATACGCAGATTAAAATTCAGTTCAAGAGAAATCCGAGTCTGATGTCAGAAGATGTAACCAAAGAAAATAAACAAAATGACAATAATACATAAATAACAACAGACTACTAGCAGTTAACTGACATGCCAGCTCCAGACTTCAATTAAACTGACTGAAAGATTATGATTTCATCATATGAACATCAGGCACAATCCTTCCCGTTAGGGGTTTAGTATCATACCATCATAACATATATGAGAAGAACATAACCCGTGTCATGCCAACAACTGTTTTTAGAATAAATGTGTTTAGTTCCGATGCAAAGAACTAAAAATAAACCATACTTTGTTATTTTTACTTTTTGTATATAAACGAAATTTAATCAGATGTACTCAGTTGCAGCTATGTTTTTTTATTTGTATGTTAGATAAAACATATGTGATCAATATTACAGATACTTAAATGGAAACAATATCAGTCATATCGAAGAACACGCTTTTTTGAACTTAATGTCTTTGTCTACGTTGTAAGTTTATAATTAGTATTTATGAATGTAAAAAAAAACATGTAAACAGTCTAACCAAATATATATCTAGTAAAAATCCATGGTCGTGGGTATTGGATTTGTATATTAAGTCTCAGAATAATCATTGACAGGTAAACAACTACATATTACAATTATGAATGTTGACTTATGTCATCGTACGTGCTTGCTTTATATATCCGAGACATTTCAGAATAAGTTATAGTGTATAATTGTCTATACTATGGAAAGCACAGGGACGTTAAGGGCGTTTCTAGAAAATTCATATTTTCAAACACAGTAAAAATATAAAGAACTCAAAGTAACGTTTTATCTACCTAAAGATGAAAATGTACTCCAAAGTTGTAGAGTGGGGTAGGGTTAAAGGACTTTCCAAGATTTCATTTTAAACTTTTATTTTTACAATCGTATGGATAAACTATGTCACATGACTTCAAACTGAAAGTAATGACATTTCCCATAAAAGTCAAAAGGGCAGGTGCAATATGACATCGGATTGCCCTGGCTTTTTATAAATGTATTCATGATAACTTATATTACTTAAAAGTGGTGTGGCTAGTTTATGAGAAAACAAAACATCTTTTGAATTGTACAATTCTATAAAGAAAAAAAAATATCGTATATGTGTTAAAGACAGTACCCCTACAAATCACTACGCATATAAATGGTATTCGATAAGTCTTGTATTGATAATAAATTTATATATTGATATGCTTGTTGTTTTTTTTTTGTATTTTGATTGTCTCCCCTTGACTGGTTGTTATTCATTTTGTGATTCTTTCCAACATGTCCTGCCTAATCCTTATCTTTTAATTATCTCCGATGGCCTCTATTCCGGTACCTCTCATGTTCGATATCATAACATTGACAGTGATGCATGTGGAAAGAGGATTAACTTTAAATGATGAGTATGATCTAGCAGAAACTTATCAAATATATTGGTAGATTCTTATAGACTATATATATATATATATATATGTGTGTATATACATAGAATTAGCATACCAATTTTGTTTACTTATGACTGTTATTGACAAATTTAGTATGTATACATTTATTATAAATTATTTATGTGTTTATATATCACAATACTTGGTGGTTTGTTTTTCGTCAGATAAATAAAAATAAATTACAAAAAATACAGAGAAAGATCCATATGTTCCCACTAATATTGTGTAAGCATACACTAAAAGCTGTCGTCTCATATTTTATTTAAAATTTGATCATTTAGTTTTTACTTCTTTTCAATGTATAGTTATAATTATAATTTGATGATGTTTTCGTCTTGTGAAGGTCTGTCAATTTGAACTAAAATCGTTTACGTATTCCGGATGCACTTACAATCAGCTTTCGTTGTACTACAGCTAGATTTACTTGACACTTTTGTTTCGTATTTCAAGGAAGCTCTCAGGAAATCCACTCGACTGTGATTGCAGTATTTTTTCATTCTGGTCATGGTTAATTGAACGATCGTCAATATATACTATAGGAAGCAGTGCTATATGTAGCAACGGAACATTAGTTAAATCACTGCAGCCAGCTGTACTTGGCACATGTCATCGTAAGTAGTACCATTAGCTAGTGACATTTTAATATATTACGCTACATGTAGTAACGGAACATTAGTTACATAATTGCAGTCAGCTGTACTTAACAAATGTCATCGTATGTAGTACCAGGAGTTAGTGACCTTTCAATATATAACGCTAAATGTAGTAACGGGATATTAGTTACATAATTACAGTCAGCTGTACTTGACATATGTCATCGTAAGTAGTACCAGTAGTTAGTGAACTTTCAAGTATTATGTTACGAATCATTATATTCTTGAATTATATTTTTCAATCAGCAACAAATAATTAGTATAGTTCGTTGTTATCGTTATGACACAAACGTTATTAAATAATATATATATCAACATTAACAAATATGAATACAAAGCGTACAACACCCTTGTTTTGGTATTTACATTTTTAATCAATAAAGAAACATTTAAATTGAGAATAACACTTGCAAACTGAATTAAGTAACAAAAAATAAACATGTTTTCTTCTTGTTTCTGAATTTAAAAAAAAGTACATGAAAGAAATACTGAACTTCGAAGAAAAATTCAGAACGGAACATTTCTTATCAAATATAGAAGGTCAATACAATGAATAACAAATAGCATCGTCCTTTGTTGGAACTGTCATTTTCTAATGTAGAAATTTATGTATTAAACCAGGTTTTAATAGAATGCAACGAACGCTGACAGATATTAATACTGTTCGTCTCATGTTAATACTACTATAACACAAGTGTCCTCGCAAACAATGCTATATTGCTGGGTATGCCAAGTACTCGACAAAACTGCTTTCTAAAAATTGAACTGGTACTTTATCAGATTTCATAACCGAGCTTCAGAAATATTTGGAAATAGTCTACCCTTAGAATGATATGAATTAAACATATCAATTTTCTATTTAATACGATATTCTCAAGTGAGCTTTTCATTTCATGACATTTTTGAAGCAAGAGTTTTTTTTCTAAGATTGATGCCATTTAACCACGAGTGAAAACTAAATCTTCATTATGTAGAAAAACAATCGCAAACAGATTAATAGTTATTAGGCAGTTACATCATGTATACTATTGTATAAGTTATATTTGTCTTGTTTACCTACAGTGAAATCACTCAATTGTCTGTCTGTCTGTCTTCGACTTATACATATGAAAATCCATTCGAATTTCTCAACTCTCTTTCAACATGTCGAAATGACAGATTACAATATTGTTATAATTTCTCTGTATACGTTTTAAACATGACATTAGCATGTGGTTTCACCTATGTTTTAAAAAAGAATTTTATTAACAATCAATGTTCAAAAGTTGGGCGAAAGATACCAGAAGGACAATCAAACTCACATATCGGAGACATGGATTAAAAGGGAACAAAATCAAACAGACAGACAAATAATAGTACAAAATGTATACATAAACACAATATTGCATTGATTTTTTTCCTATTTTATGAAACAACATTTAAGTTCTGTAAGTCTGCCAATTACTATATCTGGGTTATATTTTTGGATATCAAAAAGTGAATCAATAGTTGATACCGGACACCAAGGAAAATGACAAAGAATTTCTATAGCATTTCACGGTCATATTGTTTTATTTCAGCTGATAATTGTCTACAATGTTTCAATGGTGGAAAATGTGGGGCAATGGGTTATACACTTATATGTGACTGCATAGGACAATGGACCGGCACATTTTGTCAAGGTACATATTAAGTTATTTTAAAGACAACATAAAAGTGATGAAACAACTAAATTTACATATGTTTAGTATAAACATGGGCAGTTAAGATGAAGTTATTTGATATAGGAGGTTTGTCGTTCATTTTTGCAAACATTGATGGTTATACTTTTCAAATACGTATTCATAACTGCATTGTTAACTGGTCCTGTCCAGTTCAAATGAAAAAGCTAGCTTCAAATGTATTTCCATTGAAACAGTAGAAATGTGTTTAACGTCAGTTTTGGGAAAATAAAATAATTTTATCTTTTAAAAAAACATAATGAGGAAGAAATGCTATATACATTTAATCCGTATCGGCACTTTTCCGGTCAAATCTACATCATAAACGCACAAATTCTTAAATAAAAAAATCGAAAATAACTTAGTAAAGGCAAACTTTATTTAGTTAAGACCTGCACGAAAGGTTAAATTCAAATAAGTTACTAAACTAGTAACACTCGACAATCTAACAACATTTCAACTTTTAATGTCAAAATACATTCCAATGCATTGCGAGCCTCAGGGAAGATTAGTTTATTGTAACTTACTGAGTTTACCCTCTTTAAATAAAGAATTTATTATAATGCATTGGCCACAACACGGCCGACACTCGGCTAACCGAGAGATTGGTTGGGTTAATCTATATTGAGTATGTGGCTATATTGGCGATTGGTCTGTTAATCGGGTTGGTTATACGTCTGTTAAGAGTAAAACGCACGATTTAATGTTAAACTCTATTTAATATACAGATTTGTGGCATATTATAAGAACCAAATCAAAAAAAGAAAAGTGTCTGACAAAATGATATTTATCATAGAACATTTTCCACCTGTAAAAACATTTCATAGTCTGCACAGTTTTCAGTAAAACTAAAAGGCGTCGCGCAAGTATGTGTTATTTATGCTTATACGCAAGATTTTTTTTTAATAAAAGGCGAAACAAACAATTTAAGATATCATTTAAAGAACACAAAATAGTACTTTGGTTCTAAAAATTAAATTGACATTAGTAAATATTTCATAATTGTAGTATAACGTGAATAATACCACGTTTTTATTGAAAATTATGGAAATAAAGTCTGTTAATGGGTTGGACAATTGAAATTGTGTCAGTTAAGAGTTATTTAGCCACGATAATAGTTTTGCTACTTTTATATTTTCCCTTTGAAAAAGTTAAGAATGAGATGTTCTTGAGTAAAAAAAAATTGACACTGAATACGGTGCAACAGTATCCTTCTAGTAAGAGCATTTTTATTTTGACTTTCTTTGCATTTTATGGAAGGATGTGTCTATGGCCGCTGGAATATGCATGCATTCATTGTTAACGTTTTCAATCAGCCTTTTTTTGTGTGTGTTCAAAGTAGCACGTTCTCAAATCCGACTGAAAGTGTCTTTCTAATACAGCACAGGGTACATATAACGAGTTGTCGTTCTCATATGCACATAATGTTTGTCACTGGACGTTAATCCTAATTCGTCAGAATCATCCAATTGATTCTTTTCTTCTATTACTTAATCATATGTTGTTTACAAATCATTCTAAAGAAGTAAATGGAAAGGCGCGAATGCAGCTACATAAGGTTATCTTAAGTTTTAACTCATTCCATTCCATTTCTAGTTCCTTTCTACATAAGTGCAGAGGAGAACTACACATGTAAACCTCTTGCATTTGTCACCAATATGAGTACATCACAATCCGTTACTGTTTCAACACGCAGGGGTTTCATGTCTGTATTCATAAAACCAGATGCTCCGCAGGGCGCAGCTTTATACGACCGCAGAGGTTGAACCCTGAACGGTTGGGGCAAGTATGGACACAACATTCAAGCTTGATTCAGCTCTAAATTTGGATTGTGATTAAATAATTGACACAGCATAGGTTTTAGACACAGAATGAATGTGGTCTAATGAACTTAAAATATTTTTTTTGCCTTTGAGCAATCACTATGCTGTTATTAATCCTCTCAAAAAAAATGTTTGAAGAAATTTTCTTTTTATTTATGTCTGAAATGAGAAAAATTTAACCCCCCCCCCCCAACCATTTTTTTTCACATCCCCCTTTCCCTTTTTTCAAAACTGATCTCAATTCAAATTTCTAATGGAGTTTGCAACAATAACTACTCATTTAAATACATCATAAAATATTAAAATGTAACAAAAAGTGCTTGTTATCACTGAATGGTAAAGATTTTTTTAATTTATCAGTTGTAGTAAAAGTAAATATACATTGTATATTGTACAAAACAATGATTTAAGTTGATTCAACTACTATTCTGGAAGAAGAAAGATAACTCCAATCAATTGAAAATTTCTTGCTTTTGCACAATATTGTGCAATTAGATATTTCTTGCTATTGCGCAATACTGTGCAATTGAAAATATTTGCTATTGCACAATACTGTGCAATTGAAGATTTCTTGCTATTGCGCAATACTGTGCAATTGGAAATTTCTTGCTATTGCACAATACTGTGCAATTGAAGATTTCTTGATATTGCTGAATACTTTGAAATTGAAAATTTCTTGCTATTGCACAATACTTAATATAATAATTTTGGATCCTAATTTGAACCAACTTGAAAACTGGGCCCATAATCAAAAATCTAAGTACATGATTTTATTCAGCATATCAAAAAAGCAAAAGAATTCATTTTTTGTTAAAATCAAACTTAGTTTAATTTTGGACCCTTTGGTATTTAATGTAAACCAATTTGAAAACGGGACTAAAAATTAAGAATCTACATACACAGTTAGATTTGGCATATCAAAGAACCCCAATTATTCAATTTTTGATGAAATCAAACAAAGTTTAATGTTGGACCCTGATTTGGACCAACTTGAAAACTGGGCCCATAATCAAAAATCTAAGTACATTTTTAGATTCAGCATATCAAAGAACCCCAAGTATTCAATTTTTGTTAAAATCAAACTAAGTTTAATTTTGGATCCTTTGGACCTTAATGTAGACCAATTGGAAAACGGGACCAAAAATTAAGAATCTACATACACAGTTAGATCCGGCATATCAAAGAACCCCAATTATTCAATTTTTGATGAAATCAAACAAAGTTCAATTTTGGACCCTTTGGGCCCCTTATTCCTAAACTGTTGGGACCAAAACTCCCAAAATCAAACCAAACCTTCCTTTTATGGTCATAAACCTTGTGTTTAAATTTCAAAGATTTCTATTTACTTATACTAAAGTTATGGTGCGAAAACCAAGAATAATGCTTACTTGGGCCCCTTTTTGGCCCCTTATTCCTAAACTGTTTGAACTAAAACTCCCAAAATCAATCCAAACCTTCCTTTAGTGGTCAAAAACCTTGTGTCAAAATTTCATAGATTTCAATTTACTTAAACTAAAGTTATAGTGCGAAAACCAAGAAAATGCTTATTTGGGCCCTTTTTAGCCCCTAATTCCTAAAATTTTGGGACCAAAACTTCCAAAATCAATCACAACCTTTCTTTTGTGGTTATAAACCTTGTGTTAAAATGTCATTGATTTCTATTTACTTTGACTAAAGTTAGAGTGCGAAAACTAAAAGTATTCGGCCGACGACGACGACGACGCATACGACGACGCCAACGTGATAGCAATATACGACGAAAAATTAAAATTTTTGCGGTCGTATAAAAATATTATTTTAGATTTCTATTTACTTTGACTAAAGTTAGAGTGCGAAAACTAAAAGTATTCGGCCGACGACGACGACGACGACGACGACACAAAACGACGACGACGCATACGACGACGCCAACGTGATAGCAATATACGACGAAAAATTAAAATTTTTGCGGTCGTATAAAAATATTATTTGTTCTCTCTTTTTTTAGCAATGCATCAGTCTCTACTGTTCTTATCTATTATTCTATATTCTGCGTCTCCATCCACATTCTCGTGTATACCACGAGGGTCCGTATCGGGGTGTTGTTTATTTCTGTGCTATTTAAATTGTTATGTCACTTTTCTTTCAATTTTATTGATCTTACTCATTATTCTTTCTCTATTCTTTATATTTTTAGCATCCCAATATATTTAACTTACTGATGTTTAGTTACATTACGACGTTTATCCCTGATTTATATACTGGTTACCAATGTAGATGACAAATTGGTGACATTCATGACAATTAAACAGAATCCACATGATATATGCGACCATTTTTGGATGAAATTAATATTACTACAATATTACACTTTTTGAAACCATTTTTATCAATTTTCATTTTCCATTGTCTAAATTGTTCATGATTGTTCATGTGTTGTTTCCGTATATTTCATGTTTCATTGCCCATATGCTGTTTCCATATATTTTAGCCGCTCGTCTTGAGCCTTCCCATTTGATTCGATCACACCCAATACAGCAATAAAATTATACTTTATTGTCATTCATTACTCTTAACAGACCAATTAACAGACCGGGTTTTATACATCCGACCCATTAACAGACCAGGTTTTAAATAAAGATTGATTTATGTTACGAAAATACAGATTTTCGTGTAGATTTTTCACACAATGATATCAATATGGTTAACAAACATAATGCCTGTCTTTTTTCGATGTTCAAATTATTGCATGCAAGTAAATTCAACCAACGTGTCACTTTGTGTACTTTATGTGTGTGTAAAATGTGTATAAATTTATTGATGAGTAACCCGCCTTTTCATTTTATAGATCGTACATTGAAGCTAGAAAAATAATAATTACACCACTGCATTCAGTACATTGAATTGTTTTGTTAGACATGAATAATTTTTATGATAACAATATATTTAAAAAGTTATACAATGAAACATGCTGAACTTTCAATGATTTTCTCGATAACACCTGATTAACAGACTTTAGCCAACTCAATTAACAGACCAACCGCCGATATAGCCGCATACTCAATATAGATTAACCGACCAATCTCTCGGTTAGCCGAGTGTCGGCCGTGCACAAGCAGAACGTCCAATATTTCGTTTTAATATGTGTTTATTGATTTAATTCTACACTCAAATTTAAACAGAAAGTCAGTGTACCTCGTACGACTGTGGTTTTGGTGATTGTTATATCGAGCCTGTGAATGGTACAGCTCAGTGTTTGTGTGATGACAGATATGTTAATTATTGTCCAGGTAAGTTGTGTTATTGTTATTACAAAGTACTGTAGACATTGTTTTAAAATCGAAACCAAGTGTTTTAATTTCCTGCTGGTGTATAAAAACTTCTTTCATCTGAAATTCATTTAAGACCATGAATGTAACACTTAAATAAAAAAAAAACAACATTTGTTTGAATTTGCTATAATGCATCAATCATTTGTATGTTATATGTTAGTATGGTTTTATAAAATATTATTCCATATAACATCAATATCATCAAATAAAATGTCAATATCCAAAGTAATGACGTTGCATACTATTTTGAATTGTTGATAGTCATACTTGAACTGTTGCATGGGTTAAATATGCATGTTGTCAGTACAAGATATTTTGATGATTACCTGTATTCATATCTTTATACATTGCTTGCTTTAACATGTATCCGTAATTCTAAATTGTATTTTCAGTTTAATCATCAATCAATATTCTCAACATGTCAATGCATACTAACAGTACCAGCTTTGTATATTAGAATCAAAGGTTGCGTGTTTGTAGGAATACATTGTTTATTAATATTTAGTTATTATTATATATGTGATCCAAATAAAATAATGTTAATGTATTGTTATACTTGACAAATTATTGTTACACAAATTTAAGATCATAACTTTCAAAGTTATCAAACAACAATTTAAAGATTAAGAAATACTTTTTACTTTTTGTCACAGGACAATTGTCATTATTTTACGCAAAAGAAACTATCTCTTAAATGAAAAAATAAAAGATTTTCAATTCATCACATATTTTATTACATATATTTGTATTCTACCTCTTTTGGTGAATTATTTAATTAGAATTGTTATCTAAACTGTAACACAAAATCCTTAAACATTCTTATACATGATACTTTTCAAACATTGTTCATAAAATGTATTGTAAGCGATATTTCATTGTTTGTATAATAAAATATTTTTCTTTTTTAATCAAGCTTATTTTAAAGCAACGGACAAACTTTTTAAAAACCTTATTTATTTATATATTGTTTGTTTTTGTTATATTTTTAAATAATTCTTTACATTCAATTTATGAATCGCAGACATTTCAAATTTATTAAAGTGAAGTTTCATTCTGATGCTAATAAAGAAAGATATAAGAATAATTAATTAAATGTATTATATTGTCATTGTATGTACGTATGGCCTGAAAATATAGTCTAGATACAACATCAGCATACGATGGGCATGATGCGACGTGAACCGCTAAAATAGAAGAACAAGAGAAGGTAATGGTTTGAGCGTTATAAAAGCATAAGATTTGTTAAAACAGGCTATTTGCTACCTTTATTTGTAAAGGTTCAGTTAATCTGTTAGAAGGCTTTATTTGTGAATAATCTTTCCCACTAGATGCATCTACCATATACTTTATAGGGGATATAAATTATTTCTTTACCATGAACTCACTGCATATTTCGGCTTTATTTTCATTGACACTATATACAATGTTTGCCGAAAAAAGATACAAGTTCAAATTACACTGGAACATTATGTCAAATCAAGTCAAAATAACACGTCAATAATTCCAAATCATTAAAATACAGCGTCTCAAACAACATGAGGACTTAAGTCCTAACATACTTAAAAGTATCAAGGTGTTTTAATATTACATATTATACACATTTAAGTGTGTTAATAACTGATTTTGAGGTATTTTTTCAAAGGGGAGAACCCGCAGATAGTTCATCATTTTATTAGATTAATTTGAGATATTGTAACTTATACAAAAAACCTATGATAATACGTTTAAAGGTTTGTTTTAAATCATATCATTACCGAAGTACTAACAATTGAGTTGTAATTCTATCGAGGACAGCGAAGGTCATGTGTTTGTATTGGCTTTCGTTTTTTTGTGGTTTGTTTTGTATATGCGACTTTTTGTATTTCTTTTGTTCTGATAACGTAATTCTGTACTTTAAAAGATCCCGTCAGTATGATATTGTTCTATTATATGTCATTATGATATATTTCTATTATGAATTACTATATACGTTGAACCACAAACGTCAAAATCATTCAATCGCGTAGTGGAATTAACTATTTGTGGATACTTTTAGATTCTATATATAACTTTTAGACTAGTTTAAATCTCGGTCTATTTCTGAAATTTATTCTTACATACTGTTGATTTATTAACCCTGTATGCTGACATTGCCTATGTAAAATTTTAAAATCGTTTGTATGCACATTGAACGACAAATTTATGAGAGGTATAACATTTTCTGACGTCACACACTCAAATGTGTCTGTTTATTTAGGCAACCGTGTATGTTGTTGCTCTGTATACACATGTTTTACTGTACAACCGTAACTTCTCTTAATCATTATTCATAACTGATGTAAATGTCCTTTGGTTTTGTGAGTCTTTGTTTACTCCTTGGTTTTGATTATTAATGTCTTCTCTTTGTGACACAATCTACTGACATATAATGCAACAGTACATTTTGAGATACTTGTGCACTGTTATAAGAATTACTGCCATTTTTCAGGTTTGTCAAGGAAAAGTCTGATTGAACAAAAAAATTGAAAAATTTCGCACATTATCACTAAGTCTCAACAGATAACTTGTTGATTTTAAATAGAATACAGTTACGTTCATAGTCGTGTTTTTATAACTATGAACTAATGAAAACAACAGCACAAGACATATTGCAATATAAAGTATTCCTTTATTCTCCATGTTTTGTTTTCACGATTTTGGAATGGTAAATTAACTTGCTATAACGTATATTTATCTTTTTCTACCATTTTCTTTTGTCAGTACTAGTTCCAAAAAAAGAAGCAATAACAGAATGTAGGCATGTCTGAATGGTTGAGGAACATACTCTAGCAACGTCGTATAAAGTACAAGAACAAACAAACAAATTAACATATGGAAAATGTTTTTAAATATTTCACTGGTGACTTTAATTATGTTTCCTGAACATGTAGGGATGTGTGTAATTGATATTAAATTTATTTGAAAAATTTAAGATTGGTTTTTATATTTATTTTTTTGTGTTTTTATAGGATCATGGTATGCATTTTTTTATATATATATTAGTGCGCTTGCTGTAGATTCATTTATGTTCGTGGATATCTATTTTTGGGTATTGAGGAAAACTTGTGTTTTTGTAGATATTTGATTTCTTGGTTTGGACAATCTCTGTATGCAACATGTGCAAAGCCTATAGAACATTTGTAATTCGTTAAACACCTATACCCTAGAAATCCACGACAACTGAGAAAAAATGAATCCACAGTATTGAGTAATACACAATCACGAGTTTTGTCTTCTATTAAAAGAGATCTCATTCGATACCTCCATAGAACCTTCCTTTACGATCGGTATACGTATTTCTGTAAATTAAGTACATAATTTTTCTATGATTATAGTTCATCGAGAAAATGATTGACATTTTCGTTAACCATTCTCAGTTGCATTTTGTATACACTATGGCAATGTATGTATTGTTCCTTGACATATCCCGTTTTGTTCATTTTGATTGTCAGGCATGGATTTGCCGATAATGCACTTACTTCCAATGTCTTGTATGTGAGCGTTTCCGGTGTAGATTAATAAAATGAAGTGCATAATATCAAATGTTTATGTTTGTCTCTGTGTAATAAGATGTGTGAATCGAAATGTTACTATAGTTTCATTATTTGATTTAAGAAACAAAATTGTGTCTTCTAACTAGGAAGTTTTCAAATTATGTTTTGAATAGTCAAATTTAATTTCAACTCCTTTAATGTTATTTTCATTTCTCAATTTACATGACATGATTTTTACTGCGATCTCGGAAGATCATTGGAAAAATAATCCCTTGTTTAGACTAAAAGGTGCACAAATCCATCCATTATTGACTACTGAGCTATTAATATCAGAATATAACGTCTTGATTTAGTTAATGAATGAACTATTAAAGCCGAAATGTTCGAGAGTTTGGTATGAAAGACCATTTTAAAGTATAAATGCCTTTAGAAACACAATTGCACCTTTAAAATTAAATGTGTGGGTGTAATCTTTGATATCTTGTTTTTGTATGAGATAAAAAAAAAAACAATATATCGTAATTTTATAGACCCTGTTTGGTCTATATTTATGATTAGATTTAGTACATTTTATACTTTGACCTAATGTGTATGAAAATATTTACATAGTATATATATAAATATTCTGAATTTAGTAAGGATATGGCCTATGATTTGAAAGATATAGTGGAACATTATTTTCGTATATAAGGTTAAGAATACTTGGTCTTTGGGAAAATCGTAGCTTTTGCCTGTGTTAGCTTGTACTAAAAATGTTTACAAGGATAGGTCCTAATGATTGCCAAAACTTTTTTATACAAATATGTTGTGATATCATTTCTTCCTTAGCTTTAATTGGGTTTTTAAAATTATTTACTGCTAGTGTTAATTTTTCTATTGTAACATATTCGTCGCACATCTGACATTCATGTTCTGATAAATTATTATTTACTTGGGTGCTGTAAATATATTCCCATGATTGGGCAATATTTTCGTTTTCTTTTGAATATAGTTTTTTGTAAGATTTCATTTCAATTTGAAGTATTTCAATTTATCTGTAATAATCTTTCTTTGGTTATCTGTTAATTTGTTGGGGTTTTTTTCGGGGGGGGGGGGGGGGGGGGAGGGGGGGGGGCAGGTTGTTTGTTGTTTTTTTTAGACCTAAAAAGTATGCTGTATTTTTGTCGCCTTGTTCTTCCCAATCTTGTTTCGGTCTTCATTGGGCGCCTTTAACTTTATATCCATAATGCTTTTCTAACTTTTTTTCAATTTGATTGTTTTTTGCAAAAATTTTGCAAAAATTCATTGTTTTAATTTTATAATATTTTTTAGTTAAATGATTAAATTGTTTTCCATTTGTTTAATTTCATTTTTCTTTTATGTTCTTCTCTTTTGCAATAGTTTATTGTAAACAGTTTCATATTATGTTTTATCGCAATCAAAATTGACGGTGGCAACTCTTCAACTACAGTACTGTTATTCCGATTATAATGCATTTCAAAAAGAAATAATACGAGAAAACTTGGAAAAATGTCTGAATTTGACAAATGAAAAAAAAAATCCGCGAAATTTTATGAATGATTTTGGCGCAAAGACGTCATGGGTAAACGTGACGTCATACAAATTAAAACTTACAAACTGGAGGTTATTACGTTACCTTTACACTTCAAATTCGGATAAAATAACTTTAAAACGGCGAATTCGAGGTAGGTGTTGTTTTATTTTGGATTATATAGTAGTAATCAAACATTTGATGATTCAATCATTTCAAAATTGTTGTCCCTCCTTAGTTACGCCTTGTCAACTGTGGATTTGACGGCAACTTTTAGCCAATGAAAAACATTGTTACATACAAATTGCATTAGAATTAAGGAATAACAGTACTGTTGAGGAGAGTTGCCACCGTCAATTGTAGATTTGACGGTCGCAAATGCGGTTTTACTGGCGACGCGTAGCGGAGACAGTAAAACGGAGATTTGCGACCGTCAAATCAAAATTGACGGTGGCAACTCTTCAACTACAGTACTGTTATTCCGATTCTAATGCATTACAAAAAGAAAAAAATACGATAAAACTTGAAAAAATGTCTAGTTTTGACAATTAGAAAAAAATCCGCAAAACTTCATGATGAATTTTGGCACAAAGACGTCATGGGTAAACGTGACGGCATACACATGAAAACTTCCAAACTGAAGGTTATAACGTTACCTGTACGCTTCAAATTCGGATTAAATTACATTAAAACGGCGAATTCGATGTAGGTGTTGTTTTATTTTCGATTGTAAAGTAGTAAACATTTGTTGATTCAATCAATTCAAAATGGCAGATCCCCCCTTAGTTACGCCTGGTCAACTGTGGATTTGACGGCAGCTTTTAGCCAATGCAAAACATTGTTACATCCAAATTGCATTAGAATAATCATTTTCTTCTCAAACAGAACTCTTAAATTTCCAGTATCCCGGCCATTAACTTTCGGCTGTTACGCTTTGTAATTTAGAAGAAACATCTTGGGTGGTCTGTACTTTTTAATAATGCGGGTTTAATGTCGCTTGATTTTGTATTGAGCACAAAATCTGTATTTATTACAAAGTACTCAATTCGACTTACACGACTGAAGTTTTGTATTTTCCAGGTGAACTGAATTTTTGGGGATTAAATATCGTCATATATCTATAAGATCTTGCGTTTTAATTAATGTTTTTAAACTATTCATTAGTTTTATATTTTTGGGTTTATTGCTAGTTGAAACATTGTTGTGACGTCATTATATTGTTGTCCCTGTTCTTTATTTCAGGGATTGGACTAGCATTTACCTGTAAGAAACCATTATGTTACCTTTAACTGTCCAATATTCTTTAAGAATAGCCATCCTCTTTCTTAAAAATATTGGACAGCTGACGGTAGCATAAATAATTCTTACAGGTCAATGATAGTCCAATTACTGAAAAAAACTATCAATTCCGCCAATAGTTGTTATCATGTGAAAAGAAAAATACACAACCAAATAACAAATAACAATAACAAAAACATTTTATCAAAATCACCTTCCAATACAACAATTTGTCTGTCGTCAAAACAGTTTCTTGAGAAAAAAATATCAATAGTTTTTACATTTTTCAGGTTTCGGCGTTTATTTACAAGTTGTTGTTTTGGAAAGAAGTAAGAAAAACGTTACTGCAGGTTTTCTGTTAAACAAATCATCCGTGTGTTCAATTCGCACTTTGTCCGCAGTGATCGTTGTATGTTATACAAGAACATAAGAAAACACATTTTGGCAAAAGGAATCGAGAGACAAAACTATGTTTCGTTAACAATTAAAAAAACGCATGCGACATCAATACAAATATAAACGCGAAATACAATTGACACGACCTTCCAGGAAAACATGTATAAAGGGGGGAGGGGATAATCAGGTGGTACCATTTGTGTAAAATTATTATTCTCTTGAAAATTCCGAAGAACAACAAAAGAATTAAGAACGGTGGCACTCGATATGGTTCAACGTAAACCTTTTTTTTTTCTTTTTTTTCTTATTCAACCAGTAAGAAATAAAACCCGAGAAGAAACTAGAAACTAATAGGAGAGGGCTACATTTTAAAATATAATATATTAAAACTTCCCATTATTAGCTGCTAAAACTATATCCTCTTTGTATTCCACATTTAAATCAAATATATGAATACGCATTCGATTTCAATCCAAAATTTGTAATAGCACAATCACTAATAATGTTTTCGTTTTTTGCATTAGGAATATAATTTCCACGTCTTTATCTACTTTTGAACACCAAACGCATGTAAAGGTATGCACACAATATATTTAGAGTAGTCCTTTCGAAGGCAAAAATCATGATACGTATACTCACAGTCTTAATCTACATGTAGCAATACATGTTAACAATGTTTACCTTCAGCTGAACTTACTTTTTTTCTATTGTTTAAGTCGAGCTACTGAGTAAAAGGCGGGAAAATGTAGGATACATTTTAATGTAAAGAAAGTTTATTCACATAACAATTTTCACACTTGATGAACATAATTTTTTTTTAATAGATTGCATTTTTTCACCTTTTTGACGTGTTCGATAGTTTTTTTAACTCAGACAACACGGGTGTCATTCGTTTTAACGAGAGAAATGATCGAGAGAGAATATCTAACGGTGGTCAAGTATTGCGAGACGATCGTGAAAGCTCTGGTACCAGACCGTGCAAGACATTTAATCGAGAATACATATGAAAGGTCACTAAATATTTTAATTAATTACACAGACAAATTTACAACAAAATAAAACTGTCTGTCAAAAAGGTTCAACTTTATGATCAGTATGTGAGAAAATCCAGTTTTAAAAGTACATAGTTTTTACAAAACAACAAAAGGCAGATTGCTTCTCGACATTTCAATGACATAAACAAAGTAAACCAACATGATTTTTTCACAAATTCGAAAAAATAAACTACTTTTCTCCGAATAAGTGCAATCTATTGAAATGAATCAAATGGCTATCATAGTTATTTTGTGTGAACATAATCTGAAATTTGGTAAAAAAGGAAATATTTACACAACATTGATTTTTCGGATCGTGAAAGATCGCGTACCTCTTTTAGGAAGATCGTGAAAAGGATCGTGAAAGATTTGATGCTACGAAGACCTTCAAAGTTTTCTTCAATTATCTGATAATTAATATTTCATAGATGAAGGTTAAGTTTTGTAGTCAAGTCCGTATCGCGAATTTGTTAAGCTATAGTATAACTGTCTGTTGTTATGATTGTAAGGTGTACATTTTCTACGTCTGCAAGGTTTCAATTAACATTGACCTCATTTTCATGAATCATTTGGTAATGTTCGTTTTATGTTGTTTAGCCTTTTGCTTATAAACCGTTATGCTATAGCGCCACGGTATTTGGTGTATGGTGTACATGTCTGTCTGCATGTTTCATATATGACGTCATTTGAATTTTATAAAATGAATGACAGTCAGATGTCTATGTCTGGCTGTCGGTCAGGGATCATATACTTCCGAACTTATGTTCCGATTTAATTTACCAAACATAACTTTTACATTTGCCAGGTTCTAAGGTACTGTCAGGATCGGAACATCTATATTTTTGGTGTACGGTATGTTTGTAGAGATATGTATGGCATGATTCATCAGACCTTGACCTCATTTTATGAACCATTGACTAAGAATATTGGAGATTTCCAAGCGAGATAACCCAAGTTTGTTAAGACATTATTTTATAAAAACTCTGATAGTTTTAAAATCCTCACCGAGATATAATTTATTATGACACATGATATCGCGTATGTGTATTTTAATTAAATCGTCATTTTAGTAAATTGACATATTATAATCTCGGTTTTAAATGTTTCTCTTTTTATTCTATTACTCATTTTTTTATCGAAATATATCATGGCCATGCACGGTATATCAAATTCATAAACAAAACTAGTCATTTTGATACATTTTTCTATATTAATAAAACTTTTAACAACAATTACAACTTCGTATTTCTAAATAATAAAAGTGGGCAAAGCAAAATTTTTTATACAGTCAACCTTTCTATTATGTCGATTCGTTTGTAAACTGTACATGTACGACATCTGTCGAACGGAGGTTTGGAGTATGCATTTCAAAATGCAGTTGACAACAGAAAACCTTGATTTAAAAAAGTAATTTCTTGATATCAAATTGTTTCATCATTTTACGATCTTGTCTGCTATAGAACAATTAACTGCGACGAAAAATAGAATTGGTATGGTTTTTTTTAAAGTCAAAGGTACAATAACCACAATAGAAACATAGAGGGAAAAAAATATGAATGCTATTTTCAAATGGCCATTGAAAACAGTAAACGCTGACTTAAAATTATATTTTTTTGAAGAATTATATCTGAAATCCTTATAAAAGTTCACTTGCTGCGGATTTTTTTTTTATCACATTTGAGGTTAAAAAAGATATATTACAAATTATAACAGGGTATAAGTGTTTCACGTTTAAATCAATGATAACTATTTATGCGATTTATCAATGACATGTCACGTGTTCTGATTAATGTAAAGAAATAAATGTCCTTCATTCTTGTGTATGGATCTTAAGCGTGTTTGACAATTCTAGTAAAACCTTTTATATTACAGACGTTCAAAAAAAAAAGACTATCATAAGTAAAGCAGACGAGATATTTCAGCATTTGTGCTCTAGTATTCTTTAATCTCATTGGAAATCAACCCACATCTGCTGTGTTGTATACAGGTATAAAGGTACATAGAACTTAAAAAAGTACTGTTGCACAAAATGAACAAAATGTTAGGTAATCGTTCAATCTCAAACTGTTCATGAAAGATGCTGTGTTTGCTATAAGTTTTTGGTTTATGGTTAACATTTTGGTGTAAACGTTGCATACCAATATAATTGCCTAAATAGCGGCGGCATGTCTGAATTGTACTAGACCGATTATCACGGCTGCATTTTTCGCACTGATTAAATCACGTTTAGTGGGTTTTTTTTTTTTTTTGGTTAACTTTCGAGGTTAAGTATTGTATTTGAAAAAAAGGAAGCTTTAATGTTCATTCTTATCAAGATAGTTACAGGCTTAAACCAGTTGCAGGTATTTAAGGTGGTATTTCCTGGTCCATAAGGGATAATGATAGCCTTTTTTTCACAACTTTCTTACACTGTAAAAAAAATCTACATTCACATTTAACTGAAGTACTTTTATTTTAGTATTCAGAAATGAATTTGAATGTGTATCATGACCATTTACCTTTTTTGCTATTTTTAATAACATGAGGCCACTGATGCTTTTAAGTCTTTTATCATGCAGTGAATACCCAATTTAAAAAAAAATCTCACAAAATCATTTTCATCTGTGTGTAAAATCAATTCCTATTTTTCTACACCTGATACATCCCTCAGTTTGGGAAAGTATGTTCAGCTAATACTGTTTTTTTTTGTCCAATCACACTGTTAAGATACATTGACTTATGTAGGGTACATGTACACAAAAGAGAAACCTAAATTCTGGAATGCAAATAATATCGTGCTACCTTCATCAAGTGGTAATAGAAATATTGATTTATGATTACTAGTATTAAGACTGGTCATGCATTATCTTTCACGATAATCAAAATGCGTTGACTAATCTTTCACGCTTACGTTTGATGTAACTTCAACCAAATTCAAGTATTTCATAAAAATAAAATCGTTTTAAGGGTAGAGCATACTTTTATTTTACTATGCTATTAGATATATCAAATAAAGGCAACAGTAGTATACCGCTGTTCGAAATTAATAAATCGATAGAGAAAAAACAAATCCGGGTAACAAACTAAAACTGAGGGAAACGTATTAAATATAAGAGAACTACAACACAGAACTAAAACACAACACCAAAACGTAACACACACATAAACGAACTATAATGTAATAATTGCCATTTTCCTGACTTACTACAGGTCATCAAAGATTAAATTTAAAAAATATCATGATATATTTAAATATGACCATGATAGGTACTAATCGCGTGATTTTTAATTAATTCCATAGACATGCATTGCGCCTATTGTGTTTTTTTTCCATAAAGAACTGCATATTTTCTGTATCTTATTGCACAGTGATGTTATAAAATTCGAACCATTTTGACAGACCTCATTTTTTGTTCAGATTTGTTCCGCGTTTTAACAATTAAAATGTTAAAAGTTAATCTTAGGTGGTTTCTGTATTCTATCCTTTCTAAGCACACTTCTACTTTTAAAGAGTTAAGATACAAACAAGCATTTCAATTGATTTTTTTTTAAATTTCATTACCTTTGTTAGGGGATGTTTTCTAATCTTATACATGTTTTTGTTATACAATGTATACAATACATAAATACGAATAAAAAGCAAAAGCACAAACAATCAAACCTTGCGCGTACAATGATGGTGTCATACGTTCACATTGCGATATGTACCTGAACAAATATATTTACAAACAGTATCATCATGTACATATAATATGAACACTTAAATTACGTCAATTGATAGGTTTTTTTTAGGTTTATTAGACGATCGGTAATTGTCAGAACAAATAATCTAAGTATAACACCGTTGTTTTCATTTCTTTACATACTTTTTGTTGCGATTTTGTTACATTATACCTGTTGTTAACAATGTTTGATTTGTTACTTAAAATGTGAGGGGGAAAAAACAATTTACTACAAATAACATGAGTGTGTATATCTGTCTGTCCAAAGTGTGACACTCTAGTTAGGTATGTCCCGAATTGCATTTGTTTTGATAGTTGTTTCTCAAATTTCTCACAACAGAATATCTGTCTCCTGTTTGGCTGTCTGTCATTTGATTGTCTTCTTTCAATCTTTCTCTGTATAGGGAGATAACTTTTGTGTTTCTCATCTCTAATTATCTTTGTATACATGGTATATGGCCATCATTTGCAAACAATGGTACGTTATTCACTTTCAAACGATGTCAAACTGATATTTATTAAAGAAATCATTTGTTTTTTGAAGCCTCAAACCCAACCAAAGACACTGACTAACCTACCAAGAAATATTCAGAGAAATGACAATATCAATAAAAAGAGAACACACGAAAGTAATTCCGAGAATAGGCAAAATGTGGAGGTATACTTAGACGCATAAGAAGACAGACATAGTCTCCTAGGTGAAGGAGTAGTTCTCATAGGAAAATCTATTCACCTCCTTCCACACAATTATAACTACAAAAATAACTTCAGAGGCGGAGGTAGGGGTTTTTACAGGGGCCGGGCCATTCCTTATGGTTGACAAAGTATAGGAAATCACTGAAGCATGACTGGAACAGCCCCTTCTTGAGCAATGCAGTAAATGCCCCTTTAATGAAATTGTTTGGATCTGCCACTGAAAATTTTATAAAAAAAAACACTGAACCAGTATTAAGAAAAAAAAATGTGTGCATGTAGATGTGCACATGGATATGAACCCTAAAAATTAGTTGAAAAGGCTCAACTCATAAGATGATCATCAGAAAACAAAGAGTAGACATGACTGAGTACTTGCTTATGTACATGTATGTAATATGCATTATCATGTGCATTGTACTTGCAAACTTTTCAAAATTTATCCATGCAATTTTTAGTGAGCTTGCATATATATGTATAGTGTATCAAGATTATGTCATCTTTTTATGTTTGACTTGCCATGTAAAAAAAAATCTGTAGTGAGATTATAGTTATCCTCCTTTAACAATGTATATTGTCACAAGTTTTTTTAATCTAATAGTACTTATTTAATATTTGAGCTTAAACATACTTTTAAATCATTTGACTATCTGTTTTAAATATCATGATGTATATAACAAAAATGTATGAAAATTCAGGTCAACAAATCCCATGAGGGAATTTGAAAGAAAAGTAAGCCTACAAATTTGTTAAGATTTCTTAGATCTAAAACTTGCTTTGATTAAAAGACTATTTATTAACCTCACTTTGATTTTGTGTTATCTGAATTTTTGAAATCAATGTTTATTGTTGAATTGTCTTTCAGAAATAGTCTACCAGTATTTGACATGAGAGGGCCTACATACAGTAGGATTAGCTTTCTTACATGTATGTCAGAGGGATGACATACTAAAACAGTCTGACATTCTATACCTGATAATGAAAGAAAACACCAGAAACTATTAATAAAGTGATGTTAAAGTAAATATACTAAATTTAGTCCTGGTATCTATGATGAGTTTATTTATTGATGCTAAATATGAGTCTAGGTTGACTGAATTTACTTTAAATATTTTTTTTCAATTATTTCTTTTTTTTCTTTGCTCATTCTAAAGAAAACATGAACCTTTCAAGAAGTGTAAATTCCAATAATGTTTGATCTACTGTCATTTTATTCCAAAATAGGTATGGAGTGGCATCATTGACCTGGCTGAAGGTGGGGGTAATTTACATTTACTTTGAGCAGGTCAGTCAGCCCTTTCCTTTGATCCTTGTAGAAGTAAACATTAGTCTGATTTGTTTATCATAAATAATGTACACTATATGAATAATTGTGAGTGCCAATGAGACAACCCTCCATCCAAATAACAATTTATAAAAATAAACCATTATCTGTCAATGCACGGCCAACGAACTATTTCTGATAAGTCAATGGTATTCGGTATGTAGTTGTATTAGGATTGGCACATCTCATTTCAATAGAAATTGTTTAGCCATGTACCCTGAGTCATGGTTCATTGACTTGAATATTTGCAAAACTTACATGCTATAGTGTTGCTATTTTAATTTCAACATTTGCATTATAGAAATTACCACAAATATCTCTGTGATAACAGTTTATTTTATAAACAGACACATCCATATGTAAATACAATATTTTGTAAAATAACCAGTTCATATGATATCAACAGAGTTTGGTAAAGGTCTTAAAAGTTTTTCTTGACAAAACATTATTTTAGTTCCACCCTAGGACTATATATATGTTGATCGCTATATTACGAAATCAATCATAAAGCAATCGTCGCCTCCTAAAAGCTTTGCTATTGTGTTTACTTGCCTTCAAACAGAAAACTGATGTATGTAATTTTATTGTGTTCGTTTCTGCCATGATGTTATCTTGTCAATGCACAAAAATGTGTTCGTTTCGTCTACATAAGACGTTCAGATCAAAATAGTTAAAAAGACAAACAAGTACAAACGCTCAGATCGAAAAAGTTACAAATCCAAACAAGTACAAAGTTGAAAAGATAAAATATTCAGTACTTTTCCTTTTACAATTTTGAAATCGATTGCTTTAAGATCATCAGTTTTGTTTTAAAACAACGTTCTGTGGGAGACCATCGTGTAATTATTTGTACTTTCTTGAAATTGACATTTTTGACATGTTTATATACTTATAGTGTATATTGAATCGTGTATTGTTGCATATTTAATATTTTAGTATCAATAGAAATCATTCACTTGCATATAACGATCAACACTCTAAAAGTAAAGCAAAATTAAACTATGTGTTATAAAATAAATATATTCGTCGAGGCGCCTAACAAACAGTGTGCATAACTATAAACCATTCCTTATGCACCTAATCAAGTATTAAAACATCGATAATTGAACACTTGTCCTGCTTAGCTCGTGTTTGATACAATGTAGGCCAAAGATTTTCAGGTTGAGAAAGGACATCCATTTTTCTGTTAATGCAATATAATTCATTTTAAATTTGAAGAAAAAGAAGCGAGAATTAAAGAACCAAATATCGAATCCGTCAAAACCGTTAGAATAAATTACGTTGACTAATAATTTAAATAAACAAAAGGCTCCTTTCGATTTTCTTTTGTATCGTTTACATGTAGGTATTTCAACTAAACTTCATATCTTTGATTGTTTCAGAAGTTTGACGACAAAAATAAAAACCAAAAACACATTTTATAGCATATAGTAACAAATCAAATAAAACATAAAAACACAAATAGTCCAATATCCTCAGTGCACAAGTTTGAGACCTGCTTATTTCATAACATTAACAGTTTTACGTTAACATTTGCTTCATTCCGCTTCTAGAGGAAAAAAATCACAATAACTGGTAGAACTATGGAGTTAGTGTTGTTTCGTAAACGCTATCTGCAAATAGATACAATAGGAAATGAAAACCATCTCTTTTATCATCAATGTTGGTATAAGGCTTGCAATTGATTATATAGATTTCAAGATATAAACACACACAGTACAATTCACAACAGGTGTGCTATATAAAATTGAAAAGTCATATGTTTAGCTTTTTAATTATTATAAAACAATGACCATACTAGCTGTGAAAAAATAAATATATCACAAAACCAAGCAGGAAAGAAGGATATATAACCATTATCAACCATGAGTGTACATATTAAAGAGTAATTATAACTATTTGTGTATTTATATTTATTGCATCGTGCTACTCTCGCTATTGAACGATTGAGAATATAGCCTTATATACGTGTTGATTAACATGAGCTTACATAGAGATACGAAGAACACACACACACATATATTATATATATACCAGGTAACTTGATTTAATAATTTACTATTGTTTCTATTTTGTTCTTGTAAAAATCCTACAAAAATGGATGAACTTGAAAGGATATATGCTTTGCAAAGTTGCGACCAAAAGAACAGTAGCTATCAACCAGATATATTGTATGTATGTCTGGAAAAAATAATATTTTTGATAGGTTTAGATGAAAACAGTTGACCAATACAATTGAAATCCGTCAAAAACGACATAGCGGAAAGTGTTATCAAGTTGGCTTTCATGTTTTTCCTTGATTCAAACTTTCTTCAATTTATAATGGTACATTGTATAATTCAGAACTAGTTGTTAACATATATCAGTATATGATGAGTATATGGACCAAACAACATACCTTGTGATAAACAGTTAGTATAATTGGTGTTTATTTGTCCACAATTGTGCTCCAGAATTGTCATATGTTTTCCTGTTTATCAAGTACAATCATTAAAAGAAAACATAATCCAGTAGAATATTAGATAGACACCATATTTTTGTCAAAACTATAATATCTTCTCACAAACAAAGTCAGTTGTCTTGTGATTTCTAAACACTTTCCATCACCGGCAAAGGTCGTCAATTATGAGCGCCTTTGTTACGTCATTCAACCAATACAAGGACTCTACTGCGGTGATATAATGTAATCAAAAGAGTTATAAGCTTTGGATTTCAAATATTTTGGCTACGAGCATCACTGAAGAGACATGTATTGTCGAAATGCGCATCTGGTGGAGGAAAATTTGTACCGTTAATGGTATTAGCGATGCATAAATCAGTTGAAACCCTCTCAGGAAAAAGAAATCTAGGCTAAATATTTCATTCTTTGGTTTACAATCTCATTACAATGTGGAACAAACAATACCGAACCTCACATGCATATTAGAGGATTACGAGCTTGGTAGAAAATATGTAAACTGTTGTAGGATGAATCTTTGTAAAAGATTTCATGTTTTGAGAACTTCTGAAAAGGTATCAAAAGTCATAGGTACTTAGAAACAGGACAATTATTTCAAGCCCTATCACTTGTTTCCAAAGTCCGTTTTTTTTTTTTTATTAAATTCCATGACTTTCGCCTTTCTGTATACTATGACTATACTTATATTCTAAAAGGTGTATCTGCTATATTCTATAAACTTACAATTCAATTTTCTTCTCCACGGCGATGACTGCTATATTATATAGAAAGTCTTTATATATATTATATGAATAATCATATTATACATGCAGAATAACATGAAAATATTTGTCCTGTGACGGAGTAATTGTTAAAAGTTCAAAATCGGAAGTCTTGTCTATTTCGTAAAGTCGGAAACAATATCCGGACGCCTTTTTATTTCGTTTCTCCCAAGATAACTCAAACTAAATAATCATAAGAATGGATGACACATACAACTGTGCATGGTCATTATAAGACACAGATACACGACGATTTATTTATTGCGGAAGGAAAAGAAGCGACAGACAAAATGAGGTCTTCTCGTGTAATAATATAGATATTTGTTTTTCGTTCAATTTTTTAATTCAAGAATTCCGAAGTGGTACATATCGACTGATCGCATTCGAAAATTTCAAGTCAAATCTGTACAAAGATAAGGAGGTCACGTCGGGACAAGTAAATGCTCATAAGTCCATCGAAATACCACTCCGATGATAAAAGGGAACATGGTAAACTCATAAATGATTCTGCTGACCCTTAAAATGATACTCTGGGAACAGCTAAAAGTCACAATTCCATCTCTTAACCTTGACGATGCCCTAGAGTCATCTATAGCATATGCTTGATATGATATTATTTACTCTTCAATTTTAATTTATTTTCGACTTGCAAGTTTTGAATTTCACCGTGATATCTCCTTAATCAGATAGGAACGTGTTTCCATCAACAAACCCACAACAAAGATTTCAGACAAGTCATATCTGCATTATTTTGTCTTTCTTTTTTTCATTGTCTTACTTTTATCTTTTCTGTAAAATAATTTCCATAGAGTTTGCTTGTTTGCCTAGAAAAAAAAGATATTCAAAAATATCAAGTTAAAAATATTGTATGCCAGACGACGAGGGGTAAAAGATAACAGAGGGCAATTCAGAATAATACATCGAAAATAAACTGACAACGCAACTATCGTCTACCAATTGATAGGTGTTGCTCAAATAAAGAAAAGAGATCTGAGACGCAAACGATAACAAATCGTTAACTTCTATTTGTTATTATTATATATCTACAGCATACCTTCATCTGTGAAATATTCAGTACTTTTCCTGACTGTGGACAGTCGACTGTATGAATATCACGAGTTTTAGTTTGATAAAACATGCCGTAGGAGCCCATTTTATGTAATAAATTGTACTTCCTTGAAATTTATATTTTTGAAATGCTATTCTATTTAGTATTGACAGAAATCATACACTTGCAATTAACGATTAACACTCTAAAAGTAAAGCCTCATTTAACAATATGTATAAAAACAAAAATAAAAATATATTCGACAAGGCTTTGAACTAACAGTGTGCATAAATTCGAACCCTTCCTTATACAAGTACTCAAGTATACAAACATCAATTACTGAACATTTTTCCTGCTTAACTCGTTCTTTTGTCTGTTGAAAATGTGGAATACCGAAATGCACGGTTTATTAACAACAGGAACTTCAAGATAAACTGGCAAATCAAACGTTATACTTTATATATTTGTTCTTCTTTAGTTCTATTAAGGAAGTTTTATACGTATCCAGTGATTGCATTCGTAGAATTCGTAGAATTCGTTGTCATTATACGTTCTGTACAAAGCCGAGAGGGTCACTAAGGGAAAAATAAAAAAAAATTATGAGTCCTTCTTCTTTGCCTTCCAATTATACTACAGGAACATTCAAAACTTATAGTCTAAAAAAGAAGATGGGGTGTGATTGCCAATGAGACAGCTCTCCACAAGATACCAATTGACACAACAATTAACAGCTATAGGTAATTTTACGGCCTTCATACGTTATAATCAGGTATAAGACATGTAAGAAGCCCCGAAATGACAATGTAGAATAGTTCATATATCATACATGTCATACGTCCACCGGTTCACCTTTCCGAAGCAAATGAGGTCATCCCGAGTTTAGAGGGGATTTCGTATTAACTTTACATTTTTATTCATTTCATTCTGACTTGCAAGTCTGGAATTCATCTGTCCTGTCTTATGCATCAGATTCGTATTTGTTTCTACCAACACACTCACAACAAACATAGAACAAATGCAATCTATAAACAATGTATATCTGCATTTATGTTATCCTCCTGTTTCTTATTGTTTTACTTTTACCTTTTCTGACTCAGAACCGAATTTCACAGAGTTTTCTGTTTTCCCATACAAAAAAGGGTTCAAGATACCAAGCTAATAATTGTGTTTGTGAAACGCAAATGTTGTCAATTGATGTGTTGCTCTAATAAACAAAAGAAATTACATGCTGACACGACGATATTTTTAAAAATTAATTTCCAATTACTAGACATCTGCAGCAGAACTTCAACTGTAAAATAGTTATTTATATCACTAAAGGAAAGCTGAATACTAAAATTTATGATAAAAGAGATGATTTTTCATTTCCTATCGTTAAATATCCATTTTTCGATGGTGACGTTCCCTTGTCACCATCTTACGGTGTTTATATATCTCAACTTGTACGATTCGCTCGTGTATGTAACACTGTTTTAGATTTTAACGAGAAAAATTTATGTATTACTGAAAAATTATTACACCAGGGTTTTCGATATCATAAACTAGTCAAAACATTTACTAAATTTTATCATCGGTATAAGGACATCATTCGTAAATATAGCTCAACATGCAGACTTCTTATACGTTCAGGTATTTCACATCCAATTTTTTATGGAAATATTCTTTATAAAGTACAAAGGTGTCAGTATTCACCTCAAAAACTAACAAAACCTTTGAATAGACTTATTAAGAAGGAATATAGTTACGATACTGTTGTCAGGTCATTAAAGATGGCATATTTTGGCGTTAATATTGATTCACTTATAGGGTCTTTGCATCGGAACTAAACACATTTATTCAAAAACCAGTTGTTGGCATGACACGGGTTATGTTCTTCTCATATATGTTATGATGGTATGATACTAAACCCCTAACGGAAAGGATTGTGCCTGATGTTCATATGATGAAATCATAATCTTTCAGTCAGTTTAATTGAATTCTGGAGCTGGCCAGTCAGTTAACTGCTAGTAGTCTGTTGTTATTTATGTATTATTGTCATTTTGCTTATTTTCTTTGTTTACATCTTCTGACATCAGACTCGGACTTATCTTGAACTGAATTTTAATGTGCGTATTGTTATGCGTTTACTTTTCTACATTGGCTAGAGCTATAGGGGGAGGGTTGAGATCTCACAAACATGTTTAACCCCGCCGCATTTTTGCGCCTGTCCCAAGTCAGGAGCCTCGGGCCTTTGTTAGTCTTGTATTATTTTAATTTTAGTTTCTTGTGTACAATTTGGAAATTAGTATGGCGTTCATTATCACTGAACTAGTATATATTTGTTTAGGGGCCAGTTGAAGGACGCCTCCGGGTGCGGGAATTTCTCGCTACATTGAAGACCTGTTGGTGACCTTCTGCTGTTGTTTTTTTTCTATGGTCGGGTTTTTGTCTCTTTGGCACATTCCCCATTTCCATTCCCAATTTTATCAAAGGTACAAGATTTATTCAATACGCCAGACGAGAGTTTCGTCCACATAAGACGCTCGGATCAAAAACGTTATACAGCCGAGCAAGTACAAAGTTGAAGAGTTAAATTATTCAGTACTTTTCCTGCCATTTGACAATCGATTGCTGGAAGATCATACGTTTTGTTTTTATACAACTTCCTGTAGGAGACCATCATCATTTTAATTGTACTTCCTTGAAATTAACATTCTTGAAATGCTTATATACCTATAGTGCATACCTAATATTTTAGTATCAATAGAAAGCATTTACTTGAAGTTAACGATAAACACTCGTAAAAAGTAAAGCATCATTAAACTATGTATTATAACACAAATGCATTCGTTGAGGCGTCGAACTAACAGTATGCATAACTTTAAATCCTACCGTATACACCTAATCAAGTATTAAAACATCGATGACTGTGGACTTGTCCTTCTTAATTCGTGTTTATACTAATATAGCCTAAAGATTTCCAGGTTGAAAAAGGACACATATTGTCCTGTTTTTACAAAAGAATACATTTTAAATGTAGAGAGGCTTGAGCATGTTGAGTTTTTGAAATAAAAAAAATAAATTCAGTAAAATTGGAAGAACAAATTACAAAAAACTAAAATACACAAAAGGCTCTTTTCTATATATATAGTCTGAAAATTACTCCAAACAGTGTTAGAGTTAGATTTTCTACTGACAATTTTTTGTTCGTCCCTCAGCGGGATTCGAACTCACACCTTTGATACACTACAGCACCAATCGCTTAGCCTCATGTCCAGCGCTCTAGACCCCTCGACCACATCCGCTATATAAAAATATAACTTCAATAGTCGTAGTGTTACCTTGTCACGGAAGGTTAATCTAGAGATAGACATGAGACACGTGTATATATGTATATATATTGTATCATATACATGTAGGTTTTTCAACTAAACTTCATATCTCTGATACATCAAATACGAAAATCAAACGCACATTTTAAATCATATACTAGTTAAAAAAAAAACACAAGCATCCAATATCCTCATTGCTCAAGTTTAAGACCTGCTTATTTTGGTAAATTATGTGTTCTGTTTCCAAACAACACTTTGAACATTTTACTTGATTCTATCAAATAATAGTAAGTTTTAAAACCAGGAGTGCCAAGATGTGATGTTTAAAGTATCATTTCGTAAATTTTAAGGACGTCATGATCATTATGGAATATCCGTTCACAGATGATAAAGGATATGTTACGATTAGTATAGCTCTCTTTTTATTGCATTTGATATACAATAATTAAACTTCTTACCGGGATAGTGCTACATTGTACCATAATCATCATGGCAACTGCAAAAGAGGGGCGAACAAACCTGAGGGACACTCAAAATTATAGATAAAAAAAACTGACAACGTCATGACTGAAAAAGAAAATCGACAAACCAACGAATAATAGTACACAAGACACAGAAAGCCTACAAATTAAAAACCCGAACCCCACCAAAACCTAGGGGTCGATATCAAGGCTCCGAAAGGGTAAACATATTTTGCACGTGCGAAAATGTTGATCAATTTAAATCCCATTTTTTAAGAAAACACTTTGGTGTTGATATCGTTTGTTTTATTTGAACGATTTAGAAATAAAATATATACTGTTGTGTAAACCACCAGGAAGCACACGCTTTGAATTATAAAATGTGTGTACGTCAACCTGTCCATGTCGCAATTCTTAATTCAGTCGCTGTCCAGTTTGGCAGTTTCCAAAATGATAAAAACATGTTTTGATAAATATAACCGTGCAGTTATGTTCCAACTCTACGATGATATAATTTGACAGTTTGAAAAAGATCATATGGCAATATTTTGGGTTATTTGGTAATTTGCATAGCGGCAATGTTGCCTTATCATGACGACAGCCATTACAATAGAATTATATAAGCCCCTTAAATAAAAATGCCAATATGCCAATACTTATGTCGAAGGAACAATTTGTTCGCATATAGGTTAATTGAACATGTTTTAAGGCTTCTCTCCGTGTACAAATGAACATTGTCTAGTTTTAATCTTTCGGACTTTTTAGTTTAAAAATCGAAAGTGTAACCATAGTATAATGCTATATAAGATCATATAAAATGACGGAAAGTCGTAAAATAGCAAGATTCAAAACAGAAATACATATGCAAGAAGATATTGTTCATGATTTTTTTCGCATATAGGAAAACATCTTGTAGGTTGAATTTTAAAGTGAAATTACATTTAACGTAATTGCTTTCTTAGGTTTTCGACCAAATTCTTTTTAAAACATGATGATTTCAACCTCCCCATTTTGTAAATGTCAAATATTAAGCATTTTCCCTTATAATAACACAGCATATTTGTAAATATCCGCCAAAGGAAATTGTTAAAAAGATATTAGTTTTATATACATGACTGAGAAGGACTGGATTATCTGCATATCTAAAATAAATAATAAGTTCAATCTTAGGCTAAGGGAAGTAATTTGATCAAAAGGGACAAAGTCACGTGATGCAAATCATTTGGATAAAATACCTTTGATTTTGCTATATGTTGTACTCACACAATTCCGTAATAGATTTTTTTCGTTTAATTGTCCAATACTACAAAAACTACATACGAATAGTTGCAATTGGTTGTTTTGAAGCCATGTTTTAATTGGTTCTTAGAGTTAAATAAAATGCAGCGATTGAAAATTCTATTTTAGAAATTATCGAGTCAGGAAATCTTCTCGTATTTGATCATTTGTTTCTGGATGTATTATAATTGTAAAACTTAATAATTAATAACTGTAATCTGTCTATTGGACTTAATAATTCAAACAATGCTAAATGTTCCTAGATTGATATTCGCTTGCATTTTACTTGCCGATTTTGTTGTCACAAATCTAAACAAACGAGTTAAAGCAGGAAAAAGAAATAGATCGTTCGACAACATTTATAAGACAGGCAATGTATTAAGGGAGTTAAAAATTACAAATGCGTTTAGTTGTTTAGCTTTGTGTGCAGACCACATAGATTGTAGGTCCGTTGCTTATAATTCTAATGATGGTAGATGTCATGAGTTTAATAGGGATTTTACGAATCAGCCTGTTGTAGGAATTTATCAAGTCGGATGGATACATTTCGACGTTTCAAAAGGTAGGTTCATATGGTAACTAATTATTAAAACGATATAAATCATGTTCATTGCATTGAATTGTCTTTAAATGGGAGTCTGACATATTTACAGTAATTCTTATAATCATACATTGAAGTGGTACCCACAGAACTATTGCAATTAACATGTTCTTTCTAGATGACTGCCTTCGAATTGTCATCCTAACTGTGTGTGTTTCGGATTATTATAATTATGGAATTTATTGCGTAAAATGAGACAGGGCTGTAATCGCGATAAATAAAACTCGCATTTTGATTTTTTTATATGAATTAAACAGGATTTATCAGAATATCGCAAAATCTAATTAGACTAAAATCACAAAATCACAATAATAAATGCACGCAATTATTTCTGAATTAACAGTAGTTCGCATGTTGCACAGTTGTGATTGTTAACACAAAATGTACTTTTTACAGGTGTATAAACTGTTCTAGCAATGAAGGCAAATTGACATTTTAACCTCTTTGACACATTTGTAACAACATATTGTTATTCCGACTGGATTAAATCTTGAAATCTATGTCACTATAAATAAAGGCAACAGTAGCTTGATGTTTGATGTGTTTGGACTTTTGATTTTGCCTTTTGATTTTTGATTTTCCTTTTTGAATTTTCCTCGGAGTTCAGTATTTTTGTGTTTTTACTTTTTTTTGTATTGGACCGATGTTCAAAATTCATAAATCGAAAGAAAAAAACAAATCAGGGTCACAAACCAAATCGAAGGAGATTAATTTGAAATATAAGAGGAGAATGACGACATAGAATTAAAATGTAACACAGAAACGAACTAAGTATTGCAAATGTATCAGAAAAAATCCGATGAGAATAACAAATATAACGTCTTATAATAATGTGAATTCACACTCAGCTATAAAAGGCAACAAACGACACAAAAGAAACACAACGTTAAAATGTAACACACACAGACACGAACTATGCGAGAAATATCAAATGTCAGGTTATTTAGTGATTCGATATTGTAATCAATTTCAAGTAATTGCTATCATTTCGGCATTTTATCTTTTATCTTATAAAATTGAGAATGGAAATGGGGAATGTATCAAAGAGACAACAACCCGACAATAGAAAGAAACAACAGCAGAAGGTCATCAACAGGTCTTCAATGTTACGAGAAATTCCCGCACCCGGAGGCGTCATTCAGCTGACCCCTAAACAAATATATACTAGTTCAGTGATAATGAACGCCATACTAATTTCAAAATTGTACACAAGAACTAAAATTAAAATATACAAGAATAACGAAGACCAGAGGCTCCTGACTTGGGAAAGGCGCAAAAATGCGGCGGGGTTCAACATGTTTATGAGATCTCAACCCCCCCCCCCCATATACCTCTAGCCAATGTAGAAAAGTAAACGCATAACAAAACGCACATTTAAAATTCAATTCAAGAGAAGTCCGAATCTGATGTCAGAAGATGTAACCAAAGAAAATAAACAAAATGACAATTATACATAAATAACAACAGACTACTAGCAGTTAACTGACATGCAAGCTCCAGACTTCAATTAAACTGATTGAAAAAGTATGATTTCATCATATGAATATCAGGCACAATTCTTCCCGTTAGGGGTTTAGTATCATACCATCATAAAATATATGAGAAGAACATAACCCGTGTCATGCCAACAACTGGTTTTTGAATAAATGTGTTTAGTTCCGATGCAAAGATCCTATAAGTGAATCAATATTAACGCCAACATATGCAATCTTAAATGACCTGACAACAGTATCGTAACTATATCCCTTCTTAAGAAGTCTATTTAAAGGTTTTGTTAGTTTTTGCGGTGAATACTGACATTTTTGTGCTTTATAAAGAATATTTCCATAACAATTGGATGTGAAATATCCAAACGTATAAGAAGTCTACATGTTGAGCTATATTTACGAATGATGTCCTTATATCGATGATAAAATTTAGTAAATGTTTTCACTAGTTTGTGATATCGAAAACCCTGTTGTAATAATCTTTCAATAATACATAAATTTCTCTCGTTAAATTCTAAAACATTGTTACATACACGAGCGAATCGTACAAGTTGAGATATATAAACACCGTAAGATGGTGACAAGGGAACGTCACCATCTGAAAATGGATAATTAACGATAGGAAATGAAAAATCATCTCTTTTATCATAAACTTTAGTATTAAGCTTTCCGTTAGTGATATAGATATCAAGATCGAGAAAAGGGCAGTGGTCATTGTTAGTATTAACTTTTATTAAAGTAGGTTCAACAGGATAAATTTCTTTAGTATACATACTGAAGTCGTCATTACTGAGAGCCAAAATATCATTCAAATATCTAAACATATTATTAAATTTGTTTATCAGATGTTGTTTCGATGGGTCTTTGCTGATTTTAGTCATAAATTGTAACTCATATGTAGATATTACCACAAACTCATGTACGTCGTGTGTCTACCTCCGATAGCTTTTGATGAATTGTTATTTTTCTCTTATGATCCAGGACACGATTGTAACCAACAGATGAATGTATCATCCTTTGCGAATCATAACAACACAATATGTCCCTGTTAAATAATGCTTATCAAAACCTTAAATACATTTGAAAAAAAAGCTATGATACCTTTTCAGGGGCTGCATGCAAAGATAGACCTCCTACTGCAAGAGATTGTGATGACGTACAGTCCCAGGGTTATACATGTAGTGGTGTGTATACCATCTCACTAGTGCCAGGAAGATCAGTTAATGTTTTGTGTGATCTCCAGACAGCCGGTGGTCGCTGGACTGTAAGTTAGTCGTTGTAACAATCAAACATTATTTTATATCATATTTGCGGTAAGTTGATATGTATAGAGTTTAAACATGATTGCAGTTATATGTTTTTTTTAGCAATGAATAGGTAGTTGTTTTTTTCGAAACTGTGAGTGTCGAACGAAGAGTAAATTGGTAAGAAGAAGTGATATAAAATTGATACCGAACTCAGAGGGAAAATCATAACGTAAAATCCTTTGTTATGTTTATCATGTTTATCAAATGACAAAATTTAAAGTTCAAACAAATCAAACGAATATATTAAAACTGTTGTATTTCTGATTCATAAAAGACCATTTTGGAATTATATATGATGTAGTGTTCTCTTTCGTTGGTCTTCCAACTGGTACAAATCCACTGGTCATACTGTTTCAAACATGTCCTCAACTTGGCAACCAATCCACTGATCATACTGTTTTAAACATGTCCTCCACGTGGCTATTAATCCACTGATCATACTGTTTAAACATGTCCTCCACGTGGCTACCAATCCACTGGTCATACTGTTATAAAAATTTCCTCCGCGTGGCTATTAAGGTAGTTCAGGAGTATAAAAAAAAATGACAGAATTTTCTTTTACTTTATGAAATTTAACTTTGAAGTATTGTAAATAAAAAAATGCAAAACAAAAATGCCCATTTAAGAGATATTTTGACCTCTGAAAATGGGTGCAAATAGGTTATATGGAAACAGGGAAAATGGACAAAAACACATTGATTGAATTTTCAAAGCAAAATAAATGACAGAATTTGCTCATTATTTCATACTGTCAAGCTTAATGTCTCTATTTTATAAAATTGAAATAAAATTTGGGGTCACCGGCCATCCAAGATATGTTTTTGATCTCTGAAAATGAGTGCAAATAGGCTAAATATAGGGAAAACAGAAATAAAATCTCTTTGATTGAATTTTCAGAGCAAAAGAAATGACAGAAGTTGCTCATTATTTCATACTGTCAAGCTTGATGTCTCTATTTATTGAATTGAAATAAAATTTTGGGGTCACCGGCTATCCAAGATATTGTTCGACCCCTGAAAATGAGTGCAAATACGCTAAATATAGGGAAAACAGACATAAAATCTCTTTGATTGAATTTTCAGAGCAAAATAAATGACAGAAGTGGCTCATTATATCATACTGTAAAGCTTGCTGTCTCTATTTTATAAAATCGGAATACAATTTGGGGGTCACCGGCCATCCAAGAGATTTGTTGACCTCTAAAAACGAGTGCAAATAAGCTAAATATAGGGAATACTGACATACAATCTCTTTAATTGAATTTCAGAGCATAATAAATGACAGAAGTTGCTCAGTATTTCACACTGTAAAGCTTGATGTCTCTATTTTTATAGAAGTGAAATAAAATTTGGGGGTCACCGGCCATCCAATATATGTTTTGATCTCTGAAAATGAGTGCAAATAGGCTAAATATAGGGAATACAGAAATAAAATCTCTATGATTGAATTTTCAGAGCAAAATAAATGACAGATTGAAGTGGCTCATTATATCATACTGTAAAGCTTGATGTCTCTATTTTATAAAATTGGAATACAATTTGGGGGTCACCGACCATCCAAGAGATTTGTTGACCTCTAAAAACGAGTGCAAATAAGCTAAATATAGGGAATACTGACATACAATCTCTTTGATTGAATTTCAGAGCATAATAAATGACAGACACATTCCCCATTTTTTTTTTTTAGAAGTTACTTTTAATTAATATTAATTTTAACAATGATTGTATGACATTTTATATTTTAATATTTTTGATGGATTTAAATGAGTAGTAATTGTTGCAACAGAAATTTTAATTGAGATCATTGTTGAAATAGGGGAAAGGGGAGGTAAAAAAAATGGGGGGGGGGGTCATTATACCACATTTATTTTGTGTCAGAAGTCTATGCTGTGTCAACTGTATCCAGCTTGAATGATGTGTCCATACTAGCCCCAACCGTTCAGGGTTTGAACGCTGCTGTTGTATAAAGCTGCGCCCAGCGGAGCATCTGGTAATCCTTGTACTTAAACCATGATTGTGACAACATATGAAAAGTGTGAGCTGACAGTCTGCTAAATGTTTTTCCAGTCTCATTCTGACATTCTATCTGACAGGTTTGTATGTGTCAATATTTGTGTTTCAATAAAAAATGAAGATCCGATATGATAATTGATTGTTAATGAGGTAACTCTCCGTAATAGACCATAATGAAGCTAACAGTTACATGTCAAAAAACATGCCGTTATCGCATAGTTAGCTGTAAAAGGCCCTTCAATAACTAATAAAAACAATTCAAATGAGAAAATTGAAGGCATACTAATGTACACAATGATGACCAAAAATCCACTGTCTGAATTACAGGTTTATCCCTTGGGACAGGCACACACATAATGTGGTGGGGTTAATGTTTGGAGGTGCCAGCCTCTTCCCTTAACCTGGGACATTGGTGTAAATATGTACAACATATGGGTTTTATCAATTTGTATTATTCAATTGTGAAAAGCAGATTATCACAGATAAATTCGCAGAATGAGTTGTATTAATAGTCGAGATCCTTGCTTACAACCTTTATGAAGCAAGAAAAATGTGACAAGGTTTGTATGTACATAGAAATTAAAGATTTCAGTATATTCGCATTTTACAATATCTTTTGTAACTGCTGTATTTCGCATTCTATTTGTCTTTTCTACTCTAGGATAGTAAGTGGTTCAAATATACATGTATGCCTCTTGAGACTAAAATTAGATGCAATAGAATAGTTACCCAAGGTACCAGGATTATAATTTAGTACGCCAGACGCGCATTTCTTCTTCACAAGACTCATCAGTGTCGCTAATATCAAAATATTTATAAAACAAGTACAAAGTTGAAAAGCATTATGATCCAAAATTCCAAAAAGTTGTGCCAATAGAAATCAGGCCCAAAAAAGCAAATGTAGTATGCATTTCAAATATAAAAACGATGTATGTGCTAGGGCCTAAATTGACCCTGAATTATTTCAAGTGTTTTTTTTAATACATAACGTACTATTAAATTATTGTAATTTGTAATTTCCTTTCGATTTAAAGTGCATTTTGTACATATGAGAGGATTCAGTGGCGACCCTGGGAAAAATTGGGTTAATAATATACAATGTAGGGAATCACTGGAGCATGACCTGACCCTCTTAGGCAGTCAGTGAGCCCCCACTTATGAAAAATGTTGGATCCGATACTGGGATTATTTATTTAACAAAAACATTCACGAGTTTTAAATTGCTGGAAAATATCACATCTTCATACAAGACCCTCCCCCCTTTTCATTCAAAAACCTACTAAACATTCTTAAAGGCACATACATGTACTCATACATTTTTATAACTTTGACTTTTGAATAATTTGTTTACATTCGACATGTCTAATACATATACAGCAAATACGTCTTTAAAAACATTTTGTCTATAATATTTATTAATGGCGGATTCAGATTGCATTAGAGGGTTTAGGTAGTACAAGTTTTGTTTTTCTCTCATGAAGTTTCTGTAGGATCAAATATATTAAAGGAGGGTCAGGAAAAGTTTAAAGAATAGAGAATAATGCATGTAATGTTCACAATACATTTGTAAATAAGGAAAATAGACATACATGAAACAATGAAGAAAACCGGGGTGTTAAATTATAAGAAGTACAGAAAAATGAAAAAAACAAGACAGTAAATAGAGATAAATGATAAATTTTTTTAGATCAGAATGAAATGAAGGACCCTCCATCCAGACCATCGGTGAGAAAGGTAGTTTTGTGAATGATTCATTTTTAAAAATAATTTATACAGTCTAGATCCCGCTAACATGTTTAACCCTGCCACATTATTTATGTACGTGCCTGTCCTACAAATTAGGCCGTTAGTTTTCTTGTTTGAATTGTTTCACATTGTCATATCAGGGCCTTTTATTGCTGACTATGCAGTATGGGCTTTGCTCATTGTTGAAGGTCGTACGGTGACCTATATCTGTTAATGTCTTTGTCATTTTGGTCTCTTGTGGATACAATGAAGTTGTCCCTCATTGGCAATCATGCAACATCTTTTTCATATAGATGGGATATGTTCTAAATTTTAAGTGTGCATACTTAACAAAAAATGTTAAAACTAGAATCCAGGCATTCACATTCGAATATTCCAGGTTAAAAACAAGAAAATTATGTTTGCATATACATGTAATTATATAAACTGCCCACTTTCATGAATCATGACCTTTTCTCCCAGAAACCCAAATGGTCTGAACCCTATGCAGATGACATATTTCTCAGTTCCACAAATTTTCAAATCTATTACATGAGCTATGCCTATGGTTACATGTATAATTAATGTTCAGCCTGAAAAAAGGGGGGGTGTCATTGTTTTGCTGTTCGACACGGATATTGTTTTGAAATTATGTCCGCTAATTTTACGCTTACATATTATTTTTCAGTGGTCGTGAATCGGTCTTTGAACATGTATATTCAATCCATTAGTACTTATTTTTCAGTTCAAATTTCCCCCTTTTCATGATTTGTTTACATCCATCTTTCGCATGTTTGTCGGACTTTTTCTTGTGTAAGACAAAGGTGAAAATGCTGCATAAGCTACCAAAATGAAGATCGGTATCTATAACGTCGATCTGCATTACAGTATTCATGAAAAGCAGTTCACGTGTTCGATTAATATGAGTTATTCTCTCTTCATTCTTCTCCTACGTCAAAAACATGCTTCATATTTATTTTTAGAACGGAAGTACTATTTCGACAATGACAATTGTAACAATAAACTTTATTAGTTTTAAAATTGCATTTAAAAGTTATTCAACTCTTTCTCAATGTATTTGAATAAAAAAAGGTTATTTCAATGATCAAATTTTGTTGTTATGGAAAATTACGACAACGTACATGACTTACGATATCACTGCGGAACTTTATGCGCAGACGGCGCGAAAATTTAAACCCCCGAACTACCTAAATTCACTGATTATACTCTTTTAACCATGTCGTAACAAATCCACTGATCATGCTATTTTAAACATGTCCTCAACGTGGTAACCAATCCACTGATAATACTGTCTAAACCATGTCCTCCACGTGGCAACCAATCCACTGGTCATACTGTTTTAAACATGTCCTCAACATGGCAACCAATCAACTGATCATACTCTTTTAACCATGTCCTCCACGTGGCAACCTATCCAATGATCATACTGTTTTAAACATGTCCTCAACGTGGCAACCAATCCACTGATAATACTGTTTTAAACATGTCCACCACGTGGCTACTAATCCACTGATCATACTGTTTTAAACATGTCCCCTTCGTGGCTACCAATCCACTGGTCATACTGTTTTAAACATGTCCTCCGCGTGACTTCCAATCAACTGATCATACTGTTTTAAACATGTCCTCCTGGTGGCTACCAATCCACTGATCATTTTGTTTTAAACTTGTCCTCCGCGTGACTACCAATCCACTAATCATACTGTTTTAAACATGCCATATGCGTGGCTACCAATCCACTGATCATTCTGTTTTAAACATGTCCTCCACGTGGCTACCAATCCAATGATCATACTGTTTAAAAAATGTCCTCCTAGGGCTATCAATCCACTGATCCTACTGTTTTAAACATGTCCTCCTGGTGGCTTCTATTCCACGTGTCATGCTGTTTTAAACATGTCCCCTTCGTGTCTACCAATCAACTGATCATTCTGTTTTAAACCAGTCCTTCGCGTGGCTACCAATCCACTAATCATACTGTTTTAAACATGTCATCCGCAAGGCTACCAATCCACTGGTCATTCTGTTTTAAACATATCCTCCACGTGGCTACCAATCCACTGATCATACTGTTTAAAACATGTCCTCCGCGTTGCTATCAATCCACTGATCATACTGTTGTAAACGTGTCCTCCGAGTTGCTATCAATCCACTGACCATACTGTATTAAACATGCCCTCCACGTGGCTACCAATCCACTGATCATACCTTTTTAAACATGTCATCCACGTTGTTACTAATCCACTGGTCATACTGTTTTCAAACATGTCCTCCGCGTAAGGATCAACAATCACTAAGCTTTTTTTGTAAACGAGCTACATATAAATGTGAAGACATATTTTATGCAGGCTTTAACTAAATCAGGATGTATGTACTTACACTAATAGACGACGCTCCTCATTTAAACATATACACTGCTGGTGGACATTTTTGTCCCCGAGTGTATCACCAGTCCAGTAGTCAACACTTCGGTGTTGACATGAATATCAATAATGTAGTCATTATTTTAAATTTCCTGTTTACAAAACTTTGAATTTTTCGAAAAACTTAGGATTTTCTTATCCCAGGCATTAATAACCTTAGCCGTATTTGGCACAACTTTTTGGAATTTTGGATCTTCAATGCTCTTCAACTTGGTTATTGTTTGGCTTTATAAACATTTTTATATGAGCGTCACTGATGAGTCTTAGGTAGACGGAACGCGCGTCTGAAGTACTAAATTTTAATCCTGGTACCTTTAATAACTATTTTATTTATCATCAAAGTTTATAGATTACTCAACAAGTTACAACCTGACAACATACATGTATAAATACTGTATATGCTTTTAGTTTCCATTGTACTTTTTTATATTTTTTTTGTTTGAAGGTATTCCAGCACAGAAAAGACGGTTCTGTAAATTTTGATATGAATTGGTTCAGTTATAAATATGGTTTTGGCGATGCTTATACTGAAGTTTGGCTAGGTATGCTTGTTTTTATGTTTATTATGACTTAATCATTAATCTGACACTAAATCCTAGTTACAATCCAAGTTATAATTACTTCAATAAATTTTATGACTGTATATCTATGTATAGATATATATAACAAGATACGGTATGAGTGCCACTGAAACAACTCTCAGTCCCAATTTGTAATTAAATCTATAAAGTTCAAACTACGGATTTCAATACTTCACAACTTAACATCAGGTTCCACGGGTAGGTCCATTGCAGACACATGTTGCTTTCTAACATATTCCCTTGAATAGCAAAGTTCAGTGATTGGTATTTCGTAAGATAATTAAAAATGTACAGTGACAATTGTTTACATCTAAATAACTTAGACGGGTGGTTAAAAAGATACAAAAGATTGTTGTTTTTTAATAAATGAAACAGATACATTTACTTTCAAAAAGACAAATACACAACTTGAAATAGTGAAATACATGTCTACTTATTGCATCGCTCGTAAAACCTTCGTTTTATCTGGTTAGTGTTTCTGGTAGAAATATATTATTGAGTTATGTTTACAAACTCTAGCATGTGTGTTGTGTATAATTAAAAACTAAAAACTATCCACCATTTCATGACTGACAAGAACACACACAACTACAGGTTTTCGTTAAACCATTATATAATGACTATATGAATCATATTAGTTTATGAAAAGAACAACACATACACATATAAATTGATTTTTGCCATTACCAACGCAGGTGACTCCACTTTTTTTTTAGTCTATACTACGATTTGTTGATTTATTGTAGTTCATAATGCTATATATCTAAATTATCTTATTTAGGAAATGACAATTTATACAGGCTCACTTCGTCCCGTAAAACTGAGATGTTGATTTTAATGGAGGCGTGGGATGGAGTGTGGAAATATGCCAGTTATTCTGAGTTCTATATCAATTCTGAGTTTGATAAATACCGCATAAGAGTTTCAGGTTTCAGTGGAACAGCAGGTATATTTGCAACTGTTATTTTAATTATACCTTTTATATATTACACACAATTCTTTTTGGGTAACACCTTTTCACGTGACATGTTAATTTTCATTTAATTGCAAGAAAGGACGAATAACCCTTAAAATTTACAGCAGCGGTGAACAACCTTTATTACCGGCGAATCACCCTTTGAGTTTCTATATTTGCAATCGAGTTATCTCCCATGAAAATGACGTCACAGAAGTAAATGAATAAAATGGCAGCGTTAACGTTACACTAGAAGATGAAATAAGGCTTTGAACATGAATTATAGAATAAAGTGCCATCAGCCGATGAAATCTCTTATGAACAGTACTTTTCAGGACCATCAATATTGATCTCTACAAATGTTAGAACACAAAATGTATTTTTAAACGTCAGCTTGTATTTGTTTTGTAAAGAATATAGTAAGTCTTCAAAAAACCCTTTCACTGTATAATAAAACAATTGTGACTCCTCAGAATTGATGAATATCCAAAATTGTCAACCCTTAAAAGTTCTTTTACTTCGGGTTGCCTCCATTTATAATCTGGAAATTTTATTGATAAAAACATCATAAATCAACAGAGTACTGAATGATTAATATTGACCTTATTTAGTATCTCGTTCGATTTCTATGATAAATAGTATTTTCATACACACGTTCCTGCAATGTATCTGAAATAAATCAAGTAATATCCACCAAGAATGAACAACTGGTATTTAAATTATTACAGGTGATAGTCTGATGCACATGATGCCCTTTACCTCGCCACAGGGAGGCCAGCAGTTCAGTACTCGTGATAGTGATAATGACGGATGGCCTAATAGTTGTAACCCTACTCATCACAAAGGTGGATTCTGGTTCAACAAGTGTGGAGCATCAGACCTAAACGGGCATTATTATAGTTCTGCTGTAGATATACCAGCATCCTGTAATTGGTTCACGTTTTCAAATAATCGACAGTCGCTTAAGACAATTTTTATGATGGTCAGAAAAGTATGAATATAGTTGTGTTTTATTTTTCATCATTCGGTCTGGGTTTGTTATATGTCGTCCTGCAGACAAATTGTCAAAATCTGAATTATCAAAACTGTAACGTTTTAAGGGAATCCAGAATAATTGAAGACAATTAACAAGATTAATGTTAAATACACTGGTTTGATACTGTTGCATTCTACTATCAGACCATTCGCGAAAGGACAAATTTACATATATTCCTAATTTTCGTAAGGGTGTATTAATCTTAAATTGTGTACAGTTTAGCTATAATTTAATGATTTAGACTGATACATTTTTGTGGACAGGGGGGATATGTGTACCGAAATAAAAATGTCAGTACCTTTATGTTGCCAAATGCCATCTGTTTTTTTTCTAAATTGATATGGTTCCAGTTGAATTCTTTAAAGACATGAAACAGTTTAAATCTGATTACTATGAATTTTATAAGGATGTTTGTTGTATCATTTTTAAATAAAAATTCAAATATACATATGTTTCTCCGTTATTGCTATACTGGTATTTACTAATATATTCCATGGACTCAAATATTTACCTCGTCGATAGGTCGCTTGCAATTTTATATCTTATACATTTTGACATGCATGTCTCTTCTACTTCATAGAAATTAGGGTGATAAATAGCGATTGGATGGACACGAAAAATTAGACTGACAATCAAACATGTCTTTAAACCAGCTCACGTAAAACCAAAACACTAAAGATGAAGTGTATATGTTTATAGAATTCAACGCTGGATATAAAAAAACAACTAATATTGTCTTTTAATTGGACAATTCGTTTAAACTTCATGTTGGTCAGCTGAAAGACGCCTCCGGGTGCAGGAATCTCGCTGCATTGAAGACCTGTTGGTGACCTTCTGCTGTTGTCTGTTCTATGGTCGAAGTGTTGTCTCTTTGACACATTCCCAATTTTCATTCTCTATTTTAAGACCCTTCTAAAGGCTTGGTATGAGTACATTTGCGTTTTGATTGGACAACTCGTTTAAGCTACATGTTGTTCATATATCGACTGACCGATGACAGTATGCATTGTAGGCACTTTCTTAATTTGTTTTGAAACTTGATAATAATTTAAATCAACGACGACCTTACTGCTACAACTTCAAGGATTTGATTTAATATTTTTTGTGTGTTTAAACGCTACTTTTAAGCACCACTATTATTTTTTTCTGTTTGACTTAACATTTTAAGCCATGGTGTTGTCAGTTTATTTTCGATTTTTTTGGCATTTCATCGCATAATTCATCACCCTGATATTGCTAACCATTATATCTACTGAGTATCTTTTGTTAAGAAGTTAATGGGAAATTTACTTGATTATTATGACGTCTAGACATTCAGGACAGGTATTCACCTGCGATTTGGTAATGGTATGATATGTGTACTTCATACTCTCAGAGGAGGTATTCATCGTATATTTTGTAATGGCATGATATGTGTACTTTAAACCTTTAAAGGCGGTATTCACCTGCGATTTGGTAATGGTATGATATGTGTACTTCATACGCTCAGAGGAGGTATTCACCGTATATTTTGTAATGGCATGATATGTGTACTTTAAACCTTTAAAGGCGGTATTCATCTGCAATTTGATAATGCTATGATATGTGTACTTTATAACTTTTAGATGAGGTATTCACCTGCGATTTTGTAATGGCATGATATGTCTACTTTATACCTTCAAAAGAGGTATTCACCTGATATTTTGGTTATGGTATGATGTCTGCTTTATACCTTCAGGGCAGGTATTCACCTGCGATTTGGTAATGGTATGATATGTCTACTTTATACCTTCAGAGGAAGTATTCACCTAATATTTTGTAATGGCATGATATGTGTATTTTATACCTGTACCTTCAGATGAGGTATTCACCTGCGATTTGGTTATTTATCATTATATGATTTAATTTTTAAAAAGTTCCATATTTTCCTTTCTGTTTCTGCCTTAAGTTATATTATAAAGGTTTGTTAACTCTGTCGATTGTAAACATGGTGACTACAGATTCTCCATAGGACTTATGTCAATCACCTCCGGAAAGAAAACCAGACATGTTCACACTGTCAATGTAATATGCATCTTTTTTGTGTTATTATCTCTAAGCAATTGTTCAACGTATTGCAGGTTATTGCCTTTCTCCACACAAATCATGACTTTATTTAACAAAAACAAAAGACCATACTGCATTGTAATATAAGCAAACAACAATCGGTCCTTTCAAAATAGTTGGCTGTAATTGCATTGTGTTCATGGTTCATTATTTCTACTATAATAACCAATTCATACTTGACATACTCATAATTAGATAGTTTGCCATTTGCGAACAATGTATTCCGCGTGTCCTGTACTTAAGCTTAGAAACATATATACAGCCTTCACAATGACCGATGTCACAAGTGGTTGAAAAACATTGATAAATGCAAAACGAGATGCTCTTTCAAACTATAAGAAAGAGGAAAAATAACTTGGAATTAGGACAACACAAATAATTTTGTTCACTGTCTGTATTGAATTATAACAACATAATGTTCTCTAGTAACCTTAGGCAAACAAACATTGTTGTGAACAAAGCTTTGAAAAAATGACAAATAATCACTTCAAGAAATCCAGAAAACCTCTAGCTAAGTATAACACTTTGTCAGATTTAAAAGGCAAATACATCGCATATCTGCAACTAGTTCTAAAAATTATCACACTCGGAGATTCAGAAATTCATATGTAGCATTAAACATACATTTTTGAACATGTAATAATCGATCATTTCCAAACAGAATTATTTAAATAATCAATGGTGTAAAGTGAAGATCACGGGAAAATATATTACCTAAATAAAATACATAAGTAGTCAAACATTATATTAACGACGACATCTAAACAATACAATTAATGTGTTACATTATGGTATTTTCCCGTACCCTTTAAACAGGAAACTAAATTAGTCAACTCACATTTTGCTAGTGTGTTTTAAAATTACTAAAAAGACCCTTTATAGATTTCTGTACGAAAAGGATTTTGCTCATTTTCGACAGCAATTAAGCCGAAGGTTCCAAAACATGTACTAGCCAAGATACATCTTATTAATATAAATGAAGAAAAGTGTTTCTATATTAACGAAAACTATTTACATTGTGAAGCTGTTGTTCATACAAAAAGAAAATTATTGTTAAAATATCCGGTGCGACAGAGGAATAGAACGACATTAATCATGTTGATAAATATTATCCAAACAGCACACATTTACATGTTCATGATACTACGTTACTTCGGACTTACATAATTATCACGGGACTGTAAAATATACCTTAACAGAAACGCAATTTGTCAAGCTTACAATTAATTTTCATAAAAAGAAGATGTGGTATGATTGTAAATGAGACAACACTGAACAAGAGACCAACACGTCCTAGAAATTAACATATATAGGTCACTGTACGACTTCAAACAATCAGCAAAGTTAATTACACAAAGTGATCTCTAGAAGGCCCCGACACCATAAATGTAAAACAATTGAAATGATTTTATAACGAACTAGAAAATTTATAAACAGATGAACGGAAAAACAAATGTGTAACACAGCAACAAACGCCAACCACTGAAAAACAGGTTCCTGACGTGGGATAGACACATACATACAGAAAATAGCCTTTTTATAATTGTGTATTTAAAAAAGTGCACTCGTTCTCCAAAGCATCAAAGAATTTCACCCATGTAATAAAGTAGACGAACGTTATACTAGGTTCAATTACCTAACCTGAAATATAAGAAGACACTTCTGCTGTTGTGTTTACAATATTCCAGACGTTTAAATACAGATATAAATGCGGATTTTTTTCAGCTATCATGGCAGCCTAATTTTTAAGCATATCGGATATACAATTCCTAGTATCTTTAATGTTTCATGTCTAAGTTTACTAGAAGGTTGATTTCACATATAGTTGATGTTGACATTAAAATTCTATAATGTGGTTTATTTTGAATGTGATTGAAAATATGTTTTAAAGACGATAAGTAGCAGCAGTGTCTTATTTAAGTCAGCTTTTTTTTATATTTCAGATTAAATTAACACGAATTATTTCCATGTTTAATCTTCTCTGCGACATACGCTTAGCAGGTTCTTTTGCTTTTAAATGTATCAGCAGTTTTAAGTTAACACTCCGGAAGTTTAATTTAGAATCCTCATATAATGAATACTTGGATAATTCATATTCGCACTTCCAATACGTGTTAAATTACTTTAAATCTGAAATGGAATGCTTTTAAACTAATGTCTAAATAACAAAAGAAAACAGACGCATTTCATATAAAGATATAAGAAGATATGGTAAAAGTGACAAGGAGACAACTCATCTTCCTAGTCACAGTTTGATTAGGTGAAAGAGTATAGGTCAATGTTACGGTTTTGCCCTGCTAAAACTTTTCAATACAGCCCAGGCTTATTATGTTGGTCGATTTTCTTTTCTTGTACAGTATACTAATTAAGTAAGACTACAATCAAAATATACAAATAACCAAACGGATCATACTTCTATAAAGACACTCAACGTATTAAATGTTATACTTAGTTTAGTTACTCATTGTTCGTTCAATATCAGATTAGCTATATATAATCAAATGTCATGCATCTAAAACGATTGTTTGGGTTTTTTCCCTCAACAGGAACTCTAAAATATAAATAATTGAAAGCAATGTATGAACAAAAACGATACAATAAAATAAGTTTGAAGATTAAATGGCAGGTACAATATAGTTCAATCAAAGGTACCAGGATTATATTTTAATACGCCAGACGCGTGTTTCGTCTACATAAAACTCATCAGTGACGCTCATATCAAAACAGTTAAATAGCAAGTAACAAGTACAAAGTTGAAGAGCATTTAGGACCAAAATTTTAAAACGTTGTGCCAAATACGGCTAAGGTAATCTACTCATGGGATAAGAAAATCCTTAGTTTTTCGAATAATTTTAAGTTTTGTTAAGACTTACCAAAAACATGTAAGGTCAACTTGCACATGGACATTTAAAAAACCTTAATGTCCTAATCAATATCCATAAAAATACATTTCCAAATACCTTTATAACTATTGTATGACTGACTGTACTGTATTTTATCTTTGACTACCTGACTGTACTGTATTGTATATCGTTTACTGCCTAACTGTACTGTATTTTATCTTTGACTGCCTAACTGTACTGTATTTTATCTTTGACTGCCTGACTGTATTGTATTTTATCTGTAAATGCGTGACTGTGCTGTATTTTATCTTTGACTGACTGCCTCTACTGTATTTTATCTTATACTGCCTAACTGTACTGTATTCTATCTATGACTGTCTGGCCGTACTGTATTTTATCTTTGACTGCATGTCTGACTGTACTGTATTTTATCTTTGACCGCCTGACTGTATTGTATTTTATCTGTAAATGCATGCCTGACCGTACTGTATTTTATCTTTGACTGACTGCCTCTACTGTATTTTATCTTTTACTGCCTAACTGTACTGTATTCTATCTATGACTGTCTGGCCGTAATGTATTTTTTTTCTTTGACTGCCTGACTGTACTGTATTCTATCTTTGACTATCTGACTGAACTGTATTTTATTTTAAACTGCGTGACTGTACTGTATTTTATCTTTGACTGCATAACTGTACTGTATATTATCTTTAACTGCCTAACTGTACTGTATATTATCTTTAACTGCCAAACTGTACTGTATTTTATCTTAGACTGCCTAACTGTACTGTATTTTATCTTTGACTGCATAACTGTACTGTATATTATCTTTAACTGCCTAACTGTATTGTATTTGATCTTTAATTGCCTAACTGTACTGTATTTTATCTTTAACTGCATAACTGTACTGTATATTATCTTTAACTGCCTAACTGTACTGTATATTATCTTTAACTGCCAAACTGTACTGTATTTTATCTTAGACTGCCTAACTGTACTGTATTTTATCTTTGACTGCCTAACAGTAATGTATTTTATCTTTGATTGCCTGACTATACTGTATTTTATCTTTGACTGCCTGACCGTACTGTATTTTTTTCTTTGACTGCCTGACTGTACTGTATTCTATCTTTGACTGCCTGACTGTACTGTATTTTATCTTTAACTGCCTAACTGTACTGTATTTTATATTTGACTGCCTAACTGTACTGTATTTTATCTTTGAGTGCCTGACTGTACTGTTTTTGTTGTGTCTTTGACTGCCTGACTGTACTGTATTCTATCTTTTACAGCTTGAATGTACTGTATTTTATCTTTGACTGCCCAACTGAATAGATATCTTTTATCTTTAACTGCGTGATTGTACTGACTTTTATCTTTGACTGCGTAACTGTACTGTATTTTATTTTTGACTGCCTGACTGTACTGTATTTTATATTTAACTGCGTGACTGTACTGTATTTTATCTTTGACTGCGTAACTGTACTGTATTTTATCTTTGACTGCCTGACTGTACTGTAATCTATTTTTGAATGCCTGACGGTACTGTATATAAATAAACTCATCATAGATACCAAGTTTTGCCAAATACAGCTAAGGTAATATATGCCTGAGGTAGAAAAGCCTTAGTATTTCAAAAAAAAAATAATTTGTAAACAGTAAATTTATAAATATAACCATATCAATGACAATTCATGTCAGCACAAAAACTGCTGACTACATTGTACTGGTCTTATTTTATCTTTGACTGCCTGACTGTGTTGTATTTTATCTTTAACTGCCTGACTGTACTGTATTTTATCTTTGACTGCCTGACTGTACTGTATTTTATCTTTGACTGTCTGACTGTACTGTATTTTATCTTTGACTGCCTGACTGTACTGTATTTTATCTTTGACTGCCTGAATGTACTGTATTTTATCTTTGAGTGCCTGACTGTACTGTTTTTGTTGTATCTTTGACTGCCTAACTGTACTGTATTTTATCTTTAACTGCCTGACTGTACTGTATTTTATCTTTATCTGCCTGATTGTGTTGTATTTTATCTTTAACTGCCTGAATGTACTGTATTTTATCTTTGATTGCCTGACTGTACTGTATTTTATCTATGACTGCCTAACTGTACTGTATTTTATCTTTAACTGCCTTACTGAACTGTATTTTATCTTTGAATGCCTAACTGTACTGTATTTTATCTTTAACTGCCAGACTAGTACTGTACTGTTAATACGTGACGTGTACTTTTCGTTGAAAAAAATGTGTATACAATTTCAATCAACAACAAAAAAGTAGAAAAATACATTGTTTCTAGTTTGAAATGTTCAATTTGTCATCATCTTGCATCATTTATCGATTTTAAATTACCATAAAAGCTAACATGAATCAAGAAATTCATCATCTATCAATGTAATGGTCCTTTTTTCAAATGTTCTAATGAAATAAATAGCACTAATCACATCCTTGTCTTTACTGCAGTTCGTATCGATCCAAAATGACCATGATAGCTGTGATTGTAGTATTGTTATCCATTGTTGGAAACTTGTACGGACAGCTAAGCAGTTTTGGTGGAAGTCTTGGGGCCTATGGTAGACCCAAGGGCTCTGGGAGGGATGCAGGGGGGTGGAGGTTCTGGTGGAGGTTCTAGTGGAAGTTAAGCTGGAAGACTTGGTGGAGGTTCAGATGGAGGAGGCATCGGATTTGGTGGACGTATAGCTATGTGTGGTTCTGGATTTGGAGTTGGTTCATCCGGAGGTAGAAGAAGCTCTGGTATAGATATGGGAGGAGGGGATGGAGGACTTAGTATGATGGGAAGAGGTATGTATTATCGCGCTCTCTAATATGTATAGTTTAAGTAGTTCACCAATTGATAATGACAGGATTATAGACATATCATGCTCTAACGATTTATTAACTTCACTTTTTCTGAGTTTTATCTGTCATGTTCTTGACCAAGTAACCCTACGTTTTAATATTGATATTGTGTTGTTTACTGATGATTGTCTAATATTAATGGAGTACATATTTTGTGGAATGGAATGATATAGGAGATACACGAACTAAAAGAAGAGGCGATACATATAAAACGGTTGAGTTATCTATACAACAAAGTAAACCTTTTATAAATGGCTTTAATGTCGAGTAAAAGAAAATGGGCTATCTCACATGTTTTGCTACAAAGTTGTTTGTCTCGTCTGCTTGTAAAATTATAAATGCAAATTCTTATAAAAATGATTTATCTCTGTTATCATCTGATTTGCAATTTCACATTCTCTAAATTCTTTGTGCTGGCATTACAATTGATTAGTTTGCACACTTCAATATAGATCAGTTGACATCAAACCAAAACTACCATACTAAATGTACTATAGTTGTACCATTTACAAAATGTGTTGTAGTCTTCTTTAAAAGATAATAATATTTCCTTCCAGTCACATATATAGTTATTGAAAGTAGTATCGACAATCACAATGTCCCCAAACAACGGTGTCCCCACGGTGTTTGGGGACATATTTTCTTCGAAATTCTGAGTTTTAAATTTCCCTTTGGTATTTTCTCCTAATTTGTTTTTAAATGAGCAATGTCACAATCGATCTTGATT
>CM034354.1:97826015-98013991 GCA_019925275.1 Mytilus edulis
AATAAAATTACGCCTTGATAGTGACCAGGAATTTGTTCACTGTTTTTTTTTTCAATAGCAATATGAGGCGTTACACTGAGTTGCAATTTCTTAATTCTACTAAGTCTGAGGCGTAATTTTGTACTTAAGTATTTTTATGAAAAGTTATACAGGCGTCAAACATGTAGAAAAGTAGTCTTGTAATTTATTTAATTCTCCCTCTCCTCCTCGTCTGAATTGAAAACATGTCTTTACTATAACGTCCTTTGTATAAATAAGACAGGACTTGAAAAATAGGTTTGGTTGCTTGCATTGACAATTCTTTTCTTTTGAAAACAATGTTTAATTACATAATATTATAAAATAAATGAATAACACTTATTATAAAATTGACATGCATACAAGAAAATAATGTGTCCAAAACATTATTATTACATAGTATATTATATAAATGAACTCGACTCTATATGATTCATAATCATAACCATGTATATGACAATAAACTGTACTTTGTAGTTACTGCAAGTACTTTTGATGAACTGAAACCTCAAACATTTTTGTATAAAAAAAAACGGAACCCAAGCCTTTAAACTACCTAAGGATTTGATGTGCATATATAACTAATGTATTTAAATCCAATAAAATAATAACAATAACTAGTTTTACTTTTACAACGAAGCTAAGCGTTTGGATATGTATGTTTAACGTATACATGTTACTAATACACACCAGTCAATCACTATTGTCAAACAAAAAGAAATATAAAATATTATACCTTATACTTATATATGTTAGACTCAGATCGACGTCCGGTCTCTAATCGACGTCCATTCCTCAAATCGACGTCCGTTCCTCAAATCGACGTCCAAATTTGACGTCACGTTCTCAAATCAGTGTCCAATATTTTAACCCTCTAATCGACGTCCAATGTGACGTTATGAATTACAAAAAAAATCTGAATTATTAAAGTCTGCTCTCATCGCGATGTCTATAAATTTCAATGAATAATTTATTTTTTAATTGATCTTAAGTTTGTTCATATTTTATGTATGATTATCGCTTTGTCTTTTTGTGAAGTAGCTCACAGAAATTATAACTGTTTTCTTGTATTGGTATCAAAAAAAAGGACAAACATCAGATAATGACAATAAGACAATCGCCGACATCGTAATACTATTACATGTACATACATATTAATATTTTGGTGAAAGACGTTTGTCATGTTGTAAAAATGCGTGAAATTGTGAATTTTAGCATTTTCTTCTGTTGATGTCGTGTTTGGTATCAAAAGTCATTATTTCTGAAGAGTAATCAAGTTTCAATATTTTTATTACGCAAGAAGTGCTGTTTGTTCGTGAAACAAGATTTTGAACCATTTTTCAAATAACTTTATAAGAGACATTCATAAGTCATGTTAAATTCTCCCTCGCCCTGCTCGTCCGAATTTTAAGTATTTAATCTCTACATTCAATAGGCTATAAACAAAACAAACACAGATATAGGATTAGTTGCTCGCAGTAACATATCATTTTCTCTTGCGATACAATATTTTATTTTACTTTCTTTTACATATTTCTTCGATTCAAACCACTGACATATAAATCCATGACATATAACATTGTTTCTCATTCGCATCTTTTCTTTTTCCTCGGTTAATACCACCAACGCCTGTACGTATGTAATTAACATAGCAGCAACTGTCAATATACCAATGTGACCAACTTCAATTCGACGCAACTGCGAGCACCTTCGATAATATTACATTTAAATGCCGAACTTTATATAGTACCATTAAATCCCACCCGTAGAAACCGCCAAAACTTTCCTCGTGCATTATACACCCGACATCAAACTCTATAAATAGTACATACTGTTGCAGAACTAGTTATACTAGTTCCCATCTATAAATAATTACCACTAATAGCAAACGGGAAAACACCAATTTCAAACGAAATAAAATATATTTAGCGTTACTAGGAAATATTTATGGACTAAGATTAGGATTATGTCGTGAGAATACTTTTTGACAACAATGGTCATCAATTGAATTTTTTTGTCAACATAAAACTATATATAGAGTGAATAATGTCAATAACAATTAATTTGATATGCTTTTGATATGTTTCATTGTTTGGTATAAACTATTTGTTTATAAGTACCGTTTTCTATTTTCATTGGTCAAAACGTTTCTATGGTCATGTTTCATAAAAGGTTAATTTTTGCAAAGAAAATGGAGAGTAGAAAAGAGATAGAACCATGTGACGCACCGTTGTTGTCAAAAAGTAGTGATGTCTCTTATGAAGTTATTTGAAAAATGGTTCAAAACCTTAACCCAAAGACAGATAAGCGAAAGACATATAGAGGGCAGTATACAGACTCAAACAATAGAAAGAATAAAAACGTACAGCAAATTGTTGAAAAGTATTACGATTTGGACTTATATCTTTCAAAAACTTTTTGAGTTTTAGGTTCAACCCACCCTTTGATAATTCTGAGAATTCCCTGAGACGGACGTCGATTAGAGAAGAAAAATATGAACGTCGATTTGAGAACAACAAAAAAGAACCCGGCCGTCGATTTTGAATGTTATTTTATTGTGACGTCAGATTTGGACGTCGATTTGAGGAACGGACGTCGATTAGAGACCGGACGTCGATCTGAGTCTTACATATATATACAATGTATCTATCTTATCTATTATTTTTGAAAGTGTTACATTTGTACATGACAAATATTAGAGACTAACCATCATGACCATCTTCTTTACAAAACTTACATTGCCATTTGAATAATATAAAAAAATAAACTTGTCATATACATTTTGTATTTTTCTTAAATTCTTTCATATGAGCTTTCCACACTACAAATAAATATGGGTATAGGCTTAATGCCTTAGTTTAGCCTTAGCCAAAAATAGACAAAAGAAAAAAAAATATCTACATGGTCATGATTAAAAATCACTCATAACAGTCTTACATGTAAGACATTTTTTTAATTTCCAACATTAACATTATGTATATACGGACAAGACATATAAAAATGAACTGTCCGTGATAAAGCCATGTTACTAAATATAAATATATGTACATAATTATTTAGATAAATATCAGTCAGACTCTTGCCTATCTAGAAAGCGACAAATATAAGATGTTTTTGAACCCTCAGGTGATACATACATACAACCTTCAATAATGTTCACAATAGGTACACATTGCGTTATTTCAGTCTTCTTGACGGACAAAATACCACTATGGTCAGAATAATTTACACACTTTAAACATTCAGTATATGATACAACTGTGTTTGTTCTCGGCTCTATACATTCTAGTCTTATTAAAAAGCACACTCTTCCAAAATATACTTTTCCATTGTGTTTAAGCATAATAGCTGAATTATCTCTTTTAGTCATTTTTGCATATTCCCTACCATAAACTAAGTTATCATTCATTTCAATTCGTCTGAAGGTTGCAACATAATCATTTGGCGGTGCAAAATCCAAATATTTACATAATACATCTAATGCATGTTTAGTTAGTGTTCTCATTTTAATACTGCCCAAAATATAAATGCCTTGTGTTATCATTTCCCCTCTTTTTAAGATATTTGGGGATTCAATTGACTTGTACAATTTGTCCAATTAAGTTCCCTCTACAATGAATTCCATCTTTAGTTCAGAAATTTTTTGCACAAAAGACACACCAGCAAGTATTTGATTATCAATATTTTGAGTTCCACGAATCATTTTTAACAAGTAACCATGTTTATCTTCGAAGGAAAAACAACTATGAGTATGTAATGGTTCTAGACATTTAACACTATCTGGCAGATGGACATGCTGATGACAAAACGTGAAGAAATGAAATACTTGTAATCACATACCTAAAATACAGGTTTTTTGTTGGCATTGTTATATTAATCTGTAATGATACAGTGGTAGTTAAAAATAAAACTCGAACAAGGACATCTGCGTGATGTGTGCAAATTATACGCAGTTATTAAATGATCAGGTAATTCTATAAAAAAAAAAAGATTAGCTAACGTCTTAATTTGCTTTACGTTCTCATTCTTATAACAAGAACTTTAAAGGGAAACGTATAAATGTTATCAACAAAAGGAAAGAAGCTATACACACTCCAAATGTTATCAAAATAAGGGTCACAAGTATAATCAAATTAAGGCGAAGTGTACAGATCTGTACGTAATATAACTACTCAATGGATTTTTTTTTAATTTTACATGTGGATTCTGCTTGCAAAAATACTTCGGAATATAAAATAAAAAAAGGGGTAACCGTTTTCGTTTTTCAGATACAAGCTGTTGAAACTAACAGCATGACACGCCAGAAATACAAAGGATGTATAGGGAAAATCATAAAAAAACGGCAGATATTTTTACTCTATCATGATTTTCTAATTCGTTAGTCAACAGATTTGTTTTTAAATTTGAATTGCGATTCAAAAATAAACGACGAATCCATTGGTGCAAAGAAAGTCCTTAGCAACCGTGTTAGTTTTCAAGCTATATTTTCTTGAAGTTTGATTTTGAGCGGAAAATTATAAAATTTTCGGCGACGTTATTGATGTCTTCTGTAACGTCACCACAAGTTCAGCTCTATAACGCTATTATTCCCATTGTGCCGTACAGTATTGTCTTACAAATCGTGAGTGTGTGTTATTTTCCTAAGTTTTGGAACTGCTGAAAAATAAAAGCCTTATCGGTTGACACGGTTGATAATGATACAAACTGGAAAATGTTTATTGTTATTTCTGCTGCAAAAAGATATGCAAATTGGTATATAAATATACTGCAATTGAAAGAAAGTTACTGTATAGACTTTAGCTCCATCTTTTCTTGATTATACAGGGTTCCACATCTTTTTTGAAATATTTGTATTGTTCTAATAATTTTAAATCAAATATCGAGTAGTTGTCCAGATAAGTACAGAATGATTCTATACATATTTGAAAATTTCGGTTGTATTATTGGGATCGCTTTTTTTATCCTAACTATTTCCGGCGCTATGCGAGGTATTGCGTACACACCCCATTCTATTTGTCAAGATCCTACATTTTACACACGTGCACGTGATTCTATAATTTTCTTTTAAATTTTCCTCTCTCGATAGCTTCCCCGTTTCTTACACTCCACGACCAGGCAGTATACGCTGGAGATTCATTAACAAAGGAAATCATTTTTTGTCTGAGTATTTCTTAAACTTCAACATGTACGACTCATAAAAAATAAGAAATCTGCAAATGCATATTATCTTAAGACTTGCTGTAATAAAGTCAAAAGAAGAACCTGTACATCAGTTTCAGCAAAATAAAACAAATCGGAGTTTTTTTTTATAATTTCCCGTTGCATACATCACTGCCTGTGTTATACCTTATCATTGTGTTTATTGTAATGCTACAGCCGTATTGTTTAAGTGTAATTATTCAAAAGATTAGTGTATTATAGTAATATGCTGTACATGTGCTTGTGTAGTGATATTAATGTCCGTATGTAATGCTATACGAATGTACCAAGGGCGATTTTATAAGAATGTAAACATCCAGTATGATGCTAAAAAATGTTTCTAGTATAAATTCATTAGAATTTATCCAGTATAATGTAAACAGACCACTTCTAAGCAAGGATCGAAGCTCATAAACTCGTCAATAAAATCAGGACTTTTAGAATGTTCTGAGAGCCGACATCCTTGCTTCGGAAGTTGGCAAGGAGCTGCGTATTGTGCCTGTATATAATGCAAAAAAAAATGTTTTTTTAATGTGATATAAAAATAAGGAGATGTGGTATCATTGCAAATTAGACAACTATTTCCCATAGTTTAAGGTAGATCTATCGGGTATTTTTTTTTTCTGAGCGTCCTTTCTGGTCATGTTGAGAAAAAAAAACTAATAAGTTTTACAAATAGTTAACAAAGTACATTGTATCATTCAATATACAACACAATACCTTCAACTTGAAATTTAAAGATTGAACTATCAATATATTTTGTTCAAGAAATTTAGGCCCGTGACCCTTTATTTTTATCTTCAAACTTTAGAACATTCTATCGTATAATGTTTCTTAAATAAGTAAAACTAAAGTTTCCCCAATATTAACAAAATAAAATACCCGAAATGTGGTTAATATCAATGTATTGTGACGAAAAAAACAATGTCCGCGATCTCCCGTTTTTATATTGAAACTTGTCTTTTACAGAAGCTTACGAAACATGTATCGCCAAAAAATTTGACACCCCTGCTGCCTTATTGAATTAAGTGGATGTAAGCAATTATATAATAGACAACCATACGGCCATCAACCTTGAGAAAAAACCCAAACGTTTAGTCGGTTATAAAAGGCCCCGATATAGAAACATTATTTTCTTCGCCCTCACCCTTCTTCCTAGTCCAAATAATTATGACATCTTGAAAGGCTATTATATTTTTTTTCTTTGACGCATTACATCAACACAGAAAGCCGTCAAAGCACACATTTAAAATAGCCTACCCAGACGTCATAATTATTTGGACTACCTTCTTCCCTATTCTTTATAATCTATTATGTAATACTAGTAATCCTCAAAATTGAGACTTGAGAAGAATCATTTGTGATTTAGTTTTATTTCCAACTAACAGGGTGAAGTCTAAGATTCAGCTTTCAAAATTTCATTGGGTGAACAGTGATTTTCAAGTACAATTTAAATTGATTGATTTGAGGTTACAAAATATCAGGGTGGCAAATATTTCAGGCATGTTCAGAACCATACAATTTAATTGGAAATTGTTGGTTCTAAAAAAACACACATTTCTAGATCTAATACAGCCATGAAAAAAGGTTACAAAAAACATCCCATCAGTTGTAAAAGTGAAAAATAAAATAATACATGTTTTTAATGTATTATATTCGCTGTATGGTGTAAACGTTATGAGTAGTGTGCATAGTTGCAGATAAACCTTGCAAATTGATTGTATTAAATGTAAGTTCAATTAACATTCTGTCTTTCGTGAACAATGATATAATAAAAAAAATCTGAGAACATACAGGCATCTTCTATAGGTAAAACACTTGGTGCATTATAAAAGTTCCACCTTGAAATTGTACACTGTAGTAGAAAGAAGTTAGACTCTGTGCTCTGAATATGCGCACTTTTGGTATTATATATATTTATATTAAAGATCATGATAGTGGAATATAGTTGGGAAATCTCAATTGTAAATCATGTCCAACTCAAAAACAAAACACACCCATCCCTGTACACCCAAGTGTAAATTAACATGAACCAAAATGATATTAAAATGTTTACGTGTTTTCAGTTTGTTTCTGCATTTGAAGGAATATATCAAACAAACATATCTCTTATTTTGTTTTGGCGTTCAGAGCGCTTTTCTTGGTTTACCTTTATTGACCTTCGACAATTATTACACGATTATTCGTTTATTGTTGGCCACTGGGTTTTATTTAATGAATTGTGTGATTGTAAATTTATAGAAATAATTTTTGAAATACTGAATTGAAAGCAAAAATATGTAACGGGGTCTGATAGATATAAATGTATTTCGTCCCAACGGATGCGCATTAAGTGTTGACATACCAAAATGACAGGCCTTTGTTCGTCATTCCGATGTTGCTGTCCTGTGTAAACTGTATTTATGAGATTACAGTATCATCAATCTATTATTTACAAGTTTCCGGAACCATATTTTCTGTACAGTCCAATAATATTCCAACACTAGTTACACTTGGAACATATAGGAAAAGTTGTGTGCCAAAATAACCAAGTTCAAGGACAATTGTATTATTCTTCTTTGTTAATTCCATTCCAAAAATCATTTTCTGCCTGTTTTTTAAAGACTGCTTGTACATGCTGTACTATAAAATTGAGAATGGAAATGGGGAATGTGCCAAAGAGACAACAACCCGACCATAGAAAAAACAACAGCAGAAGGTCACCAACAGGTCTTCAATGTAGCGAGAAATTCCCGCACCCGGAGGCGTCCTTCAGCTGGCCCTTAAACAAATATATACTAGTTCAGTGATAATGAACGCCATACTATGTATTTTCAAGAAATTATATCCCGTATTATTTTTCAAAAGTATTTTATTTTTCTATTTTGAAAGAAGCGGGTTTTTTTGGCAACAATTTTAAAACGAATTGGTTTCTTACGAAATTGGTTTCTTACGAAATTGCTCAAATAGTGTCAAAAAAAATTCCCCGTATTTTCACAAATTAACCTTCATCTCTATAGTTTTGATTTACAGGGGCGTAGCAGCCGGCTGCCGTACCAATAATTTTCGTTTATAATTTATTGAAAAAAACAAAGTTTTTGTACAGGATTATAGAAAACAAGGTTTTTACAGGAAAAAACAGAAAGACAGAAAATCCCATTTACGAGTCATAGGCAATATAAAAGGTATACATTTATTAATACTGGTTCAATAGAAATAAGGGGATATAGTAGACTAGGAGCCAATTAATGAGACGAGTTGAACTCTTAATTCAGGTTTCACAATGTGTTAGAAGTAAACAGTTATTGTAGGTCAAACTGAGTACGACATTCAGCATGGAGCCTATGCTAACACAGATTAGCAAGCTAAAAAAAAGTGGAAACCGAAATGAAAAAATAAATTATCGAAACTTTTTTGGAATACTTTTTTATGTCTAGCTGATGCAACCTTAGTCTACCAATTACGCAATTTTCGTGTAACTGAACTTTATGTGAAAGATTTTTCTAAACTTATCACGATTTCTTTAGAAATGATGGTGAATTTGGGATGTTCCTGTCAGAATTGGCTGAAAATGTTCTATTTTCCTTTGTTCATACATTGTCACACAAATGTCAGTATTCACCTCAACAGCTAACAAAACCTTTGAACATACTTATTAAGAAGGGTTAGTTACGATACTATTGTCAGTTCCCTAAAGATTGCTTATTTTGGCTTTAATATTGATTCACTTACATGGTCTTTGCGTAGGAATTAAACACGTTTATTCTAAAACCAGTTGTTGGCATGATATAGGTTATGATTTTCTCATATATTTCCGGGCGTCCAAGAGTTTCTCGCTACATTAAAGACCCATTGGTGGCCTTCGGCGGTTGTCTGCTCTATGGTCGGGTTGTTGTCGCTTTGACACATTCCCAATTTCCTTTCTCAATTTTATGACGGTATACTACTAAACCCCACAGACAGGGATTGTGCTTGATATTCATATGATGAAGACGATATCATTAATTAGTTTAATTCAGGTCTTGAGCTCGCATGTCAGTAACTGCTAGAAGTCCTTTGTTAATGTATGTATCATTGTCAATTTGTTTAGTTTCTTTTGCAACTATTCTGACATCGGACTCGGACTTCTCTTCAACTGAGTTTTACTGTGCGGGTGTTGTGTGTTTGTTTTTCCTACATTGACTAGAGGTATACGGAGGAGATTGAGATCTCAAAAAACATGTTTAACTCGACGCATATTTGCGCCTGTCTCAAGTCAGAAGCCTCAGGCCTTTGTTAGTCTTGTATTATTTTAAATTTTACTCTTGTTCTTGGGAGATATTGAGGTCCCGTCATAAAATCATCATAAAGACCATAACTAAACTTCGACAATTCACAAGTTCAAGTTAAAGGAGTATTATTTTCTGTATTGACTGACGTCTGACCCCCTGACTACATTTAGCAAATGTTTGATAGTCTTAAATAAGTTTTTTAATTTCCTTCAACTGAAACACAAAATTGCACAAATTTTTCTTTCTAATAATTTCTAATAGGGGTATGCCAGTGGTGGATCCAGAGGGGTCGTAGAGGTCGTACGTCCCTCTTTTACTTTTTTTTAAAACACGACTGTATAATGATAAATCAGACTATATTTCGTTGACTTTTCCACATCCCGTTTATTTTAGCGACAATTCTGTAATTATAAAGATATTATTCGCTCGTATTATTATAATATATTATTAACTATATACAAGTCGACGTGATTCGTGGAGTTGACCAGTACGTTGCAAAAACGTCATTCAGTCATTTGAAAATTCAAATTACAGTAACACATTGCTACGACCGAGGAATATAAGCATAATTCCTTTAAAGTGACAAAGGATGGACAAGGACATTTTGACTCCTCTTTCACAATTTCACTTATCAGAAGGCAATACTCTAATATACTCATATATGATATAAAAAAAAGTTCCACAGCTATAACTTTTATTACCTACAATAACATGTTTAACCCCACACGCCCTAGCCCATTAATAACATTTCGGAATAATGATCTCCAGTCAGTAAACTCTTTATACAAGGCTGGTAAGCTACACACGCTGAACATTTGGTTCTGCAATGAAAACCGTGAGAGGATTTTCCGGAAGTGCTTTGGTTTAGTAGAGTAACTGTCACCACTTCAAAAAATATGTACATTTCTAAATCGCAATTTTCTTATTCAACTGATCAAAATATTGAAAATTGGAGAATGCTATGCAGTGGTAACACTTTAACGAAGAGATACATGTATCACTTACTGCTGTAAGTGGAGTAAAACTCCTATTAAAAAAGTGACATTTAGATTTTAAAATGGTTTACTATTTTGATCAGTTGAATAAGAAAATTGCCATTTAGAAATGTACATTACTTTTGAAGCGGTGACAATTACTCCACTCAAGCACAACCGGAAAACCCTGTCACGGTTTTCATTGCAGAACCAAATGTTCTGCGTGTGTAGATTACTAGCTGTACATAGATTAAAATAAATCTGTGTTTTGCTGTCGTACCTGGGTTGAAATAATCTTACCCATTTTTTTTGCGATTAGAAGAAAACTTACAACAAAATTATTTAGCATCAAATGTATTAAAAACAGGAGTATTTTTTCAATGCCATTTCACGTTTGTATGTCCATAAAACATTGAAATCGTTTATGACAGAATCATTGACGATTTTCACGACGATATCAGAGGAATATGCTTCTGGTGAAGTTGAACCATATGTCTTTGACGACAGATGTTTACAGAAGTCATCACTAGAAACCTCTCAATAAATGTCAATAAGAAATTATAGCTTTGGATCCATCCAATCAATTTATAATAGAAATTTAACGGGGTAGAATACAGCATCAAAATTGTTTAACCCTAACTCTGTATTTATATACAAGCTTCACGTCAAGAACTATTAAATTAATGCATTTAACACTTTTTTATGTTTTTGAGCAAAAAAAGGTCCTAAAAAAAATCGCCCCGCAACGCTCAGCAACGAAATTTATTATACATACCACTATGAAAAATCCCCCGTATGCCAAGACACATTAAATGGCATCCGACACCAAATTGGAAGTATAAATTTAAGCCAAGATATTCCACTTTTTGTATCCATTTGGTTTGTTGACTTGTTGACACGTTTCATGTTTCAAATTCTTTTCTTTTTTCTATATTTTGAATTTGACTTTCAAAAAAGTGGGATAACTCAAATTGTTACTAAACAAATGATGTTTTCATAAGCAAAATTTAAGTGTCAGGAGAGGGTCAGAATGCAGGATTTCGCACCATTTATCCCAAAATTTCTCGGGCCCTTTAGCCAAACCCCTATCGAATATCCGCCTCAACAATTAAGGAGGGATGAGTCGCTTTGCGACACATATCATTTATTGCCGTACCAATATAAATTTGGGTGCTACGCCTCTGATTTATACTTTAAAATTAATAAGGAAAAGGCGTGCATCAAACTTAAGCTGGGGTCACACATTCACGATTGTTACTGCCGTCCTTGACAAGACTATTTCAGATCGTGAAAGCTCTGGTAACGGATCGTGAAAGACATTTCATGTAAATTCTAGTTCAGAATCTTTAAAAAAATCGCTTAATTTGCAAAACGCTGAACAAATCCGAACAAAAAAATAAGTCTGTCAAAATGGTTTAACTTCCTCATCATAACTGTGAAATAAGATAAAGAAAATATGCAGTACTTTATGAAAAAAACACAAAAGGCGCAATGCATGTCTATGAAATTACTTACAAATAACACGCTTTATGTACCTATAATGGTCATATTTCAGTTTATTATGATATATTTGAAATGTAAACTTTGGTGTATCTGATTGTACAGTAAAATTAATGTATGTTCTTCCCTCAAAAGCATTAATTTGTATATGAAAACCTTGAATTTGTTGAATTTCCATGAAACTTGATCGTGAATGATCAAGCAACGCATTTTTTTGATCGTGGAAGATAATGCGTGACCAGACTTAATACTAGTAATCAGAAATCTGTATTTCTTTTACCATTTGATAAACCTAAAACTGGTTGAAGCCTCTAACTATTTTGATAAGGATGCACATTAAAACTGTTATTTTTTTCTATTCAACACTTTACCTCGAAAGTAAAAAAAACCAACAACTAAAAACGTGTCTAAATAAGTGTGAAAGATTCAGCTCTGAGAATCGGTCAAGTGCTATTCAGGCAGACCGACAATATTTACCAAATAATATGGATATGCAACGTTTAAACCAAAATGATATCCATCAAACAAAAAATTACAGCAAAACAGCGTCTTTCATGAGTAATTTGAGATTGAACAATAACCAACATTTTGTGCAACCGTACTTTCTTAAGTTATTTGTATACAACGCAGATGTGGATTGATTTAACCATATACTACAGACTATAGAATACCAGAGCGCACATGCTATAATGTCTCGTCTGTTTTACTTATGATAGTATATTTGTTGAACGTCTATAATATCAAGGGTTTTACTAAAACTGACAAATTTAAAAGTGATGCTTGGCCAATTAATTCGGAACATAAGGGCAAACGTATATGAACCCTGACCGACAGCCAGACATAGACATCTTACTATCATGCAATATATCAAATACAATTGAAGTAATCATGGTCAAATATGAAACATGCAGACAGACAGGTACACCATACACGAAATACCTTGGCGCTATAGCATACAGGTATATATCCAAAAGGCTAAACAACATAAAACGAACATTGCCGAATGATGCATGATAATGAGTTAGATGTTATTTGAAACCTTGCAGAAGTCGAAAATGTACATCTTACAATCATAACAACAGACAGAAACGCGCGTCTGCCGTATATACAAAATTTAGTCCTGGTATCTATGATGAGTTTATTTATCCTAAAGCTTAACGAATCCGCGATACGGACTTGACCACAAAATGAATCTTCATCTATGAAATGAGGCAAATTCGGGGTCAGGTTAATCCTGTCTGACGGACACGTAGTTTATAGGATCCAATATACAAAATGTGGGTAGCCTATAACTCGTGATAAGTGAGTAATTCGCCTGACAATAAAAAGCTTCATCCTACAATCATCTAACTATTTTACAATTCATTTTCTGAAAATATTAATACTTTGAAATGCTTAAACCTATTGAGGATGTTGACCTATCTTGCTTTTCTCAATACCAATAACAAATATTAATTATGATATAATTGAAGAATGATTTGAACATCTTTGTAACATCAGATCTGTCACGATCCTTTTAACGATCTTCAAAAATGCGGTACGTGATCTTTCACGATCCGAAAAATCAGTGTTTGTGTACATAATTCTTTATTCACCAAGTTTCAGATTATGTTTTTTTCAAAATTACTATGAGAACCATTTGATTAGCTCAAATAGAATGCCCTAATTCGGATAAAAGTAGTTTCTAGTCGAATTTGTAAAAAAATCAGGTTTGTTTACATTTTTTATTTCATTGAAATATCGAGAAGCAATCTGCCTTTTGTTGTTTTGTAATAACTATGTACTTTTAAAACTGGATATTTTCACATACTGATCATAATGTTGAACCATTTTGACAGACAGTTTTATTTTGTCGTTAATTTGTCTGTGTAATTAATTAAATTAGAATATTTATTGACCTTTCATAATGTCTTATCGATTAAATGTCTTTCAAGATCCGTTACTAGAACTTTCACGATCGTCTCTCAATACTTGACCGCCGTTAGATATTATTTCACGATTAATTCTCTCGTTGAACCGAATGACACCCGTGCTTCTGGTTTGACAAGAAAACGCAATCATATATTTTCATTTACCTTTAACAGTTGTGTTATTATAAGATACCGACATTTGATTTATTGTATCAAAAAAAAAAAAAAGAAAAGCGCTTTAATCGAACTATATTTTTAAAATGTTATTTTTTATCTTTTATCTAAAAACGTAATTGTTTTTATTAAAAAGTAAATTTCAAACAATGTTATGTTAATGATACTAAACCATTGGCTTTTTAATAGATTTGTTTACAGATATTTATGTAAAACTGTGTGTGTAATGTTTCGACTGTTTGTAAAAACATTTGTATTTGTTGATTTAACTGTTTGTAATTTTTACAAAAAGAGGACATTTATTTTGTTATGTGCCAATTCTACATCTTTGGTGAAGTGCTAAGTGCATTGGACTACTAACACAAAGGTTCCTGGTTTGATTGCCGTTCCAGGATGGAAATGTCGGGGACTGAATTTTCGGCTCTCCCTTGACACTATTTGCAAGTATGGTCTTGAGGAAACGATGATAGTCCGTCGGAAGGGGACGATAAATGGCTGATCGTGTTAATAGAGAGCCATATCTCTTGCACGTAAAATACACCCTTGTAGATTTCGAAAAAGAGCAGGCTAATGCAGCTACAAGGCAGCACTCGCACCACAAGGTGGAAAGGGATTAATTTCAGTTGCAAAACGTGTTTCCCATTCCACTTTCAACAAATATGTTTAAACTAAACTAAACTAAACTGAAATACATCTATGGCTTTCTATTTTTATATTTAAGCACTACACATGCACGTTAATTCGGATAACCCAATACGACGCATATAATTTACTAACTATTTACTACTCATATGCATTAGGTTGTAAAGGCAAAAATATAATTGTTTGATAAAAATCAGAGAAGCATCTTAAATCGATAAAAACAAGTTTGCTTTTCTAAGGGAACGCATTCATAGTTGATTAAAGTTGCTATACAAATATGTCTTTATTTTATCAATCATATCTTAAAGTATAAGAGCAAATATATTGTTTTACATTTAACGTTGTGCGTGATACTGAATCGACTGATTAAAGGCACATCAACATTGTATCTATCAAAATGTACATAAACATTAACAAATATTTGAAATGAAGGACATAGGGAAATATTTGATACTGTGAAAAAAAGGATTTGAAGAAATCTGATCAACAATTTTAAACTGTCATCATTGTAAATATTTGTAGTGATATACCTTAAATATTGTTTTGTTCATCATTGTTATATGACGACACAATGATGATGTGGTATTTTAAAGGAAAAGTCGGACAAGGCCATATGTGAGAAGATTTACGCAGTATTTAATTAATCATCAGGCTTTTCTTGTGAAATACAGATTATATTACTTCTAGATTTTTCTTAAAGTTTTCATATTTTTAATAGCATTGAAGAAACAAGAACTTCAAGGAAAAGAATGTCAATTTTTGTTAACAAAATTATATGGAAAAACCTGAAAAAGGGAAAAATCTCTTTTCTATATTCTATTCTATATTTTTTTTTTAGTAATTTGATTTAAGTCAATATTTATTAACAACTTCATGACAATTTTTAAATGGCATTTAGATAAGAAATGAATGAAAAGCAGTATGTAACATGGACAAGGAATTACGGAAAATAACATGTTCTGATGTCCTTACAATTTGCGAAATATTCAGGTTTATTAAACACTACAGATCTAGATTTTGAACATTATAAAGATGTAACCAACATTAAAAATATACATTTCCTTTCGTATCTATGACTCAATAATTGTTTTCACGTACGTCATGTCAAACTTCAAAGACAGCATGTGTCGAATAAAACCACGGTCGCTGATACACCCCATTTCTAAGTATAATATTGTCCAACAGAGCTGTAGTATCAAGACAAATATAATACACATGCTCTAGTTATTACATCATCGAAATTCACATGATATAAGCTACAAGTAAAGACCATTTTGATACAAAGGCTAAAAAAAAAATGAGGAAGTCGATTGGTGAATTTCCTTTTGTCTATATCTCGTACATGTAGCCAATGTAGCATGCACACGACAGGAGGAAAGCGACAGCTTTGTTAGTCTTGTAATAAGCTACTCATGAAGCTTTCGCAGAATGAAGGATAATGTTTTTTTTTATCGCGCAGATAAATCGGCACTCTTTCTACACGAAGCATTCAATCACACGTCTGCACTTTGTAGTAAGACACCTACAACCAATGTTCAAATCTCCTGCATTATACAACTTATTATTAAATCATTTCTTCGTTTTTGTAAGGACGTAGAAGGCAGTTTTGTTTAAATGGGATCACATAGCCATTTAGTAAATTCAAGAATTATCTACACCAATAACGACGTCAATACAGATAACTGCGTTGTCTGTTCCGTTGTGGTTTAAACATGTTCTGAACAGAAATGTTGAAATGATGAACTGAAATTCATAAGAAACTATCCGTATGAGGGTTCAGAGCTGACGATTGTGTTAAAATTAATATGTATCAGACTATTTCACTTGACATATCATATACATATCTGGAATACAAAAAAGGGACGAAAGATACCAGAGGGATAGTCAAACTCATAAATCGAAAATAAACTGACAACGCCATTACTAAAAATGAAAGAGACAAACAATAGTACACATGACACAACACAGCAAACTAAAGAATAAGCAACTCGAACCCCACCAAAACTTAGGGGTGATCTCAGGTGCTCCGGAAGGGTTGGCAGATCCTGCTCCACACGTGGCATCCGACGTGTTGCTCATGTTATACCATATCCAGTAAATAGTCTAATTCGGTAAGACACATTCATGAAAGGGAAGGGGATTGTTATTACGACATCAAGAACATATCCGATATCATCTGTGAAACGGTTATTCCATAACGGTCAACCAACTCGTGATGGCGTCCGTAAATTATACGAAGGGATGATTTCAACTTCGCCATTTGGAACTCTTGGTTTACTAGCTTCCTTGTGAGCAGCAACCCTCTATCAAGAAAATCATGATAGGAAATACAAGCACGGGGATATTGTATCAATTGCGAGATATATACCCCGTATGCAGCAACTGCTGGAATGTAACTACTTTGAAATGGAAAGTTCACAATTGGAAGGCTGAAATCATCTCGTTTGTTATGAGGCCGACTAAACTGTATCGTATCTGTTGTATCCTTTATTTCTTGTTCAATGGGATAGATTCGTTCATCATAGTCACCAAATTTTTATATCATTTAGTGAGAGAACATCATTTCTATAGCGGAAAGTAATGTTAAAGAATATTGCTAACTTCTTATCTTTTACTAAGAAGTTCCTGTTTGAATTTAGCCTCAGAATAATAAAAAAAAACAAGTCGGCAAAAAGAGGGACACAATTGGTTCGCATTGGAATGCCGACAGTCTGTTGAAATCGTCTTGATACTTTCAATTTCAGAGAATTTTTTATTTGAATCAGAGTGATCCTGTTCAAAGTAAGATTTATCCCTCCCTAATGCAAGATACTTGTATCTACGTGGGCCATTCTTTTTTATGAAACAAAGCAATACCAACTATTTCAATTTGTCTTTTAGTTTGGAATGTAGAATCCTTGTGTGAAGTGTATAAAAGTCAAATGTTTTGATACTATTGTAAGATGAAAGAGAGTTAGATTGTAGGTACTCTAAAGATCTTTGGATTTTTTTAGTATCCACATCTGATTCAAGCCACCTCTAGAATATGCAGTTTCACAATAATTTTGAAGCCCGGATTTGATAGCTGATAAAATAGATGTTACTAATTTAGAAAGGGGTTTCGTGGAGCACTTGGAAGACCCAGCAATATACCATTGGTTGTAAGGACACTTATGTAGTTAAGATATCCAATTCAATGATGGAAGATCAGTTCTTCATCTTTTGATAAAATTCAAAAGGAACATAGATCAGACCTATGAATATCCAGGATTTTCTCTTTGGTAAGTGTCGTGAGGGTAGCTGTTAAGTTTCCAAGTGAATTGTCAATACCTAATTCATTCATCATGCAGTTGATGAAATGAATTTTACACACAAAAACGATGTTGTTTCGAGCTTTAACTGCGGGGACAACAACATGTTTGTCATAGAGGTAGGATATGTGTTTTGCAACATTTGGGTCTTTGATGATTGATGTAGCATGGGCATTGATAGACCCTTCAGTTTTCTAATTCTGATTTGTATCAACGACCTTAAGAGTCTTAAACCATTCGGATATAGTGTCTGCGTCTTTCTTCTTGCGCTTAGCCCATTGACTGGCATAATTCTCGACTGACTCCATCAAAACATCAAAGTTGTATTTCAAATTGATGGATTAAGGATCACGATATTTTGGATCTTTCTATAACTCATTTCGCAGGGAAGTGTTATTGACAATGTTAAGATCACCTGTAATAATGTGGTCAGCCTGATTATATGTGAATTGGGAACTAGCACATATGCAATCAGGAGGTTTAGACTTGAAGTCGTCAATATTGAGATTCAGCAAAATGTGTTTGTAATTGAAAATTGTAGTGGTAATAGGTTTGGTATAGGTATAAGAAATGATTGGTACAGACTGATCTTTGAAATAAGGAGGTATTTGCGATTGAACTAATTTATGATGAATGATATTGCCTAAGTTGACGCCATCGAGATCTTTGTTGGCAAAGGAAAGAATAAGAACAGATCTTTCTCTTTTTCATCTTGTTCAATACGGACTGGTTTGAAAAGTCTATGACTTGCAATATCCAAAAATGATAATTGTAAGTGTGTATTGGTTTGAATGAGGGTTTAAGTAACAGTAGTTTCCAAACATAAATTGAACAGAGAATGAAGTTTTGAAAGGGGTAATGAATAAAGTTTCGTGCGAATGTGATGAATACCCAACGGTTGTTGTATAAATGGCAGCAAGTCATTAATAGAGACATCATGCAGAGTAGGTGATGTTTAATGTCGATGACCATGAGTGCGTCTATGTCGAAAAGTAGAGTCGAAAAGTAGAGTTGAAAATATTCATCACATTAACCGAGCTACACGAAGGACTAGATAGAATGCCTATATCATCAAGTTTTGTCATTGCAACCATAAGGTGACGCAGTTCTCAATTGTCTAATCCGTTAGTCCTCATTTTGTCTACGGAGAGGCGTTGCAAGATGAGGATTGTAAGTGATATGGAATATAAACTTCACGACACAATTTCTGTATTTTAAAAAAAGGTTTGACGTTTTTTTTTTGATAAATACAGTATAAATAGGGATTTTATTTATTCATGGAAATTGGCATTTTTTAAGATATTATATAGACCTAATACAAGAAGGTCATAAAAATCATTGTGTTTAAAGGAGATTACATTTTTCTCAGATTTTACAATTAAATGACGTTTTTACACATTTTTAAATATTTTTTTATGTAAATATAAATTTATATTTTGATAACCTTTTTAAACGATATTTTTTTTGTTACATTCAGTTGTTGATTACGCTTTGCCATTTTATTTTTCATCAGATTTAGATTGTCATAGAGCTGCCTTTTATGCAAGACCTCGTACTTAATACGTTGATGTAAGGTATATTTTTCGATGCGAGTTTGTAATTACCTCTCAATTGTTAAAAAACATAAGTTTGCACACAACTTTCGGTGACATAACATAATGATCATATAATTATAAACATTTGTTTAAACAAATTAATTTACTATTGGTCATGAAAAATTGTTCTAATTTATTCCGTTAAACCGAAATTTTGAATTAGCATTAAATTTTAAGGATAGACTTAAAAATTATACCATGTGTTCTGTCTGAACGAAATACACTTAAACATGTGGCAAACCTGTTTAAATAAACTACAACGCGGATTCTTCAGTGTGCACAACACTCGTAAAGTTATTGTTAAGGCAAAAAAAAGAAATAAGGTGATTCCTTTATTGGATTTAAAACTCAAGATCTATAAAATGAAAAAAAAGTGTCATTCTGACAGACAAAGTGTCTCTTTTGTATTTATTGTTTAACCATTTTCATTAAAGGGTTAAAAACCTTTAAACAACATCTTATGAATATGAATCACATTGTGTATTGGTTCAATTATTAAAACTGTATTGTAACACCTGCACATATGAATGACAAATGTAAATGATTACTGGATTTCGGTTTCCAAGACGATACTATTTCAATAATTCTAAAACTACATTATTCAAATGTTATACAAAATGTCACATCCAAACCATTATACTTAGTATGATTAAGATGAGATGATTAATTTGCTATAAAGCCATGAAACAGGCCATTTGAAAAGGTAAATACGTAACTTTAAATAATTCTTCGAAATATGATCTTTAACGATTATATAGTTTCGACATGACAGCACACATTTTACAATTTTTTGTTTTTTTATCAAAGACTACTATTTCACGTATTATACATTTAACGAGTTGAACACAAAGAACAGTACAATTATTTAACTTATTTCTAACACAATCCTGCATTGACATTAATGTTATTGTTATATTATATGTTAAATACCAATATAACAAACCTGAACTATATCAAAATTTTAGAAGTTTACCTGTGACGTCACATTTGTAGCGTGATCATCGGATGACAATGCATATTTCGTTGCTGTTTTAGGTGCTGTCATGGTTTGTTTACGTGTTCGTTTTTATTATGTGGATAGTCACCGCTTCGGTGTTAATATGAACCTTAATTATTTAGTCATTTATATCAATTTACTGTTTGCAAAAGTACGAATTATTCTTAATAGGATTTACTTATAACCTTAACAGCATTTGGAACGTCTTTTGGAAATTTTGGGTCATCAGTGATCATCAACTTTGTACTTGTTTGGCTTCCTTTACTATTTTCATCTGATCGTCACTTTTTAGTCTTGTGTAGACGAAACGCACTTATGATATATTAAAATAGAAACCCTGGTACCTTTGTTAACAATTAGCATGTCGATCTGTCGTATTGTAATATCTATTTGTGTATTTCTCTGTCCGTTATGTTCTTGAATGTATTTGTACTGTATCCCTGTCATGTAGTGTTATTGTTTAGTGTTTTAGCGTGACGTTTGGCTAGCAACAATACCAGGATAAGCCCACCGTTTTTACTTTAAATTTCATGTAGACAGTCAAGCTACCTCCATTTTAGTTTGTAATTCGGATTTGTTTTCTCTCAATCGATATATGACTTTCGAACAGCGGTATACTACTTTTCTCTTTACGACAAATGTAAGAAAAATTTAAAAAGAGGATCAGTACTTAGATTAAATAAGGAAACGATTAATTTTGATACGAAGATATTAAAATCGACTTTAAAATGTCATTTAGTATAGTCATATTAAATTTTATAAATTAACTATTCACAAAACTTTTAAATTTTTGAATAAACTAAGGCTTTTCTACCCCAAGACTAGATTATCTTAGCTGTATTTGGTAATCATTTTAGGAATTTTGGTCCTCAATACTCTTCAACTTCGTACTTTATTTGGCCTTTCTAAAATTTTTGGATTCGAGCGTCACTGATGTGTCTTTAGTAGACGAAACGCGCGTCTGGCGTAAATACAGAATGTTATACTGGTATCCATGATGAGTTTGTTTCCAGTGTTAAATGCTATCTCAGTGTATGTTGAATGTTGAAAAAAAAATCAATCATAAGTAAAACGTCTTTCCATGGAAAAGACCTACTAATCAGAACAAATACGATAGACTAAAGGCATATAAGCTTACCATTACCATTTTTTCCCAAAAAAAACCAGTTAAAGTCTATATTCATATAACAAAGAGGCTATAGATATGAAAGATGCCAAACGGACATTCAAACTATATAAGGAAAGAGACGGATACAATGATATGTTTGGCACCAAGTCTATGTTTGCGATAACATGTGTTTTTGACTAAAGGTGAAAGATGCATCTTTACTTTACCTATTTTGTAAATGTGTTCATGTCGCGATTTTTTTTTTCAGTGATGTAATGTGATCATAATGAGCATGGACATTATTCTTATCTTCATTTTTGCTGTGATCAGTATCGGGTTAGTAAAAGGATCATGTCCGTCGACTTGCACTTGTGATGAGGTTTCGTCAGGCTCTAGAATTTTCTGTAACTTAACATATTTGGGAAGAATTCCAGCACTTCCTAATGATACGTCTCATCTGTAAGTACACATATGATTGTGTGCATATATACATACAACTAATTGCTCACATATAGTGCATAATAATTCGAAAAATGTGTATCTTTCATAACTTTGGTTCTAACGTTGACTGTTTCTCGAAAGATACCAAAAAGTATTATAAACATAAAAAAAAAATCCATTCCGGAAGTGGGTCTCATCTGGTCCCTAGTTTAAAAATGTTTATTAGTTCAAATAAAATGGACGTCATATTTAACTCCCAAACATATAAATAAAATAAACATATAAATCACGCAAGACTAACAAAGACCTGACTTGTGACAGGAGGACAAATCCTGCGGGTTAGACATGTTTTGTAAGAGATCAACCCTCCCCTAAACCTCTAATCAATGCAAAATTAGGAAGCATCCATTGCAAAACTTGGTTAAAGAGATCACCCCCAGTTTTTGGTGGGTTTCGTGTTGCTTAGTCTTTAGTTTTCTATGTTGGGTCTTCTGTACTATTATTTGTCTGTTTGTCTTTTTATTTTTAACCCTGGCGTTGTCAGTTTATTTTTAATCTATCCCTCTGTTATCGTTCGTCCCTCTTTTTAAAAATCCGATGTCAGAAAAGGTAACAAAAGAAACTAAGGGAAATGACAATGATACATATATAAACAATGTACTACTAGCAGTTACTGGAATGACAGCCACAGATATCAATTAATAAATAGAAAATTATGTCTTCATTATATGAGAATCAAGTACAATCACTCCTGTTAGGGGTTTATCGTCACACCATCATACAATATATGAGAATAATACAACCCGAATCATCCCAACAATGACAGAAGAAGAAAGCCAAACCAATGAAAATCGGTAGAAAAAAAGCTGGTTGATTAAACGTGTTGATATTTAACATTCGAGCACAACTCTCGGCTTAAGAAGAACAAAACATTTCCAACAGTAAGTTGATAACGGACAGTGTGAACTATTTTAAAATTCATATATAACACATTAACAGTATTCATCGAATGCTTAACAATATACCAATTCAATCATAAGGCAGGTTGAGTGAGGCATCGATAGTTACAGTTTATTATAAAGCGGACTACAATATCGAAAGAAACTAAAAGACCGTATATTTTTTTCTAATACAATTTTGATGCAAATTGTTGAACAACATTTTGAAAATACACATTGCTGTAAAACGTCAGAAGAGTTTATGAATAATATATTTAGTGCAATTAATCGTTTTCATTTAATGACTTTATCAAACCCATTTGGGTTTATTGTGTTTTTCATGTTTATGAACCATTACCTCAGGAATATATTGCCTTAGCTGTATTTGTCAAAACCTTTAGAAATGTTGGTCCTCAGTGGTCTCTAACTTCGTACTTTATTTGGTCTTTTTAACTCTTTTGCAGTCGAGCGTCACTGATGAGTCTTTTGTAGACGAAACGCGCGTCTGGCTTAAATACAACATTTAATTATGGTATCTATGATGAGTTTATACAGTAACTTCTAGAAATCTATTAATTTGTATTGTGTTGTTAGTTTATTTCAAAGACCCATACAATTTACTTGTGTAATTTTCGCTTTTCAGATATCTTAATGACAATACCATATCTACAATCAAAGCATTCACTTTTATGAATCTTCCAAGTCTTCGATATTTGTGAGTTATGTTTTATTTATTCAGATTGAAATCAATGCATCATCTGAGAATGAAATATTAAAAATTGATAGAACAATTGGTAACTGTAACAACACATTGATAAAATGTAATACGGATCATCGCAGAGCTTTGAACTTTCAGCCGTTTACTCTAAAATAGTATAATTATGTAGACTAATAGTCTGTAATTCGTACACAATCAATACACTCAACCACGAGTTAAACTATGAGTTATTACTCTAAAAAAACACTAATTTTATAAGTATTTGTTAATATAACGTTGTAAGTATGAAACGTGTATTGTCAGAATAAACACATATTCCACATATAAAATCTTTCCTTTTAAGATGTAAGTACAGCCACGAAAGAAAAAAAAAACACTGAGCCTTTCACTCGAACCGTTCACTTTTGTGAATATTCTTAACCTTCAATACTTGCTTGAAAATGTTTATTTTCTATTTTGATTGAAACCAACGAAATATTTTAAGAATATAGCATTCGAAAGTCATCACGAATTTTAGTTCTTACTTCCTTAATACAAAAAGTAAATCTCCATAGCCTATAGATGCACGTATGCTTATGCAAACGTTAGGCCTTCAACAATAGCCAATGTTTATTCCGTGACAAAAACTATTAATGCTACAGAATGCCTTTATAGTGCTAAACAAAATCGGACTAGAATAAAAAAAAAATACGTTTTCTGATGTTAATGCATTCACTTGTTGCAATAAACTATGGTTTGAAAAAGTACAGCATTGCAATGTATACAAGTAATAGTCGGTAGCGTAAATACATATCTGAATATCGATTAAAACGATTATCACTCTATTTTTAATAAAGGCAGCAGTAGTATTTCGCTGTATAACTCACAAATCGATAGAAAAAAATTCGGGTTACAAACTAAAACTGAGGGTAACGCATTACATACAAGAGGAGGACAACGACACAACAATTAAATGTAACACATACAGAAACGCACTAAGCATTTAAACAAATCCGATGAGAATAACAAAATATAGCATTAACACTAAATACATGAATTGGGATATAAAAGTACCGTGACACGTTTTATAGAAATGTGAATTTACACTCAAATATAAAAGGAAACAAACGACACAACATAAACACAACGTTCAAATGTAACACACACAGAAACGAACTATAATGTAATAATGGCCATATTTCTGACTTGGTACAAGACATTTTTTAAAGAAAAAAAATGGTGGGTTGGACCTGGTTTTGTGGCATGTCAAACCTCCCGCTTTAATGGCAATGTGTTATATATAACATTAACATGACAATATAACATTACAGGACTACAATACAAATAAATAGGACAACATATTGGACAAAGAAACACAAGAATGATAGCTGACAAAAGGCACCAGGTTTAAAATTTAATACGCCAGAAGTGCGTTTCGTCTACACAAGACCAGTGACAAGCGAAGCCCCGATACAAAAGTTTGAAAGCCAAAACAAGCACAAAGTTGAATAGCACTGAGGACCAAAAATTTTAAAAATACGGCTAGGGTTTTTTCTGCTTAGAATAAGAACATCCTTATTATTTATAATAATTTATACTTTTGCAAACAGTAAATTTTATAAAATAACAATACAATAGGTATACATGATAAAAGTAAAGTATTAACTTATTACAGAAAAAAACCCGGATACATTACATAAACGAACATAATCAAAACGCGTTATGGTATTATTTCATGTAAAAAAAAACGTGTATTGACAATGCAGGTTAAGCAACAGACGCGTATCAAGGTGAAGCATCGTGTCCTCGTACGAGTATAGTTAACGCAATTCCTTTATTATGTCTGTTACTTTGAATTGTTTTCAATAGATTTAGAAGATTTTAATTTTTGTAAACTATTGTTGCTTTTATTATCATATTGTTCAACTGCATTTTGTTACAAGGATGCAAGTTCGTTTTCTCTTTTCAGAATTCTGCGTAATAATAAGATACGATCATTAGTGAGTTATACGTTTATCAACATGACAAACTTGTATCAATTGTAAGTCATAATCTGATTTTGATATTTTCATTTTCGATTAGTTTTGACATTTACAGAGGGGCTTTAAGAGTACTGGTTCTATTCAATATTTTTTTTTTCAATTTGTGAATTTTTTCTAGATAAATATGAACACAAATAAATTTTCAAACATTCATAGGTTCATAGGTCGTCTGTTTTTTGTTTGTGATACATACTTTTTGTTTAGATAAACAAATGCAACAGTAGTATACCGCAATTCGAAAGTCATCCACAGATTTAGATATAACAAATCCGGGTCACAACTAAAACCCACTGAAACACATCAATCGCAAGAGGAAAATAACGAAACAACAGAAATACTTAAGTGCATCAAAAAACAAACGATAAAATTGAGAAAGGAAATGGGGAATATGCCAAAGCGACAACAACCCGACCAAAGAACAGACAGTAGCCGAAGGCCATCAATGGGTCTTCAATGTAGCAAGAAACTCCCTCGCCCGTAGGTGTCCTACAGCTGGCCCCTTAAACATATTTATACCAGTACAGTGATAATGGGCGTCATTATAAACTCCGAATTATACACAAGAAACTCAAATTAAAAATAACATAAAACTATCAAAGGCCAGAGGCTCCTGACTTGGGACAGGCGCAAAATTGCGGAGGAGGTTAAACATGTTTATGAGATCTCAATCCTCCCCCTATACCTATAGCCAATGTAGAAAAGTAAACGCATAACAATACGCACATTGAAATGCAGTCAAGAGAAGTCCGAATGCGATGTCAGAATATGTAACAAAAGAAAATAAACACTATGACAATAATACATATATAACAACAGTCTACTAGCAGTTAACTGCCATGCCCGTTTCAGACCTCATTTAAACTGATTGAAAGGTTATGTCTTCATCATATGAATATCAGACACAATCCCTCCCGTTAGGGGTTTAGTATCATTCTATCATAAAATATATGAGAAGAACATAATCCGTGCCATGCCAACAACTGTTTTTTTCTTTTTTTAATCAAATGTGTTTAGTTCCGATGCAAAGACCCTATAAGTGATTTAATGTTAAAGCTAAAATCTGCAATTTTGAATGACCTGACAACAGTATCGAAACTATATACCTTCTTAAAGAGTCTGTTTAAAGGTTTTGTAAGCTTTAGAGGTGAATACTGACATTTTTGTGCTTTGTAAAGAATATGACCATAACAGATTGGATGTGAAATACCTGAACGTATAAGATAACTGCATGTTGAGTTATATTTACGAAGTATTTCCTTATACCGATGATAAAATTTAGTAAATAGTTTGACTAGTTTGTGATATCGAAAACCTTGTAATTTTTTAGTAATTCATAAATTTCTCTCGCTAAAATCTAATACGTTGTTACATACACGAGCGAATCGTACAAGTTGAGATATATAAACACCATAAGATGGTGACAAGGGAACGTTAACATCTGACAATGGATAACTAACGATAGGAAATGACAAAGCATCTGTTTTATCATAATATTTTTGTAATAAGCTTCCCGTTGATGATATAGTTATCAAGATCGAGGAAAGGGCAGTGGTCCTTGTTAGTATTAGCTTTATTTAAAGTAAGTTCAACAGGATAAATATCTTACGTATACATACTGAAGTCGTCATTATTTAGAGCCAATATATCATTCAAATACCTAAAAGTATTGTTAAATTTTTGTATCAAATGTTGTTTCGATGGGTCTTTGCTAATTTTAGTCATCAATTGTAACTCATAACAATACAAAAAGCAGGTCCGCAATAAGTGGTGCATAGTTAGTCCCCATTCGAATTCCAATAGCTTGACGATATACGGAATCTCAATTGCAACAATGCAACACACACATACACGAACTATAATATAACAACTACCATGTTACCGACTTAGCACAGACCATTTCAAGAATAAATGATGGATTGGAAGCTGCTCTTATGGTCAATCAAAGCTTGCAATGCCAAACACAACACCAAATTAATAAAGACCTGTTACCTTTACATATACATTTGATATAAGACTGAATGTTACATCTGAAAAAAGGGTATTGTTCTGTGTCGTTTGTTAGTTTTCTTATTAAAGTATGAATATACAGATAAGCTTTCAACAACAAGACACGATCTACAATTGCAAAATCTGACGTCAGTGTATCAGAACTAGTTTTCTTTTATAAAAGCATGTTTTCTTTTCGAAATACTATTGTTTTTTAAAACAAGTACTTTTAAAAACAATCTGGGTTTTTTTTCGGATTAAGTATAGACTCGCAGTGTCATGATAGAAAATGAAATACATGTTCCCTTAACGTTCGTTCCTATCGTTCGTCAAAATGTAAGAACGCTCTTTTAGTGTTGACAATGTATATCACAACCGCTGTTATTCGTATCAATATGTAACATGCATTACACAGACAGAAATATAGAAATACGATTTCCATATAGATAACTTTGATTAGCTGAGTATACCACACCTACTTTTTTTCATAAACTTTTTCAAATTACTTACTAGATGAATTCCTTTTGAACGTGATTTTCCTCAAACAAAGAATGATTTGTAATTTTATATCTATATATATACTGACACATTTATATTCAACCTTCAGAGAGCTGCAAAACAATGAAATATCCACAATAGAAGTATCGACCTTCCTGAATCTTCCAAGTCTTAAATTTTTGTGAGTACCTGTATATTTCAGTCAGATTATTATTCACGCATTATTTAAACATGTTAAAGCTAACATCAAATCGGTAGAAACGACTTTATCTTTGACAACATTGAACGAAAAAATTTAAAATAGGTCACCTTCAGGACATAAATAAGAATATAATGTGCCATAACTATCAATCTTGATAAAGGTTCCGACAAGACAACATATCATACAATAATATCAAGACAACTGAATGTCTTATTCTTGCAATCGGTAAAAAATACTTTAGTTGCGAGAACACATTGATCGAATTATTTAAAGGTCATCTGATATCTTTGAAAAATGAGCAACACACATTATATGAGGACAACTATCAATTTGAAATATTAATAGTAAAATGTCTGATTCTTGCCAAAAAAACTCTATGTATTAAATTATGCGATGTGGTTCAGCAAACAAGCTTCTAAGAGTATGTATGACTTTGATAAATGAAACACACACAATAGCATTCTAAAAAAAAGGTTTGCATTATAACATTTGTCTTTTATAATATCTGTTTTTATTTTTATTTTTTTTTTCGGAAGTCGTGCTAGACTTTATATATGTCCGCCACAAACCAATAAAATCAGAACGAGATGCATTTTAATACGAAGTTGTGTTTTTTTCTTCACGGGATCCCATGCATGTTATATGGTATATAATTCAGCAAAATGTTTAGGTTGCAAATATATTTACAATGTAGAATCAATATACTAAATAATACATTTTCGCTTGAAACAGTATTTCTATCTCTCATTAAGGATAGTAAGAAGTGATCTAACCTAAACTGTTTTCTTGGTCGTGCTATGATGAAATTGTGAAAGTGAGATTTGGATATTTTGGAACTTCGACTATCAAAGAAATTGTTTATCTAAACCGCAAATACAATGTAACAATGTTTTTTTTTGTTCTGTAACTGGTAAACACCTATTCTGTTTGTCACTAAACGCAGCTCTGCGGCGTTTGCCACCTTTCTTTGATGTATATACTACTATTTATAGAACTTAAATCAGTTGATTAGTAATCACGTTGATTCTATTATTTTGACTGTCTTATATACTTTGAAATTTGAAAAAGATGGAATGGTCTCTTCTGATACTTAAATTATTTGAAGACAACCCATGTATTGCATATTATAGGGAGGTTCACCCCCGCCACGCCCCGCCTAAATCAGCTCTTTAATGTAGACGACAAATTGGTGTCATTCATGACAATAAAACCAAACCACCTGATATACACATGATATATGCGACCATTCTTGGATGAAATTAATATTGCTTTAATATTACACTTTTTGAAACCATTTTTATCAATTTTCAATTTCCATTGTCTAAATTGTTCATTGTTCATGTGTTTTTCCGTCTATTTTATGTTTCATTGTTTATGTGATGTTTCCGTATATTTTATATTTCATTGGTCATGTGTTGTTTCTGTATATTTTATGTTTCATTGTTCATGTGTTGTTTCCGTAAATTAAAGCTGCTCGTCGTGAGCCTACCAATTTGATCCAATAACAACCCATATACATGTGGCAATAAAATAACAAGGCGTATCGTCATGTTTGGTGGATTGTTCACTTCAATGACTTCGTTTAAAATCTGAGTGATATATTGCGTGATAGTGGATGGACATGTGCCCTCACTAAAGCCGATATTGCAACACCTAGAATGGCAGATGCTTTTCATGTATGTTCAAATTTAATTAGGAATATACACGTGCCTTGGATAACTGCGTGTGGTTTGCTTGAATTTATAATACCAGCCGTTACGAAAGCGTAAACATAGAAAATATAGTTCATGACTCTGTGACGTTCAAATATGTGATCAGCGAGTGAACGAAAATGAGGCAGCACGTTTGTTTTCTCATTTTAGATATATTTTGTCCAACAAGATACGGTCCATAGAAAGCAATACGTTTACTAACATGCCAAAATTGTCTAACCTGTAAGTCTTGCTATTCGATGATTTTTTTTCTTACTAGTAACTCATTTATAAACAAAGCTATTAGAAATAAACTCATCATAAAAAAACAGGATTAAACTGTGCATTTTTTATGCCAGACGCGCGTTTTGTCTACAAAAGACTCACCAGTGACACTCGATAAAAAAAAGGTTAAAAGGCCAAATAAGGTACGAAGTTGAAGAGCATTGAGTACCAATAATCCAAAATGTTTTACCAAATACCGCTGAGGTAATCAATTCCGGAGGAAGAAAAGCATTATAATTCAGAAGTTTTGTAAACAGTATATTTAGAAATATGACCATAGCAATGATAATTCATGGGGTAAGCAGATCCTGCTTTTGTAAGATTACCAATGACAGCGAAATCAATTCGCATTTACAAAAATGTGATCTTCTTTTGTTCGTCTGAGTTCAAATAATGGTTGTTTATATCCTTTTAATTCTTATCTAGAATTTTGTCTTTAAAACTGGGTGCAAAACTTAATAATCGTTCAACACACAATAATTAGTTCTTTTACTTTTTGCATATAAACTATACACTTTTGCTAATTGAGTAGAGATGTACTAAGTTGCAGCAGTGGTTTTTGTATACGCTAGATGAAATATATATTATAAACATTACAGATATTTATCTGAAAACAATATCAGCGATATCGAAGAACACGCTTTTGGAAACTTGACATCTTTGACTGTGTTGTAAGTCTAAAATTACGATTGTAGAAAAGTAATGAACAGTGCAACTATACATATATAGCTAGTAGATATATGCAGTCGTATGTATTGGATTTTGATTTATTTATTATTGATTGGTGCTCAAGTACATATTACAATTATGAATGGGGACTAGTGTAATCCTGTTTGTTCGTTTTATTCTGTCGGTTATTGATTGATTTATATCTCAAAAACGTCTTCGTGTTTATTAGCAATTATTTGTTTATAAATAAGTTTCCACTGGTATCATTCCTAATCTATATTTAGAACTGTAAGTGTATACATAATTAATAATTCATGGAAGCCATAGATTGTTGGGAATTTACACATGGCTTGGGCCGTGATATACGAATTTTATCCTGAGAGTTAACGAGTGATAAAATTTACGAATACCACGGACGAGGTCATGTGTAAATATCCAACAATCTACGATTTCGATTATAATAGGACAAATACGGTCATTAAAAAACTGAAGCGATGGTATATATGCTGTGGTTGTGGCTGCTCTTTTTTACTCCCGGTTCGATAAGGCTTAAACATTCATAAAATCTGTAGCTTGCATGGATTGTTCGTGAATAATCGCTAGAAAAAAATCTTTTAAATTCTTTAAATTCTCAAACCCAACATTTGCCATTTTTAATTTACATGTTTTTCTCGTAATCTACCGTCAAATCCAAAGTTGACATTTCGTAACTAAAAACCCGCCATGTTGACTTGCGGAAATCAGTAAATATGCGAAAAATGTAATAGAATAGAAAATAAAACAAAACCTACCTTCAATATTATACAAATTTCGATGGTTCACGTATAAGAAAACGTTCAACTGTAGCGTTTTCATTTGTATGATGTCATGTTTTGAAATGACTTAAATGCGTCAAAAACATTAAAAGAATTTTATTTTATTTTTATTCTGTTCATTTCTCCGAGCTCTTGTGTATTACTTCTTTTTATTTTGCATCCGAATTCGAATAAAAGTTATTTTGACGTTTTTAACTGCAATTTTTAAAACAATAAAATCGGCAAAGGGTTAACAAATAGGTTCCAATATATGTGGATCTACGTGGGAAATATATTGTAACATGTATATCTCTGAGTCTGCGCTATGTATAGATATATGGAGAATTTTATGACGGTGTTGTATTTCAACAGTTCTTGAACAGTTTTATCCTAGTAAAATTGTTATGGTAATAATATAGTAAAGGATAGAACAGTCAAAACACACTATACATGTAGGGTAGAAAAATCAAAACACATTATAGGCTAGAACAGTCAAAACACATTACAGAGAAGAACAGTCATAACACATTATAGGATCGAACAGATAGACATGACATATGTAAGTCAAATCCTCTAACCATGTTTATAAAATGGAGAGTAAGCTTGACTTAACTTGTAAATTAGTGTTCAAATTGAGAAAACTAATCCGCTAGTAAAAATAGTCAGTGTTCGATGTATATGCTTTAGCTCGGTTATTTCTCGATGCCTATGATACATGTTTAATAAAAGCATTGTAAGTGTTGAAATTGAAGTCATTCCCTTCCAAAAATCCTAGTTCACAAATTTCAAAACAAAACCGTGTCATACGCATATCCTGGTATATGAATTATTGATTTTATATGACCCGTTACATGTCTTGTGCAAAAACATACGACTCGCTTATTACAACGCTTAACGATGAAGGTCAATTTTGCATTTAAGACAAAATCATTGACAATTTAAGGAAATGTCAAATTTTAAATGGGTAAGTCAATTTGATAAAAAGCGATTAAATAAGTATTTAATTACTTGGATAATTAGTTATCAAAGATATCAGAATTATAATTTAGAACGCCAGACGCGCGTTTCGTCTACATAAGACTCACAAGTGACGCCCACATCAGAATTTTTATAAATCCAAACAAGTACAAAGTTGAAGAGCACTGAGCATCCACATTTCCCAAACGTTGTGACAAATACAGGTAAGGTAATATATGCCTGGGATAAGAACATCCTTAGTTTATCGAAAAATTCATATTTTTGTAAACAGGAAATTTAAAAAAAATGACAGCATTATTGATATTCATGTCAACACCGAATAGTTGACTACTGGGCTTTTTATACTCTCGGGGAAGAAACGTCTACCAGCATTGGCATCGAACCAGTGGTGTAAATAGTTATCAAAGGTACCAGGATTATAATTTAGTAGCCAGACGCGCGTTTCGTCTACAAACGACTCATCAATGACGCTCACACTCAACTATTTATAAATCAAACAAGTACAAAGTTGTAGAACATTGAGCATAAAAGTGATCCATCGATAGTGTTTATATTGTAAATGTTTTTATCGCTTTTTGTGCATTTTGCCTTTGATCTTTTTTTGTGATAATTTTTCATATCATGCTACTCGCTTGAGATGGAAAATTATCGCTAAAAACTAAGCAGTTTAAATTAAAATTAAATTAAATTAACATGAAATTGACAACGTCGTCATAGGTAAAACAGCGACAAACAGATTATCATTGGTCATATCAACTCGATTGCCTTTCTCGCTTTTGCCGTTTGGATTGCAAATGTACAGAACACAATAGGTCTTTGATAACGTCAATACATTCATGAGATTTCTTGTATTTATATGAACACGTTACTTTATCATAATTTATTTTTTTTGCCAGTTTTAAAGTGAAGTATTTTTGTCTGCGAAAATTAAATTAAAAAAAAAGACAATTTAGAAAGAATCTACAGGATATTTATCTATCATATGTTATTGCAGGATAATGAATGCGGGTACCCGTAGTTTTTTTTATATAAAAGTAAGCCTATCATAAGAACTATATTCTTAAAATTATGGGTTTTTTTTTCACTCATTTAGTTTTTTTTTCTATTCACATTATGGCGATGTTTTCATATAATCCTTATGATTTAACACATATTAACCGTGAATTTTCTATAGTTTTTTGATTTATATTTCATGAAGGTCTTTCTAAAAGTTATGAAGGTATTACTGATGCAATGACAATCAGGTTTCGTTGTACTATAGCTAGATTTTCCTGACAATTTGTTTTTGTATTTCAAGGGCGCTCACAGGAAATCCACTTAACTGTGACTGCAGTATTTTTGCATTCTGGTCATGGTTAATTGAACGATCAACAATAGGAACAACTGCTAAATGTAGCAACGGAACATTAGTTACATCACTGCAGTCAACTGTGCTGGACACATGTCATCGTAAGTAGTACCAGTAGTTAGAGACCTTTTAAGAATATTACGCTAAAAACATTTTATTCTTGAATTCTATTTTCAACTAGCAGAATATCAAATAATTAATATAGTGTGTTGTTCTGACAAAAATGTCATTAAATAATTTGAATCAACATACACAAATGTAAATACAAAGAGTACAACACATTTGTGTCGGTGTTTACAGAGTTATCTCCTGTAAATCAACAAAGAAACATTTAAAGGGACAATTACTCTAGAATAATACAGTACATTGGCAAACACAAAAACAACACACATGTTTGGTATTGTTGATGAATTAAGTGACAAAAAATATGTATGATTTCTTCTTGATTTTAATAATAAAAAAAGTATATTATAAAAATACTGAACTACGAAGAAACATTATGAACGGAACATGTCTAATTAGATGGCAAATATCAAAGGCTTAAACACGTCAAAAGAATGAATAATAACTGTCATATTCCTTTGTTGGTGCAGTCATTTTCTAATGTAGAAAATGATGGATTAAACCAGGTTTTTATAGAATGCATCGAACGCTGAAAGATATTAATACTATTCGTCTCTTGTTGATGCTACTATAACATAAGTGTCCTTGCAAACAACGCTATATTGTTGGGTATGCCAAGTACTCTCCGGAACTGCTTTCTATAAAAATGACCATACACTATATCAGAAATCATAATCGATTTTCGGAAATATTTGAAAATATTTTTACCTTAGCATGATGAGAATTAGATGTATCAATTGTCCAGTTAATACGATATTCTCCATTGAGCTTTTCCTTTCGTGACATTCTTAAAGAAAGAGGATTTTTGAAGATAAGCGCTATTTAACCACGAGTGAAACTTAATCTAATTTTTTATCATGTAGAAAAAACAATCGCAAGGAGAGTAATCGTTATTGAGCCGTTGTTTCATATATACTATTGGATATATTATATTTGTTTTGTTTTCGTACGGTGAAATCACTCAATTCTATGACAGTCTGTCTTTGACTTTTTCATTTGAAAATCCATTCGAATTTATCACCTCTCTTTCAACATGTTGAAATGGTAGATTAAAGTTTGTTATGAATTATCTGTATACGTTCTTTAAACATAGCATTAGCTTGTGCTTTTATCAACAATCAATGTTAAAACGGAAAGCAAAAGATGCAAGAGGGACAGTCAAACTCACAGATCGAAAATAAACTGACGACATGGCTAAAAAGGAAAAAAAAACAAGCAGACAAATAATAGTACACAATTTGTACATAAACAAAATATTGCATTGATTTCTTTCTATTTTATGATAACAAATGCACATTCTATAGGTCTGGCAATTGCTATATTTTTTTTTCTTCGGATATCACAAAGTAAAACAATAGTTAATACCGAATTTCGAGGAAAATGAAAGGAAAATTAAAAATGATTTCTATAGCATTTCAGTGTCATATTGTTTTATTCAAGCTGACAACTGTCAATGTTTCAATGGTGGTAAATGTGTGGCAATGGGCTATGAACTTATTTGTGACTGTATAGGACAGTGGACCGGCACATTTTGTCAAGGTACATATTAAGTTATTTTCAAGGCAACATTATAGTCACGAAACAACATACGTTTACTATGAACATAGGCATTTAAGATGAAGTTATTTAAGATAAGAGATATCTCATATTTTTTTTTATAATTCACTTGTTTGCAAACATTGATGATTATAATCAAATGATTATAATCAAACAACTACGCACTCATAACTAAATAGCAAACTGGTCCTGTTCAGCTTAAATAAAAGGATAAGCTTGAAGAGTATTTCCATTGAACTATTAGAATTTTGTTAATTCTAGTCAGTTTTTAGAATATAAAATATGTTTCAGCGATGTAAAAATATAAATGATGAAGAAAACATGCTATATACATTAAATGCGTATCGGCGATATTCCAGCTGAATCTACTACAGAAACGTTCAAAACTTTTAATATAAAACATTTTTGTAAAAACAAACAATAAATTAGAAAAAGCAAACGTTTGAACTTTAAATGTCAAAATACATTGAAATGTATTGCCAACAAGGAGAAATTCCAATCTTTCGTTTTGATGTGTGCTTATTGATTTAATTTTACACATATACTTGAACAGAAAGTCAATGTAGCTCGTATGCCTGTGGTTTTGGTGATTGTTATATCGAGCCTGTGAATGGTACCGCTCATTGTTTGTGTGACGACATATATGATAACTATTGTCCAGGTATGTTGTGTTATTGTAATTACAAGTAATATAAACAATGGTTTAAAATCGAGACTAGGTGTTTTAAAATTTGTTAGTGTATATGAACTTTTTTCATCTGAAATTCATTTAAAAGACAATGACTGTCAGATATTTACTGGTTTTGATGTGCTTTATTACATCAATCATGCATTTATGGAATGATTTTGGAAAATATAATGTCAAATCTCTCCAATATCATCCATCAGTATGTGTTTATCCAAAGTAATGACGATACACAATATTTGGAAGTATTCATAGTCATTCTTGAACTGTTTCATGTGTTAATAATGCATTTTGTCAGTACAAGATATCGCTTGTGTTTATATTCTTAATACATCTGTGTACTTTAACACATATACTAAATTCTATATTTTATTTTCAGTTTGATCATCCAACTTTATTCTTAACATCTCAAAGCATACTAACAGTACCAGCTTTTTATATTTGTATAACATGTTGCATGGTTGTAGGAATAACTTGTTCAATTCTGTGTTGGTTTTTTTAGAAAAGTGATCGACTTAAATAAATATTGTATTTACTGTCAAATGGGAAATTGCAGTTGAAGAAATTTTAAATCATAATTTACATAATTATCATACAACAATTTGATGATGCAGAAATGTGTTTACTTTATTTTGCAGGAAAATTTTAATAATTTACGCACAACAAATCAATCACTTAAATAAACACTATCATATTTTCAATCCATAGTATATTCTATAACATATTTTTGTATAAAACACCTGTTTTGATGATTTTTTTCCTTAAATTTGTTATTTCAGCATAAAAATGTTTTCCTTAAAAACTCCTACACGTTATATTTCTTAGACGTTGTTCTTAAAATGTCCTGTAAGCTTACAGTATGAAATATTTCTTTAATGACATATTTTTCTTTTTATTAAAGCCTATATTAAAGATACAGAAAAACTTTTTGCAAGCCTCATTTATTTACATATTGTTTGTATTCTATATTTCTGAATAATTGTTTACATATTCAATTTATGAATCACAGATATTTCATGTTTGTTTAAGTGAAGTTTTATTCTGATGTGTATAAAGAAAATCATAAAAATAATAAATGAAATGTATTATATTATCATTTTATGTACGTATGACCTGAGAATATAGTCTAGATACAACATCAGCATACGATGGCATGATGTGAAGTAAACTGATACAGTTTAGAACAAGAGAAGGTAATAGTTTAAGAGTAAAACTAGCTTACTATTGGTTTAAACTCGCATTATGCCACCTATCTTCGGAAAGGGTAGTTTATTCCGTAAAAAGGTGTTATTCGTACATAACTTTCCCCACTACGTTTGTAACTTCGTCTACCAAATACTTTGTAGGGGATATACATTTTGTTTTTAGTATTTACTCACTATATAGCGAAGGTAGCGTCTATGTAAAATAAAAATGTACCTGGAATACTTGTCTCGATTAAACATTTAACTTGTTTAAAAAACGCTCAAAGCTGAAAATGTGAAAGCTTCGGGTGTTTGAAAACCTAAACAGTTAAAGAGCTTGTGACCAAAGTTTACCAAGTTCCTTAATAATATGCGCTTACATTAACAAATAAAAACAAACATTGTGATCTCTTGAATAGTATTTGCATAAGGGGAACGAGGTAACCGTTAATGGTGTTGCTCTGGTATACACATGTTTTACTGTACCCACGCAACTTCTCTTTGTGACACAATCTACTGCAAAAGTACATTTTAAGATATTAGTGCACTGTATTAAGAATTACTGCCATTTTTCAGGTTTGTCAAGGGAAGATGTGATTGAACAAAGAAATTGAAAATGTCACCATGTCTCAACAGATAACTTGTTGATTTTAAATAGAATACCGTTACGTTCATAATGGTGCTTTTATATCTCTGAACTAATGGATACACCAGCACAAGACATATTGCAATATAAAGTATACCTATATTCGCCATGTTTTGTTTTCACAATTTTGGAATGGTAAATTAATTTGCTATAACGTATATTTATCTTTTTCTACCATTCTCTTTTGTCGGTACTAGTCCCCACAACAAATTCAAGACCAGAATGAATGGTTGAGGAGCATACCCTGTATACCCTAGCAACGTCGTATAAAATACAAGAACAAACAAACAAAAAACATATGGAAATCGTTTTGAATATTTCACTGGTGATTTTAATTATGTTTTCTGAACATGTAGGAATGTGTGTAATTGATATTAAATGTTTTTTGAAAATTTAAGATGAGTTTTTTATATTTATTTTTTGTTTGATTTTATAGGCATCATGGAGTGCATTTTTATATATATATATATATATATATATATATATGTTAGACTCAGATCGACGTCCGGCCTCTAATCGACGTCCTTTCCTCAAATCGACGTCCGTTTCTCAAATCGACGTCCAAATCTGACGTCACATTCTCAAATCGACGTCCAATACTTTGATACTCTAATCTACGTCCAATGTGACGGCATGTATTGCCAAAACTACACCCGATTGATTTTAGTCGATTGTAGTCGTCTTAAATTGATGTCCAATATCAATAAATGACATAACTAAGGCTGTTAGTTTTCTCGTTTGAATTGTTTTACATTGTCATTTCGGGGCCTTTTATAGCTGACTATGCGTTATGGGCTTTGTTCATTATTGAAAGCCGTACGGTGAGCTATAGTTGTTAATTTACGTCATTTTGGTCTCTTGTGGAGAGTTGTCTCATTGGCATTCATACCACATCTTCTTTTTTATATCAATTGTTTACGCTTATACATGTACATGTTTTGTAGGGTTCAAACATTAATACATACTTTCCATATAATGTTTTTTCAACCCGAAATAGATATCATGCATATATTAAAGTGTATCTTGATAAAAAGTTAATCGAATCAATCTACATAGTAGTTTGTCATTCCTATTCATGTTAATAAATGACATGCATGTACATTGTAAGTGTATGTGAAGGAGAAAGGAACTTAACGACAAAGAAAACCAAACGATATCTAGAGGGAAATTATTCAATTTTCAACAATAGACAAAATAAGGAAGTACAGCCAATTGTTGTTTTTTAGTAATATAATTCGGACTATGTAAGATATTTTTCAACATTTTTTTTAGTTTTACACCTGTAGTAAAACATGTACGCAAGAAATTGGCACTATGCACTATTACAAAACTGTTCTAGGTTAAGTGCTCACACACATGCTTAACCCTAACATAATCTTTATGAGCCTGTAATGCAGTGGTTTTCGATGGTTTGTGTCTATCATATTTGTTTTTCAGATATTTTCTTTATAAATAAGACCGTTAATTTTCTTATTTAAATTGTTCATTTTGTTCATGTGATACCACATCTAATTTTTATGTAATCTCTAAAATTTAAAAAAAATTATAACACAACCTGTTTGCATATTTAGTCTAGTATGCAATAAATCTTTAAAAAAACACACATTTTTTTAAATAGATCCTATTTGTCACACGTATGTTTAAGAGGGTGGTAAAGGGGGTACTGAACACGGAAACACGTGAAATTAAAAACGCAAAAACGTAGCACGAAAATTAAAAATCGGGAAAAACGAAGCACGAGAAATAAGATCGTAAATATTAAGGAATTTATCCGAAACAAGTACCAGAAGTTATGCTCAGCCGTTCTTGGAGATCATGCAGCTATAAGTAATGAAGATGAAGACCTTGCAGTCACCTTTTAGCGTCCGCTACTTAAATTGCATCTTATTTAATAAAAAAAAAATAGTATTCATAGCAATTAGATGGACTTCATTAATACCATACATATTGCAAAAGTAGAATGGTAACAATATACATCAATTACTATAAGTTTACACAGGTTTCAGAAGGTATTACAACACACTGACTTTTTTTTTAACAAATTCGGGACATGCACGAGAAATTAAGAGCACCGACACGAAACACGGAAAATAAATAAGGGGAAACACGAAGCACGCAAATCGAGGCAAACACGAGAAAACGAGAAATAAAACGTCAAAACACGAAAATACGTGAAATAAAATGGCCGAAAACGTTGCACGAAAATAACCCTTTACCACCCTCGTTTAAGGCTCTAAAGGTTTCAGCTGCTGTGGGTTCTGGTCAATTTTGTACTATGTGTCCAAAACGGATGTTGATTAAAGAAGCTAAAAATTGGGAGTCGATTAGAGAAACCAAAAAATGGACGTCGATTAAATAGGCATAAAATTGGCCGTCGATTTGGAACGATATTTTATTGTGACGTCAGATTTGGACGTCGATTTGAGAAACGGACGTCGATTAGAGACCGGACGTCGATCTGAGTCTTACATATATAAATAGCAACAATCAACATTCAATCTATTTAAGCGTGGATCAGTTTGTGAAAATAAACTAATACAGTTACTGAATTAAAATTATATAAATGTCTAAGAATATAACTTAAACAAACTAATTGATACATTAAAAAGTTCTATTAGATGTTAAATAGAAATACGCAATATTTCGCTAAACAAATTAGCTTCATCAGGCGTGTGCATCTCTCAAGGTGAAATCGGATGCATGACAAAAAAATATTTTTGTAGCTTAATCTATACAAGAGTTGAGGAAAAGTGTAACATATTGATTGATGTTGCATAAAATATGTTTATAGCTACAACTACTTGAAGTTTAAATAAAAGTTTAACACATTTATAGATGTTCGATTAATTGTATGAATTTCTATAAATTAATTTGTATGATTTCAAGATAATTATGGTTTTGATTTGTTTTTAAATCTTTTTTCGTCTCTCTCATTGAGTCCATCAGTTTCAGGAGTTCGTAACTGGTGCATCCAAAATCTCTCTCTTTTTTGTCTTCCTTGTGTATCCAAATTTTGATTTTTCTCAATGATTTGAAATGTGACGTTTTCAAAATCATGTCCTGCTCTTAAAAGGTGTCTTGTAATTGGGCAGTTCCTTTCTTTTGTATAAAATGACCAATGGTTATTTAGTCGGATGTTAAATGGTGTTTCTGTTTCACCAACATATTGTATTATGCAAGTTCCACACGTTAGAACATAAATGCAATTTTGCGTTTTGCAATTTGATGTTATGACTATGTTGTATTTTTTCTTTGTGACTGTGCTGACGAATTGGGTTTCGATAGTGGCGACTCTGCAACACTTACAATTGCCCCTTCCGCATGGTGTATAACCTCCGATTGTTGATATCTCCTGTTTAGATACTTTGGATGTTACTAGAATATCTTTGAGGTTTTTGGGTCTGCGGTAAGCCATAACGGGAGGTGATGGAAAAATCTCTTTTAAGGAAGGATCATTTTCAATAAGACGCCAGTGTTTGTGGACAATTGATGAAAGATTTGTCAGGTCAGGATGAAAGCTAACAACAAACGGGATTTTATTTGTCTGGGCCGTCTTTTCCTTGTATTCAAGTAGGTTTGTTCGGTCTTTTTCTTTTGCTTTACCGAAAGCTTCTGAAATATTTTTGTTCTTATAACCTCTTAATTTAAGTTGCTGTCTGAGTTGCCCCAAACGATGGTTAAATTTTGATTCCGATGAACAAATCCGTTTTAACCTGATGGCTTGGCTGTACGGAATGCTCCGGGAGCAGTGTTTCGGGTGGCAACTCAGACAGCAACTTAAATCAAGAGGTTATAAGAACAAAAATATTTCAGAAGGGGCAATTGTAAGTGCTGCAGAGTCGCCACTATCGAAACCCAATTCGTCAGCACAGTCACAAAGAAAAAATACAACATATTCATAACATCAAATTGCAAAACGCAAAATTGCATTTATGTTCTAACGTGGAACTTGCAAAATACCATATGTTGGTGAAACAGAAACACCATTTAACATCCGACTAAATAACCATCGGTCATTTTATACAAAAGAAAGGAACTGCCCAATTACAAGACACCTTTTAAGAGCAGGACATGATTTTGAAAACGTCACATTTCAAATCATTGAGAAAAATCAAAATGGGAAACACAAGGAAGACAAAAAAGAGAGAGATTTTGGATGCACCAGTTACGAACTCTTGAACCTGATGGACTCAATGAGAGAGACGAAAAAAGATTTAAAAACAAATCAAAACCATAATTATTTTGAAATCATACAAATTAATTTATAGAAATTCATACAATTAATCGAACATCTATAAATGTGTTAAACTTTTATTCAAACTTCAAGTAGTTGTAGCTACAAACATATTTTATGCAACATCAATCAATATGTTACACTTTTCCTCAACTCTTGTATAGATTAAGCTACAAAAATATTTTTTGTCATGCATCCGATTTCACCTTGAGAGATGCACACGCCTGATGAAGCTAATTTGTTTAGCGAAATATTGCGTATTTCTATTTAACATCTAATAGAACTTTTTAATGTATTAATTAGTGTGTTTAAGTTATATTCTTAGACATTTATATATATATATATGAATATAATTATTTTCTGTGACTGTATCTTACATTAATTTGTAGGATCCTTTACTATAGATAATTTAGCTGATCTGTAACAATAACATCTTCATGCCTTATATATCATGTACTGTAGTACGCCGCTAGATTAAAACTGACGTGGAAAGGTAACACATGGCCAGCGAAAGCTCTTTTTTTGAGAGCCCAGGTGGTCGTGTGGTCTAGCGGGACGGCTGCAGTGCAGGCAATTTGGTGTCACGATATCACAGTAGCATGGGTTCGAATCCCGGCGAGGAAAGAACCAAAAATTTGGGAAAGCAAATTTACAGATCTAACATTGTTGGGTTGATGTTTAGACGAGTTGTATATATATATATATATATATATATATATATATATATATATATAAATAAGTTCGTCTTAGTCAGTGACAATTCTACAACAGATTTATCCATCGGATCACCAGCAATGATGGTGATACATGGCTGTGTACATTATGTATATACAACTCGTCTAAATATCAACCCAACAACGGGTTGATGTTAAGACGAGTTGTATATGTATATATATATATATATATATATTCTATATTGACTCTTCAAATTCAAGAGTCTATCTAAAAATGAGGGTACTTTTTGTATGGCCTTCCAAATACCGTTTCGATCCCTAACATCACTGAAGAGACATTTATTGTCGAAATCCGGATCTGGTGTACTAAAAAAATATTGACACCGTATGTTTGTGGCATAACATCGTGGCCACAAGTAAAAAAAAAATAGACGCATTTGACTAACAGGTCGAACAACTGATGTTCTTAAATCCTGCTGACTGCCATATTGTACTGTATTACGACGCTAGGACACTAACGAGGAAATGTAACACACAGCCACCGCAAGCATTAATATTGTGACGCCAATGTGGTCGATTGGTCTCGCGCTTCGGATACAGTGCAGGCGATTTGGTGTCAGGATATCTCAGTAGTTTGAGTTCGAATCACGTCGAAGGAAGAACAAATCATTTGCGAAAGCAAATTTACAGATCTAACATTGTCGGGCTGTTGTTTAGATGAATTATATTTACAGAATGTACACAGCCTTGATCATCATCACTGCTTGTGATCCTATGGATACATTTATTGTAGAGATGTCACTGGTTGAGACTTACTTATAAATATAACTATTTCTGTGACTGTATCTTACATTAGGATCCTTTACATTTGTACAATATATATTTCAGCTGATCTGTACCAAATCCATCTTCATGTCTTATATATCATTTACTGTATTACGACGCTTGATTGAAAATGACGAGGAAAGGTAATACCAGGTCACTGAAAGCTTTAATTTTGTGAAGCCTAGGTGACCGGGTGGTCTAGCGTATGGGATACAGTGCAAGGTGATTTGGTATCAAAATATCTCATTAGCACTAGTTCGAATTCCAGGCGAGGGAAGATCAAAACATTTGCCAAAGCAAATTTACAGATCTAGCATTGTTGGGCTTGTACAAATTACAATTTGTACCGAAATTGACAAAAAATCACTTATACTTGTACAATGATTTATAATATGGATTTTGGAGAGAAAAAAACATTGATACATATAATAGAATTCCTATTAAATGACCACACAGTACACCTTAGTTACAAAATTCAAAAAGTAGTTCTTGATTCATTTTTTTTAGTTCTACAATAAATCACCAGGAAAACCCTCCATTTGCAAAAGAATATGCCTATGCCAGATCAGGAATATGTCAGTTGTTTTTCTGCCTTTTTCATCAATGGTTTTTGTCAAATTTTTGCAAAAAATCAGCAAGGATCTTTGTTTTATAGATATGGCTATACATTGAACCATTAACCTTGCAGTTCACACACAAAATTGAAGCGGAATAAGTCATGTAAATCCAATTTTTTGATATACCGATCACAATCGTAAATCATCATTTGTTTATAGAAAAATTTAATAGTTTTCTTGGAATTTTTAAAATAATAAATAAGCGGCAACAGATCTTTCAATGAAGTTTTCATAATCATAAAATGCTGTACAAGATCTTTTATGATCCGAAATATCATTTTTTACAAACATTACGTGTTTCACAAAGTTTTTGATAAAAAAAATCATCAAATTACCTATTACAACTATTTAAACAATAATATTGAATGATATTGTGAATAAAAGTAGTTTATGCTTTAGAATTTGAAAGCATAATTGAACAAATTTGTTATATCTTTTGGTCCTTCCGAAGTTGTAAATATATCGTCAATATTGTTAGTGTTTCAATGTTCGTTATTCAGGTCAATAACTCAGGTCAATTTAGAAAATTGCTTACATAAATATCAAGCGGTTCTCTTTTTTTGTTATTTCATAGGTAGTCATAGCGATCCTCTTTTATTGAATTATAATGCAACCTATTAAAATACTCATATTGGTTTTCCAAAATATCATTTAGCCTTCCATTTCAATCGCTTTTGTCCAATAAACACTGCAGTATCTTAGATCTAATTTATAAACAAAATACAAAAAACGTAAATTATAAAATACTTAATAATGTTTCTTTTAAAGCATTACATGTATATGCCGTATTGGGTTCGATCATTGATGAAAACCATACAGAATACATTTGCCCTTATTTCTTAATATGTTAATATAACAATTGGTCTCTGATCTCTTGCAATTAGAAAACTCACCATTATTTCATATTGTTGCTTATAATAAAATGATCATATTGGCGTATCCTTGTATCACTTTACTTCACAATAATTTCTTGTCGATCATTACTACAGTGTTAATGATTTTTTTTATTTGATTTATTGACATAAAACAAATTAAGCACACAAGCAAACTGATAATTAGCAATAATTTCAAACAAAAACTGTTGCATCTATATATGTTGGATTGTAAACAATGATTAAATAATTATAACAGCCAGAACACACATACAAACCAAATTTCATTAGTGGAGCATGAACGAAACAACTATCCCATGTCTTAGGATCACTCTGTTTCAAACAAAAAATTCTCTGAAACTGACATTTTCAAGATGCTTGATTTCTTGATTGACAACGTATTTGTTTCGTTCAGAGGACGTGATTTTAACAGACTGTCGGCATTCCAATGGGAACAAATTGTGCCCCTCTTCTTGCCAACTTGTTTTCTTATAATATGAGGCTGACTTCATACAGAAACGTCTTAGGAAGAAAGATAAGAAGTTAGCTATATCCTTTAAGTCTACTTTCCGCTATATAGATGATGTTCTTTCACTAAATAATTCAAAATTTGGTGACATATTGAACGTATCTATCCTATCAAACTAGAGATACATGATACAACAGATACAGTTAAGTCGGCCTTATATCTTGACTAACATCTAGAAATTGACAATGAGGGTCGATTGATAACAAACAATTACGACAAAAGAGATGATTTAAGCTTTCAAAATGTGAACCTTCCATTTCTAAGTAGCAACATTCCATCATCACTTGCATACAGTGTATATATCTCCTAATTGATACGATATTCCCATGCTTGCATTTCCTATCATGATTTTCTTGATGGAGGGTTGCTGTTTACAAGGAAGCTAATAAAACAAGAGTTTCAAAGGGTGAAGTTGAAATCATCACTTCGTAAATTTGACGGATGCCATCAAGAGTTGGTTGACCGTTATAAAATAACCATTTCAAAATGATATCAGATTTGTTTCGTACGTCGTAACTACAATCCCCTTCCATTCTTGAATGTGACCTACCGAATTAGACTATTTACCGGATTTGTAATCGCATAAGCAACACGACGGGTGCCACACGTGGAGCAGGATCTGTTTACCCTTCCGAAGCACCTGAGATCACCCTAGCTTTTGGTGGGGTTCGTGATGTTTATTCCTAGGTTTTCTATGTTATGTCATGTGTACTTTTGTTTGTCTGTTTGTCTTTTTCATGCCATGGCGTTTTCAGTTTATTTTCAATTAAATTGTAAATGTTCAGCAAATGAAGATCTCAAGCATTACCAAAATGGTCAATTGACCCTCTTTTATATAAAATCTTCTCATCTGAAACTTCTGATACAAATTTAACAAAAGTTTAGTCTTAGATGCATGATTTTCAAATTTTTTGTTAGTGGCTTTGAACTAGCTGTCAGATAACTGCGAGTACTATCAGATCTGTTCCTAGTGTCTTTTTGTCCAAATGTATTTTTGTCAATATGATGAGTTAAGCCGTAATAGTTAGTTCTTATGTTGTACTGGTATACCACTGTCCCAGGTTAGGGGAGGGTTGTGATCCCGCTTACATGTTTAACCCCGCCACATTATTTATGTATGTTCCTGTCCAAAGTCAGAAGCCTGTAATTCAGTGGTTGTCGTTTGTTTATATTTTACATATTTGATGTTCGTTTATTTTTTTTTATATACATAAGGCCGTTAGTTTTCTCGTTTGAATTGTTTTACATTGTCATATCGAAGCCTTTTATTGCTGACTATGTGGTATGGGCTTTGCTCATTGTTGAAGGCCGTACGGTGACTTATAGTTAATAATGTCTAAGTCATGTTGGTCTTTTGTGGACATTTGTTTCATTGGCAATCATACCACATCTTCTTTTTTATATTGGCCACAATCATCATTAAGATTTGTAGTTAAAAAAATGTGTCAGATAACCCTGCCTACTAACCAATAGGACTGACATCACGACAAGAAGAATATAGGGGTGAAAGCAAATTTTGTCTATTTTATTTTAACAAATGTAAATAGAGAAAATCTGAAGGTAAAATTTGTTCAAAATAATGTACTGTACCAATCGTCCAAATTATTAAACAAATTCTTAAAGTATTTCTTGCTTATAAATGAAAAACATCAAACTGACATTTTTGTCCTGTGTAGGTTGCAGTCTTGTAATTGACTGCTCCATAGGCTTACATGCAAAACAGCTGATCTTTGAAAATAAAAAAATAAAAAATGCTACATAGAAAAAAAAATTCATGTTCATATCATGTATGTACTAATGTGAAATTTAATCGAAAAAAAGGGGGTCTTGCCACGAAGAATAAAAAGTTACGCAATCCTGAAGTCAAAACATTTTTTTTCTACTTTCTGTTTGCTATTTATACTAGGCCGCACCACTTCCAGTAAACATGATATCCTTCCACTTTCCTGGATTGATATCCCCAAAAGATGCAATATTTTTTTTTAAAGTCTATATATATGTTTCAATTCAGTATAAACCTATAATCAAACAGAAAAAATTGAATTCAGAAAAAAAATCAGAAAAAAATGCACTATTTTGTTTCCCTCCATGTTTTGACATGCACCGGAAACTGGAGTTGTAATACAAGACTGGTACCTATAACAATAATGACATGTCTTAAAAAAATAATTATTTTGTTTCATTAAGTAGCCATATTTGAACATAAAAAATGCCATTATAAGAACTGTTTGGCTGTATTAATAAAAATAACCCCACTATTAAAGCAGTACCCCTTTCTGAAAACAGGCAAAATTTGGAAATCAGTCATGTCTATCAAATGATCTGTAAATCTCATTCTAGTCTATCTTGATGAATGTTTTCCTATTATTTGGATACTGTGGAGCTGGAAGAGTATTCTTATCTATTATTTTAATTTCGTTCCTCCTGTTTAAATGAACCACATTCAATAGTTTACCCCTCCCCCTTTTTTCAATGAAATCTACCCAAGTAGGCCTCTTGTTTAAGTCATAATTGAAAAACTACCCAAAACTTTTTCATTTTGAAGAATTTGCTACAATACAACTGTCTGGACACAAGAAAGACCAGACCTTTCTCTTTTTTGACTATACTGGACTGTATACATGCCTACTATATCATGGTTTTTAGACTGTACTTGACCCACCAATGCATATAAAATTTGAAATAAAATTCAAGAAAAAACAAAAGGAATACTCAAGTTGGTGTTTTTGGTAAGAATATTGATTACTTGTCACACCTAATCACAAAAATCCTTATCGTGATGGATAGTTTTAGAAAAATTCTACTTTTTAAACAAATGTTTAACCCAAATATAGAAATTTTAATTAACCATGCAGTGACGCAGACAGGAAAAATTAACATTTTGTGAAAATCTTTTCACCAAAAGTTCATTTATACATATTCTACCTAAATGTCAACAATTGAGCCATAAAAATAATAACCCTAAAGAAAAACATTACTTTTGTATGTAGCTAACTCTTCAACTTTGCTCTAATTTTCAATAAAACTGTGCTACTAAAATTTTCATCATAAGAAGAAGATTTCATTGAGAAAAAAATCTTTCTATGTTCTTTTTAATTGAAAATCATGTATGTAATACCATCAAAATCTCTATTTGCCTCAAACTGTTGTGCTTTATATCTATTAATACTTTTGAATGGTGTCTAGTATAAAAATGCATAATTATTACATAATTTCAGTTTTTTCAGTGTAACTTGATACCCCATGATATTTTTCTCTTAAAAAGTTCTTAAATCATGATGTTTTATCATTCTGGGCACACAAAAGTCCACATGAGCTACTTCCTTGCAGTGAACATATGAAAAAATTACCCTATGCAGGTTGCAGTCTTGTAATTGACTGCTCCATAGGCTTACATGCAAAACAGCTGATCTTTGAAAATTAAAAAATTAAAAATGCTACATAGAAAAAAAAAAGTCTATATATATGTTTCAATTCAGCATAAACCTATAATCAAACAGAAAAAATTGAGTTCAGAAAAAAATTCAAGACTGGTACCTGTACCACAACATACGGTTGACTGAAAATTGTTTTCCTCTACGAATATTTTCTCTGTAGAATATCGACGATTTTGTAAAATAAAGCTCCTTGGGTAAAACATCCCTAAAATTTCATGTACTTTAAAGTTTGGTAAACAATTATCTAAATTAATTATGACCATATCAATGATACATATCGGTAATTCATTTCTACACAGAAGTGCTGACTAATTGGCTGGTAAAGTCATGTTTACAATAATTTGTTTCCACGGAATGTTTATTAACGATCGTATATACCACATTTCATAAAATGGAGATAAAGAGAGTTCGCAAAACATCTTCAACTTCTGACTAAGAATATATATAATATGATATCCAATATAATATAAATAAAGTTATCCAGATGTAGCATATTCAATATAGATGTGATCACATGGTTAGTAAAATTGTCAACCTCCACGACAATCAAAATCGTCTGATTTGAAAGTTGAACAAATTAAATCATAGTCAATTAGCACCCAGGGTTTAACTTAAGTTGATGTGGTTGTTCAGCATCGTATGGGATCCAACACTAAGTAAACCCAGTGTTTTATCGTCGGGTATGAGAAACCCGAATTTCAAATCTGAATCAATCCAAACGAGAAAACTAACAGCCTAATTTACAATTTCGAATAACAAATTCGACACACATTAGACAAAAACAACCACTGAACAACAGTCAACTGGTTTTTTAGAGTGATGTTGAAGACGAACAAAATGCAAAAGAGTGCACAAGGAATAGCAAAGATATCACAGAAGTATGGCTTGAATCATGTGGAAGGAAGACATAAAAAATACTTACGAATAGGTGCAGGTATTCGTTGTTTAGTTAAAATTTGAACGAAGTTTAAAAAAAATGTTAGCCTTTTAAAACCGATGGTTATAAGATCGAGTTTGTTCTTTCATTTTTAGAGGAATGTGTTTTTGTATTCGGAAATGGCGTAACCAGCGCTTAGTTGTGGTTTGAAATGTAACAATTACTTGATTTATTCATAAATCCAAGACATTATTGTAGTATAAAATCTAACTTAATTACGTTTTCAAACTACATAAAGCTGTAAAATAAACAAAAATACTACTTATCAACTTAAAAACACAAATGGTCACAACGGCAATGTAATTTAATAGAAATAAGAAGATGTGTCGTGAGTGCCAATTAGACAACTCTCCATCCAAATAACAATTTATAAAAGTAAACAGTTATAGGTCAATGTATGGCCTTCAGCACGGAGCCTTGGCTCACACCGAACAACAAGCCATAAAGAGCCCCAAAAATTACTAGTGTAAAACCATTCAAACGGGAAAGCCAACGGTCTAATTATGTTAAGTTTGAATATTTTGATATTGATTAAAACATTTCGAACTATGTATTTTGAACCAGAGGCCAGTATGGTTTGCTTACAGACAACTGACAGGCAGAGGTCAACATACTCAGGCATTATTTAGATGTATATGTGAGTATTTATGACCAGCCTTACAATAAAAACATATACCAAAATTTACTGGACACATGGTCCTTTGAGTTTGACTCCTATAATAAATAAAACGAGTAACACAAAAAGAGCTAAATTGTCTAATAATCGACAAAATCCTTTCAAAACTTACATTCTCCATCTGATACTGATAAATCAAAAACATAATCATTTTTGTCGAATACCTGTCAAAGGTGTTGAACTATAAAAGAACCAATCGGTATATTTTTTAGCAGATACCAAAATAAAATTTAACAAATAAGAAGTTGAAGGACGAACAAGGTTAAATTAATCAAGGGTGATATGTGATGCATCTCACTACATCAATTTAAAATGAAGGTACACCAAATTAGAACTGGTCCAAAAAGGATCAGACCGGAGTATGGTACACATTTAAAACAAAATAATTGCTAAGCATATGTGTTACTATGTAGCATATATATAAGCAATTTTAAAAGGTATCAAATAAAAGTTGATAACTCGGGGTCCTTGTCGAACACATATTGGTTGATAATGTTCAATAACACAAAAAATGAACGAATTACTATAACTTAGGGTGCATGGGCCTTCTTCTTTCACATATCATGCATATGAAATACAAGGTTTGGTGAAAGTTCCAGTAGTCATTGCGGTCGTCAACATATACGAATGTTGGGAGGTGAAAACAGTGTTTTATTAAAATGTTAATACGCATACTGGCCTTAAATTTATTAATGATGTAGCTCGCATAAGATAAGTCATCGCAAGAATGTACATCATAACTATAAATACAGAAATGTATACATTTTAAGCATGTGAAACTTTCTATGGAATCCACACAGCACGAGAGATTACCTCTGTGTATATCATAAAAGGGCAAATGATATGGTGTAACATTCCAACATGCACAGCAAAAACTAAATGCATAGGAACAGTGCGTTTACTGCTGCAATACATCACGAAGTCACATTTAGGCATTCATCACGGCGAAAAAAGACCTCTTACCTCATAAAAGATATAAGAAGACACATTGAATTAGTTTGAACGGTATTCTTTGCTAAATCTTTCGAAATAGTTCGCTTCTAAAAATATCACAATAATAGTTATCAAAGGTACCAGGATTATAATTTAGTAAGCCAGACGCGCGTTTCGTCTACATAAGACTCATCAGTGGCTCATATCAAAATATTTATACAGCCAAACTAGTAAAAAATTGGAGAGCATTGAAGATTCAAAATTCCAAAAAGTTATGCCAAATACGGCTAAGGTAATCTATGCCTGGGATAAGAAAATCCTTAGTTTTTCGAAAACATTTAAAGTTTTGTAAACAGGAAATTTATAAAAATTACCACATTATTGATATTCATGTCAACACCGGACAGTTGACTACTGGGCTGGTGATACCCTCAGGGACGAAACGTCCACCAGCAGTGGCATCGCCCCAGTGGTGTAAATAGTAATCAAAGGTACCAGGATTATAATTTAGTACTCTTTCGATACTAGTTATTTTCTTGTTTTGCAATCTTCTATCATCTTTTTGACCGTATGACCATAATTGCCAGTTGCACGTTTCCGTCATTGGTGTAGTCCATTTTTGATTCATGGCTTTTCAACGTTTTCGATCCTTAAACATTCTAGGTTTTTGAGTATACGGCTTTGAGCGTTTCTGATCAACGTAAATCCAGAAACGCTCATCAGACGCATAAAATTTATAACGTGTGGTTATCATTTTTGTACTAAAGTTATAGCAAGGTTCTTTAATTTAAATAGCTTTACAGATATTATCGGCATATATAACATGCATGTTGCATCTAAAGCTAAATGCAGTAATCAACGATTGCTTATATATAGGTCAGTTGATTTAGGTGAGTGCTGGCAAACATGTGTAGTCCCACCACATTCTATATTTGTCTGTCACAATTATGACTGCTATTCATTGTTAATTTTTGGTTCCTGTTTGTCATATTTCCTTTTCATGTATTGGCTTTCTATCAAACAGTCCATTGTTTGTTTCACATTTGTCATGCCCGACCTTTTGTAACTGATCAAATGTTATATATGTTTTTAGATCAGTCTTTAATATCAACAGTTGATTTAAATTGGCTCATTGGACCTGTGTGATATATTGATTTTCACTGGCAACCATACAACATCTTCTTCTTTTATATTAGCATAATTACAAATTCAGAACAGTTAATATTACCCATTTTCACGAATCATTGCCAACTCTCTTTGAGATGCAAGACCTTTGATCATTTTCTGTCAATGTTCATTCTTTATATACATAATAAGCAATTATCAAAACAAATATAACACGTACTTTTTAAATCACACCAAACCACAAATACCTTATTTATAACATTTCGCCAATAAAGTTTAAATATAAATTAAACGTCATGTCTATTTAAACATGTAAACCTGTTTCAACATTTAAATGTTTAAAACGTTCATGGTCTAGTACAAATCAATTCACAAAGGTTTTTAGTTTCCAATAGTTGTGTAGTCACGAATATATTGTATTTTTGAAGGTCGATTCAGGCAACACAAAGAGTAAGTAGTTATGGTTAAATATTATGATATATTCGTTATCAGTTTTACTGCGTACTGAATGTAACATTTTAATGATTCAAGCTATCAATATAATGATAGAGGACATGTAAACAAAGTGTTGTATTTATCTTTGATATCTGGAATAACTACGTATAATATATGCAGGTAGTAAATTGATTTACGTTGAAACCTAATCAGACCTAATATGAAAAGACAAACATAAGATTATAGGGATTTTTTAATATTCTGAACGGAGTAAAATCTGGTGTGTATACAGGGTAAGTTTATTTTCTATGTTTCATCTGACATATATTTTTAAAGTTTAACTCATCCATATCTCTATTTAACAGCCCAAGGAACGATCCTAGTACGGTGACCTATAATTGTTAATTTATGTGTCATTTGTGTGTCTTGTGGAGAGTTGTCGCATTGGCAATCATACCACATCTTCTTTTTTTCATGTAAGTTATATTAATTTGTTCTTGCCGTAAAATTCGCTTACCCTTCCTTAACTTCTGCGAATATTTCAGGTTTTGTTGTGTTTGTTTGTTTGTTGATTTGTTTTTCCTTAGTCTGTAGTTTTCTAATGTTTTCTCATGTGTATGGTATTGTCTGTCGTTTCATTTTCATTTGGTTTTGGCCAAGTCGTTGTCGATTTCTTTGAACTTTTCCTCTTGTTATATTCTGACTCTTTCTACAGTATAATATTTCATTATCCTGGTTGATTTATATCATGTTCGACCCATGATCTGGATAAGTTTAGCCACAAACACATCGTATTGAGAAACTGCTCTCACTTAATTTACATCGATAAGTCATGTTCAAAACAACAGTTTAAGTATAAAATTAGAAATGGCGTGTATCATCGTAAGTAGGTGTTATATATTTAAAATGTGCACAAAGAAGCTGCTTTGCTCAAGTACATTTCTTCACATTCATATCCATATCGGCCTCTGGAATATAAATAAAAGCAAAAGTAGTATACCGCTGTTCAAAAATCAGAAAATTGCGGGTTGAACCTGGTTTTGTTGCTAGCAAATTTCATCGCTTTATGACAATGTTAGAGATACCACTAAAATGACAACATTTCATGACAGGAATATAGAACAATTAAATGCAAGAATACTCAGGTCAGAGAAATACATTAATATATAAAATTTCGACATGTAAATCACAGAATAACAACGATTACCTTAAATTACGTTAGAACTGTACACCAAAAAAGTATGCAACTAACTGCACTATCTAACAATGTCGGGTTTTCTTCCAAAATAAACTGTTTAAAACAAAAACCAATTTCAAGTACAAACGAGAAGACACAAAACTGTACCCGATCATAATTACAAATACAACTAAATACATGAACGCTGGGTGTGCAACTTATATGAAAAGCATCGGGGTCTATATTCTGAATTCTTAAGTTGTCAACTTGAAACTTGTAACTATTTGATTTCAAAATTCTTCGTTTGTGAATCGTTACTTTGTAACATGTAATTGTGTAATTTCTTAATTCTTTACTCGTAAATTGTCAATACGTAAATTGATGTTTTGTCACTTGAAACATGTCGATTCGTTAAATTTCATTCTTGTATTTTGCTTACGATCATTATGTAAGTAGCATGTGGAGTATATCCCTTTTTTAAATGTTTTCTTTTATATCACATGTAAACAGTTGTTTTCTGAAGACCACAGGTAGCGTTTCTAAACTATATAAAATACAACCCGAATAATTCAGTTCTTGCGAGGTTAATGAAGTAGTCGTAGGTATAACGACTGAATTATTCGGGTAAATACATATAAGGAGATGTTGTATAAACCGTATGATTTCCAATAAAAAAAACTATCCACGACAGTTTAAATTAAGTCGATTTGTTTACGAATTAAGAATTTTGACCCCATTGGCATTCCAAAGTCTTATAACAATGCAAATTAACACTCAGAAAAACAGTCATATTCGAGAAAATGTCACGTTCGGTACTTAAAAGACCATACGAAATAAATGGTTACCCATAATCTAAGACGTGGTAAATATGGCATTAGTATTAGTTACAAAATGTATGTTACACACAGACATATTGTATAGATCAACCAAATAGTGGTTGTTTCACTAACATCTACGGAGTGTCGTTTTAAATCTTTACTCCTGATAACTTTGTTGGAGCAGTTTCTGCATAAGGAGAACAACCATCCATATGAGGTCCGTGTAGTGTGAATATGCATGACCATAACGTATCAACTGAACTTTGTAAACTCCATACGGTGGAACAGAGGTTATATGTTACTGCTGAGAAATTGGAAAATTGATTATTAGGACGTTGAAAAAAAGAACCTTAACAAAACTGTGTGCATCATTCGAAGGCCGATTGTGGGCTTAGGTGAACGGTGACCCCTTTTTTTATTGGATTTTTCTATTAAGTATATGATTAAGTTCATTTTAAAACAATAGCGAAAGTATTAAAAGCACCTTAAGTCTGAATTAAAATTATAATAACCAATCATCATTAACAGACAATACAAAGTAAAAGATATTAATAAACTTAGTTAAATATGCGCTGTGTCATGATACAGCATTACATGTATATATATAAAGTCATAACTTGATTTAGTTCATTAAGTTTGATGATAAAACCTTATATCTAATCAATATTATTTGTGGCTACATTCAGATTGTGCCCGACTTATAAGTATTTATAATTCATTAATACATATTAGTATAAAATGAGATGTATATAATGTATGCATGTAAATAGAATTGACAATTACACACACAATTTTCAGATTATATAATGATTCAACACAATCACCAGGAAGTAAATTACACTAAATACAATGTGTAACACAGAAAATGCTGCAGTGGGAATAAATGGTCAGTTATTTTCGATTAGTAACAATTATCAACAGTGTAAGGATAAAACATTTCCTTCTAACAGTTTCCGTACAGGTGTAGATTCAGGATCCGAAGTATGTGTTAGTGGCCAGTCAATACAACGAGGTGATTTCAATATTGAAAGTGATACAAATGATGTCTTGGATGGTTATATTGATTCTGTTGTACAAAACACAGATCAACAAATGGTGAATACCAGTGTTCAAGAATGTTTTGCACAGCCAAATGAATTTATTGCAAAGAAACAACAATTGCTATTTTCACAAAAACAAAATGGTGAAGGCAAAGACAGGAGAAGTAAACATGCAAAGTTTAGATCATACTCAAAATTGAATATTCGGAAACAGTCCTTTATTGGTTGGACATCAGACTGTTTGGTACCAATATGGATGTTTGCTATGTCAGGCTTCTTTTACAAAGGTTATTATAATTATAATTTGGTTTCCTATGGATATTCGTGTGTATAGTAATAATAGGTACTTGTAGTGAAACAGGAAACACAACAAAGTATTATTAATTGTGTTTGATTGACCTGCTCATCCTTTAACGAAGTTTGGTCTCATGATATCCGAAAAGCCTTATATGTGATATTTAGAACAATAAATTTGCAGCTTATCAATTCAAATATTAAACATAGATGCAAATGCGTTTTAAAAATTATTCAAATCAATAAAAATTTATATAAAAAAGACGTAAGATGTAAGAAAATGGGATATGTCTATTTTACCCTATAAACTTAATTACTTTCACTTTCAAGTGAATTTTCTGAAAATACACATAATCAAGAGACAACAATAATATCAATTCCATATCCTCTCGAAATCCAAGTTGAAAAGCAACTTACATCAGCTATCATACACAACGTTTTCAATCGATTATCACTTGATGTGATGCATTATCTGAAAATTGCTGCTAATAACAAGTCTAGAAGCTTGAGCGGATACAATAACTATTTGACAAAATTGAGGAAAAACTCGCATTTCAACAGAAATGACTGAAAAGAAGAAAACAAATCAAAAAGAGAAGTTCTAATATGTTAATTAAACAAAATTTGTTTATAAAAGCAGCAAAACTTAGTCAGTTGCCTAACGTTCATTTGTAGCTTATGTGCTGTCAGTTTATGTTTGACTAATGGGGTTAAATATCCATTTGGTATCATTCGATTTTCTTTTTCTCAACAATGATAAAACGTAGTCATCTCCCTTTTTCTGAAATTGAAATTCTGTAGAGTTTGCAATCAGTCACATAATGAGCATTCAAGAGTACGCATTCTTTTAGATTATCTTAAAATAAAAGTTTTAAAAGTCTCGTTTTGTTTTAGCATCGGACTCTAAATAACCGAATTTATTCATAAAATTCATGGAAAAAGGATTTGAATATTATAACCGTAATTAATAAGCTGGATGTTAATAGCAATTCCCAAAATTTGAATCTTACATAAAAAAGATTAAACGTAAGATGCAGTATGCTTTTGTATATTAAATAGAATATTCAGATAATTAACGGTAATCATGATTGATATGGTTTACAAAACGTTTTGCAATACTAAGTAAAATTCAGAATGGAAATGGGGAATGTGTCAAAGAGACAACAACCCGAACATAGAGCAGACAACAGCAGAAGGTCACCAACAGGTCTTCAATGCAGCGGGAAATTCCCGCACCCGGAGGCGTCCTTCAGCTGGCTCCTAAACAATATATATACTTGTTCAATGATAATGAACGCCATACTAAACTCCAAAGTGTACACAAGAAACTAAGGCCTTTTTAACTTTTTTTATTCGAACGTCACTGATAATTGTTTGTAAGCGAAACGCGCGTATTGAGCAAATACAAAATTCTTATCGCGATGTCTATGATGAGTTTATTTACAACCACTGGGCCGATGCCACTGCTGGTGGAGTTTTCTTTTATTCGCCGAGGGTATCACTAACCCAGTAGTCAGACTTTTTGTGATGACATGAATTATCATTGGTCATTATTATAAAATAACTGTATACCAAAACTTAGAATATGTGAAATACTAAGGCTTGTCTATCTAAGGTTACCTTGGCTATATTTTCCAAAATGTTAAGGAATTTTTTTCCTCAGGGGCTCTTCAACTTCGTACTTTATTTGACTTTTTTCACTATTTCACCAATTTTAGCGTCAATGCTAAGTATTTTGTAAAACAACGCCTGACTGGCGGAAACACAATAAAAATGCAATGCGGGTATCTATGATGAGTTTATTTATTTACTATGCATACCAAAATAAAGGTAACGACTGAATAGGATAACTCGGAACGGGTCACTTACGGAGAGTTGTTTTACAGGTGTTTTAACGTGTTTTTTACGTGTTCAACGTAAATTGATAGAAAATTTATGAATATTCAAAACAAACAACACCTAATTCATATGACAGTAGTAAGGTTTTTAAAGCTGAGACGGCAGGGATAAAGTTTAAGAATAACAACTGAAACTTTCAAAACAATTTGCCTTATGACAGTTACCTATGAATCCCTTAAAGTATTATCCATATAGTTTATGTACAAAGAACGTGGCCCTTTAGTAACCCTTAGAACAGCCTTAAATGATATTGCCTAATTTCTCACCAGACTTAGCTGTAAATGTATACATCCAACACAATCTGTTTACGTCTTCTTTTTCATACAAATGGGTAAAATACAGAGAAATGCCGTCGTTTGGTAGGTCTTAAACGGATAACTATCTTATAGTAAGCATTCCATAATTCTCAAATTCATATATAATATGAAGATACATAAATGGTGACCATATGTTTTCACCCCAGCCATCTTAATGGGTTATTTGTATTGACATTGATTAAAGAATAATATGGAACCGTGCTAAAGCCCTAAAACCGATATCAATAAAAGGGGTTTATACATGCAGTTAAGCAAAACCGTTCATAACAAATATATGTGTGTGTGTGTTTATCCATCATATCATAAAACATATATCTTATAACTGATTTTGGCTTGCTACAATATCATCGCTCCTATTGGTGTTGCCTGTAAAATTCCCCTAATTACATTAGGTAGATGAAGGAAACAAGTATTCTATAATATAAATTATGAAATTGTTTTTCTTTCACATCATTCACATTCAATTTGGTAGTTTGTTAGTATTTTGTCCTGATAGTGTAAAAATCAAACAAATGTCATCGTTTAAAAAACATTTCTATCAAACTAGTCTTCTCCTTATAAATTTTTCACCTAAAAACTGCATGTTTTGGTATTATCTTTAAAAAGTTATTTTACGTATTGTTAAATCTTCGTATACTTCATTCCAACATATTTTAGACATAGACAAATTTTAATAAAATGTTCTTTATGTCCCTGTTTACAAATGTAACAAAATCTTCCCTGTACATTGTTGTAAAAATTTCCGGTTAAATGTATTTTCTTTCATAGCTATAAAAAAATGTTTATGCATTGTCTTTCTTCGACATTGTATCTATATTTACATTGCGCAACCATATAATCTACAAGGTTTAAATGTTGTTTGATAATGTTGCTAATTGAATATCTTAACCTGTCAATAGAAATAGGATTTAACATTTTAACATTTAAGATGTACATAATGTATTGACGTCCACTTCTCAAAATAATCACTTTCTTCCCTTTTTCCAAACAAGGCTTTTGAATATCATATATTAACAGCCAAATCAATGATTTATAAACCATTTCCACTATCATATGTTCTCGTCATTTTTTTAACTTTCGAAATCTCTGCAGTATATGGCGTATGTCTCTCACTATTTTTGTTAAATGGGATATGTCATTTTTATCTGTTTATCTACAGGCGTTTTCTGACAAATAATTCGAAGAGCTTTTATCGATTGTTTTTTGTTTTCGACAAAGTGCTAACACAGGTTACTAAAGTATTTCTTTTGCAAGTGGTAATCTATCGAAATTTAAACCAAGGATACACTTGTCACTCACAATCACGTACGGTGTATTATAAAAAATGTGAATATCACAAGAATCAAAACCAAAAAATGTTGTTTGAATAACGTTTAGTTTATTGAAAATAATATGCCCATCACTTATCATTTGACACACTATTTCGAGGTAGAAAATTACATGTATATTGCTTTGCTACTAGTACTGTTTTATTCTGTCATTTAATAAATATCGGCACCAGCAGTTTACCGATATTCAAACCATGTGTTTAATGATGATGGTTGGATAGAATATACCAAAATTCAAAGTGATATGTTTTGCTGTTTCAGACTGTGCAATGTTAAAAGTGTTGAAATGCAACTACTGACCAAAAATCCCTTCCCTTTAATGTTCATTTTTTGTAAGAATATACCATTATGATTAATGTCCGTTTTACAGGATTTGCTGACATCGTAGCCTGTTTTGATTGCGGTCTGATATATAGGAGATGGCAAAAGGATGACGATCCTGTAAAAACACATATGCAGCTGCAACCAGATTGTCCTTGTATAGCTGATCTTAGAAGTGAAGGCATAAAATCTTGTGACGACCTTCACAGATTCGAACACAGCAGTTGTGAAGAGGTTAATCTACAATTAGAAAGGGTAAATAACCTGCACATGCAATTAATGAAAATACTTTAGAAATGCCCTACAAATTTAAATTTTCCAGTGAGGAAATTATATATGAAAGTACACAGTTTTTCAAAGCGACCTCCTGTAGCAAATTTGAATTTAAACTGATATTTCATGAGCACAATAAGGTTTCAAAGATATCACAAAAAAAGATCAAAGGAAAAATGCACAAAATAGCGATATTATCACTTACATACTGGGAGTGATATCAGTTGGTCAGGAAAGATAAGAATTTCCGACCTTCAAAGTAAAAAATAAAATTTAATTACAAAATGCTCCTTAAGTCCTTTAATTTTCTACATTTTTCTCCAACCGGTTTCACACTTTTGTGATAATCATGGATATATATATATATGTGCTAGTGAAAATGAGAGTTACATTAGTTAAATTCAGGACATCTAGATACATTTTTGTAGGAACATTCCATACTCAATGATTCTTAGTAACTTTATAAATGTTTATCAACTAGTAATTGCATTTAAAAATGATGATTCAGTTGTCCGTTAAATAATCATATCCCTATTTTGCTAAAAAAAACTCAAAGGAATCTCTTTAAATGCACTGAGTTTTTAGGTCCACTGCCTTCTAAATGTAAGCTTCAAATGCTTAGATAAACAGAACGAAACAAGTACATCCATTGGTATAAAAACAAAACAAAACATCATTGTCTTAATATCTATTTTTGGGTTTATTGATATGCTTTTTGTATCTTAAACAAAATTATGAAAATATTCATAGTGGTTCGTTCTATTGTAGAATATAGAAATCAGCGGTAAGTTATATATGCATTTTATTAAAATTATTAATCTTTTTAACAATATCTTCCTGCTGTTCCTACATTTTTAAAAAACAAATTCAATACAATAGGTTTAAGAATAAGGTAATTTGCAATTAAGGTTTATATGAATAACAGGTAAGAAGGAGCAAAACAAAAATAACAAGTGGAAATAAACACAAGAGTTTTGAATAAAAATTTATAGAATAACTAATCGAAGAATTCAAATAGAGAAAAAATATTAAACAAATGTCATCCAAGATTTTAAAATATAGGAGAAGGAAACATAACCCCTTTTTAAAAGCATTTCTACAAGAAGTAACGGTTGTCTACAACAATTTTGTTGATTATATTAGAGGGTAATACAAGATTGAGAGAAACACAGTCAGATATGCAGCTCCCTTTTTCAATTCTATATTGTTTTTGAAAATATAAACAAATAAAGGTTTTATTGTTATACCTTTGACAATATGTTATTTGTTAGAGCATTGTCGATATTTTATTTTGTTATTTTGTGTGTTGTAAAAATTTTTTCCTTTACTTTGTTTGTCCTTGAAATATACAAATTTAAGGAAATCAAAATGATTACAGCATGACCCCTCGCTTGTATTAAATTATGTACCAAAATCGTTCGCACTGTTCAAAATTACGGGTTGTAATTTTGACACTACTCTGCTTGCTGATATTATTATACCATCATGACCATTGAGTGTTCATTTTCCCTATATATATCATTATAAGGAACAAATACAATTAATGAAAAACCTTTATTTAAATACAAATCATTGATCAAACTTAATGGTTTTGTTTCGACTCCAAATATATAGTACAATAATGAGTGATAAACATTATTTCATTTCTTTAGATATTTCGACAGGAAAAAATAACGTTGCAATTACGTCTTCATCTTCGAGCTCAGTAGAGTCAACAACAGATTCAAGACTGCAGTGCAAAGTTTGCCTGTCAAATCCACTGCAGATTACGATCCAACCATGCGGTCATTTCGCCATGTGTGAACCCTGTTCCACTCGATTAAAATATGAAACGAACAAATGTCCTATTTGCAGAGGACCAATAACACATACAATTCGAACATATGTATAAACATTTCTGCGAATGACAGACATTTTGTATTTCTTGTGTTAAAAAACTATAAAAAGGATAACATTTGTATATATCTTTGATTTTTAAACAGTTTTAAATAAAGAGTAACGTATTTTGTCATGCTTATAACTTCATTGATATCAATTCACACATAATAAACAGACTATGTGTTACTTGGTCCTTGTTCTAATTTCAATCCTTTCATACTCTTTGCTTGGTTTTTGTCGGCAAAATGACGATGACCGTACATGTTACTACTACCACTAGGTCGATGCTTCTGCTAATGGACTGATAATCCCCGAGGGTATCACCAGCCTTGTAGCCGGTACTGGTATGAAATTCGGAATTTGTGTTTACAAAATGTTGGAAATCAATAAACATCAAGGAATGTATCATTATATTGGGAAGGCTTTGGCTATCCTTTTTGGTCTTTTGGTCTGTAGATTTTCAAATGTTTAAAAAGCCTTTAATATTTCGGCCTCGAGTTGAAGAGAAATTGATTGTCAAAATGGACATCTGGTGCAGAAGAATTTGTACCGTTTATGCTATTACGACATTGTATGACATGTTCGAACAAATGTTCAAAATCATGATCAACGAACGGAATAGACACTGCATTTATGAAAGTAGTAATCGGTATACATGAATATTCTAATAACTTCACTGAATAAGGTATGAAGGAGATTTTATGAGGTTTTAAACACGATGTCACTTCAATATTAAATTGTTTGCTTCTTTCAAGACGCACAACAAATGTACAAAAAAAGCCTTATGGTAAAAATACAAATATCACAAGTGTTCACACGTATTGACCTTATCACAATCATCCTGTGTATGTAAATTTAAATAACTCAATTAGCATCTTATGAATAAAAACAATTTACACTAAGATAGTGCGATATTTGATCAAATATTTTACTTAAGTTAGACTAATGTGTCCGTCTGAACTATTGAACTGTCTACATTACGTAGTATACATTTCCTGTATCTTTCACAATAACGTATTTACCAGAGAGCTGACTGTTGTCTAAGATGCAAATCAAGAAACATCTGAGCATACATTATGTGCTATTTAGCTTATAATAGGTGTACATTTTTTTTCATTTATTCATGGTTTATGTAAATTGATTTTTAAAACAGATTTATAGAGTACTAACACCACACATAACTGTTTTATCCAGGTTGTTATCATAAAAAGTGGTAAATTAAGAAAATGTTAATATTGTCGCCTATGGCTGAATATATAGAACAATTTTCTCTATAAGGGCTATAACATTTAAGTATTGTCCCTAAAACAATCTTTGAATTCAATTAATTTATTGAGAATCTTATTTATAAACCGTTGGTATAGTAACATAAACTGAAAACAATGGCAAATTCAAAACGAAAAATGAAACTTCTGACGGCAAAAAGTACCGAAACAAGAAACAAGAATACGGACGCCTTCACTAGTTCGGTGAAAGTTATGTTATATCTGGTTCACAGATGACGACACGTATGTTTTATTGAAGCTATTTTTGTTGAACATTACCTTTCTAACTAGACTTATTACTGAGTATGAAGTACTTAAATGAGTAGAACGACATGTGTCACATTTGTAACATAATACGCTTATATTGTAGAGCCACAGTTTATGGTGCCGATCGATTTGTCCGGTCTTCGGTTTTCTACGTTTGTATTTTGCATGTATATGGTTCTTTGTCAGTTTGTTTTTCGACTGATACGTTTGATATATTTTTTACGACCTGTGTTCATATGCAATCGGATGTGACATACAATGATTTGATTGTTTTACATCTAAAAAACAAATTGAAGAATCGAGAAAATGACAACACCTTTTTAACACTACACTTATAAAAAAAAAGATACAGAGCATCAACCCATGATTCAAAATGACCAAAATACACAAAACAGTATATGAACATCAAAATACACAAAAACAGTACATGTACATCGAAATGCACAAAAAGTACATGTACTTCAAAATGCATGAACCGAGTAAGAAGTATGACATTTTTAATCCATTTGTTTGATCTGTTTGAATACTGTTTTTTGATATTTGATTGTGGACTTTTCTATGACTTCGGTATTCTTATTTCACTGTTTATTGTTGTTCATATAAGTTAATTTGAAGTTAAGCACATGAACTCTTTTGGCGTCTAGACATGTAACAAATTGTGTTTGTGGCGACACTTTCAATGGAGGTAACGGGTAGGTGTACTCAATATGTATACTTTCAACTAATTATTTTGATTTCAGATTTCAAAATGATACTGACCAATGCAATAATATCTGTCAATTTAATGTGTGACCTACATGTACACAGGCAATTTTTTCCAATGTGTGTTTCACGTTTGTGCTCATCACGTGAGAACAACGTTTTTCACACGTGTGTATCACATGGATTAAACGTTTATATCACGTGTATTTTACAAACATGATATTCTCACGTGATAATCACGTTTTAATCTGATCACGTGATATTCACGTTTAAATATCACATTATTATTACATGTAAAAATTTTAACGTGATTTTAACGTGTAAATATTGTGTTAATTTCACATGTAAATTTTATAACGTGATTTCAACGTGTAAAAATTGTGTTAATTTCAAATGTAGATTTTTCAACCTTATTTTAACATGTAAAAGTATATTTTCATGTCTATTTTTTCACATGATTATGATATAAATTTATATCAATATCACATGTATTATTTATGTAAGTGCAAGTTGTTTTTTCATTGGCCATGTTTGATGTTCATGTATCAAGTGAATATATAAGGTAAAGCATGTGCATCATCAATCATATAAATTTTACCTTCAAATTACTGTCACAAGAAAAATAGTAATATACATGTACATGTACCTTATATTTAACTTTCAGTTCAAACAAGACTTAAATGTACAGTTATTATCACTAGCGTTGCACTGATTTAAAGCAAAAGTTTAAAATTCTGAAGTTTTATTAATATTTAATAGAAAACAGACTATTGTACTGTAACCATAGTTTTGAAAGTACAGCATAAAAATTCAGCAATTGCAAAAAAATGAAATTGTTCGTTATTGTATGTTGTTTACTGTACAATATTATTCCTTCACATGAGTTATTCTGAATTATGCTTTGTTATGCTCTTTGATGATTAAGTCTTTTCCTTCATTTCCTCTTCAATGTTTTATTATCTTCCTTTACTTAAAGTTGACAATGGTCTTGTCTTCAATAAAATTACAAGAGGAACATTCTGTAGCAAGTCTTTTTGACAGAAATAAACTCATTTCATATTCTGATATCTTCTTTTCACAGTCATAATAATTTACTGCTTCAGACAATTATTTCCTCTTTTTATTCCTAATAGATGTTACACTTCGCCAATTTTCCTTACAAACATAAGAAAAGTTATATTGGTCAAGAAAAGAAGTATTGTTTTTGGCCCCTTGTGTATAAACTTGTTTAGCCATAACCCCTACCCAACCTCCTTTGGGTATGGAACCATGTGGTACAATTTCATAAAGATTCATTTAGTTACAAAAGTTATTGCCTGGAAACAAAAAGTCTTCAGACGATGATGCCATACCATAATATGGTTGCAAAAAAAATCAAGGTTTTATAAATATATCATGAATAATATAAGAATAAAAACTTTATTTAAGGGATTCGAAAATAAAAGTAATGAAAAGCAAATGAGGATGGAAAAAATATTTTTTTGAGGTTCAATGAATGCAAGATATTTACCATACCCCAAAAAATTAAAAACTGCATACCGGTAGACTTTTATATAAAATAAATATATAATTAAAGAACCTTAGTGCGCACGCTCACATACCCAACGTCCCAACATTGTCATTGGAGAAATTAAATAAGTATAAGAAAAAAAAATTGTATAAGAAAAAATACTGAATAATAATTTCCTGTCAATATACACATCTACATAGTATGTCCTTATTATCTACAAAATTTCAAGAAATTCTGTTGTGTGTTTTCAGAGGAGTTGAGATGACAAACTGTTGCAGAAGTACATTGAAGCAAATAAGTTCAAAGGGGCATAACTCCTAGAAAAAAATTGAATCGTAATTTCCTGTTGATATGCACATCTACGTAGTATGTCCTTATTACCTACAAAGTTTCATGAAATTCTGTTGTGTGGTTTCAGAGGAGTTGAGATGACAAACTGTTGAAGTAGTACCTTAAAGCAAATAAGTTCAAAGAGGTGTAACTCCTAGAAAAAAAATTGAATCGTGTTTTCCTGTCGATATGCACATCTACATAGTATGTCCTTATTATCTGAAAAGGTTTCATGAAATTCTGTTATGTAGTTTCAGAGGAGTTGCGATGACAAACTGTTGCAGTAGTACATTGAAGTAAATAAGTTCAAAGGGGCGTAACTCCTAGAAAAAAAATTGAATCACAATTTCCCGTCGATATGCACAACTACATAGTATGTCATTATCTGAAAAGGTTTTGTGAAATTATGTTGTGTGGTTTGAGAGGAGTTGCGAAGACAAACTGTTGCAGTAGTACATTTAAGTAAATATGTTCAAAGGGGCGTATCTCCTAGAAAAAAAATTGAATCGCAATTTCCCGTCGATATGCACAATTACATAGTATGTCCTTATTATCTGAAAAGGTTTCGTGAAATTCTGTTGTGTGGTTTGAGAGGAGTTGTGATGACAAGAAACAGGACTGACGGACTGACGGACGGACGGACGGACGGGTCAAAAACATTATACCCTCCGCAACTTCTTTGCGTGGGGTATAATTAGGAGATAACTGTATTGTATTTTAAGCTCCGACGGCATCAATTGGGGATTTGATGGTCGCAAATTAAGTTTACTGGCAACGCGTTAGCGAAGACAGTAAACGGGTATTTGCGACCATTAAATCCCCAATTGATGCCGTCGGAGCTTAAAATATAATATTGTTATCTCCATTCTAATGAAACTGACAGAAACAACGTTAAAACATGAATTTAAAATCTGTCATTTGCCGTCTGCGCTTGCGCGTACGTCCCATTGTCAATTGTCAATTGATGCTATGTAAATAAGCGACGTTACCCAATCAAAATGAACGTTACAAACGTTGTTGCATTAGAATGTGCAATGTATATACATTAAATGACAAGCCTGCCTGATACAAAGTTATCAGTAACACTGAAGAAAATTTTGGGATGGATGATGGGACAAAAACAAACATACTAGTACTCTTGGATCTCCTTATGTACATAATGAGGTTGCATGGACAAGTTAATATACAAATGTATATAGCCTTTATTTATATCTCTAACCGCCAGTCACTTTTTGTCATTTTTAAAAACAGACTTTTGGCTATCTATGATACATGTACATAATATTTATGAGTAGAGACAGTCAAATTATTTCACATTTGTCATTCTGTGGTATTTTATATATTTATTAAGCTTAAAGATGACTATGCATTACAGGTTTTACTCATCGTTGAAGGCGAAATCAATAGTTATTAATGCCTGTAACCTTTGGTCTCTTGAGTAGAGTTGTCTCATTGGTAATCATACCACATCCTCTTTTTTTGACATTTGTTTGGACATTTGTATTGACACTTATATTGATGTCTTTGTATTAACTAACATAATCCTCTACTGATTTTGTTGTTTGTTTACGTGCTGATTTATTGAAATATAGACATTTATCTCAATGGTTTGATTGTTACAGCCAAGATAATCAAGTATATAATACCTGCTTCTTTCACTTCTCCTCCTTATAGAAAAGTACATTTCCTTTGTTAAGCTTTTTCCCCAATGATCTCCTCAATGATTTTCTCTGTTTATTTATATCTAGGGACTTGCAGACTTGTTGTATCCCTAATACATAAATCAAATTATTCAATTGATGGAAAATATCTAATTTTCATAATGGTAATATTGTTTGGTTAATAATATTTAATACACAATAAAAAAATAACTTCAAATAGTTTTTCACATGTAGCTTAAAAGTTTGTAGTAATGTCATTAATGTTTAGGCTAAACATGAAATAAAAGATGGCTGTTTAAAGCTGATAAAATAAATTATATTTCTTTCAACTCCACATGCATTTAAATAGAATATGAAGACAAATATCCGTTTAGAAGGAGTTCCAAAATTGGAAGAATATACATATAGAAGAAGAAGACAACTAATTGTTTACCACTTACCTGAGAGGTATCAGGTCCGTTCGCGCCCAATATAGTTTCGCACCCTACACGTTCGCACCTCACATTTCCCCCCCCCCCCCTCATGTGCGTTCGCACCCTACATGTTCGCGCCCAATTTTTAATAAAATTTTAGTTAAATTATTAGAAATTTGAGAATTTATCGAATATAATTTTTTTTTTTTATTAATTAGATGATTAATTATTAAATGTTGATTATGTATGATTATTGCTAATTGGTATTTATACACAGCCTAGTTTACTGTTTATAAATCATGATTGTTGTTTTAAATTGCTTTGATGTAAAATAATACTGCATGTATTTAGCTTGGTATGAGTAAAACTTTGAAGATTTTAAATAACAAACATGAAAGAAAACAGTGAAAAACAAATTATTTCAATACACTACCCAAAACATGATTAAGAATTATTCAACACAAAAATAAAATTGTTGTTGTTATTGTTGCCAGAATAACAGAATCAGACTTAAAAACAAGGACTTTTTTTATAAACTTGTCATGACACAAAGAGACTTGTCAGTATCTCGAATTATTTAGAAACAATGGCATATATATTTATACCAATACACCTACAAAAAATCGGTAAAATTGGATGCAAACGTGTGGGGTGCTAACGGACTTTTCGCAAAATTTGGGTGCGAACATGTGGGGTGCGAAAGAGAATGGGGGCGAATGTGGATGGGTGCGAACGCAATTGGGCGCGAACAGACCCGGATTCTACCTGAGACTACTAGTCTCAGCACTTACCTACCCAAATTATATAGTTAAAAGCCTTATAACCTTAGGCAATCATGCAATATATGCACCCCCCCCCCCCCCGCTTTTTTATCAAAATTTATTGATCCACCACTGAGTAAGGAAAATAGCTCGTAAATCTGCTTGACTTGTGTCTTATCGAGTTTGTGTTAAGTGAGGTGCTATTTCTTAAACTTAGGCCAGTTAGGGTAAAAAAAAAATCAGAAAAAAACGGTAATTTTGTTGAACTTAACTGCACTGCAAATTCTTAAAGTCACATGTACGCAGTAAAGTAGACCAGAGAAGTTTTTTTACTGCTAAAAATGCGTTATCAGTACACAGACTGTCAGTTGTAAAGAAACGGGTAGGTACCGCATGGACAAGGAGATTGCTTGCTAAAAATAACCGCGGGAAATACCGCGCACCTTGATAAATTTCGGAATCGGTGTGTAACCCAGAAGAGGAATCATTATTACCATTGTTTTGTTTTCAAGCTGGTAGCATAGAAAGATTTAGATTTTAAATTTAATCAAAATTTTGACGGTTTGAATATGAAATGCAATCGATAAATACAGTTTAAACTAGAATTGATGTGCTTCGTATCTCAGATCATTATCCCGTACGGTTCAGGGAAACGAGCGTCCTATGCCAGACGACATGAATATTGACACCACAGTACTGGAAACGGAGAGTAATACAGCTCTTGGAGATATATAAATCAGGTATATAATTCACAAACACGTTCTAAAGGCATGTGTGCAGTAGTAAATTATAATATACCAATCCCAGAACAAAGGCGGTCTTCATGAAAAACTTGACAGCCCGGAAATTTGAAAAACCTGTCAATGTCATAACACCAAAATTTTAAATTTCTTAAATTTAAACAGTTAAATCATTTGATATACATGATATACCTATATTTGGTATGTGAGTTGTGTGTACTTTTTCATTAAAATTTTACTGTCACAACAACATTTATACGTGTCTGGGCGGTATGATTTTTATGAGTGTATCATAAAGACAATTAATGATAATGATCACAAAAATACACATGCAGTTGTTTTTGTCAATGTGTGGTTTACTATCCACCCCTTACGAAAAATCGCTTCGTACAGGTGTGGATAGTAAACCCCACATTGACAGAATAAGTGCCTGTGCAATTTTTAAAAGAAAATTACCACGGAACACGCTCTTGTTTCTGTCAATGTGGGGTTTACTCTCCACACCCGTAAGAAATATTACAAGGTACATGTAGCTAAACTGATCTGTCCTTGCTTGTCATAAACTAAAGCCATGCAGATACTTTGGAAGTCAATGAAGATATAACAGATATCATATTTTATCTCACAACCCATTTAGGCATGTTGACAATAGTACTACAGTAGTATAGTTAATTCTTGCGGTGGGTACGTTGGGGTCTAGCGAATCCGGGTCCATCCGCCCTGATTTCGGTTCGCCCTAGTTACTGTTTGTCCTAGTTCCGTTTCGCCCTGAGACCGTTCGCCCTGATACCTGTTCGCCCCGGGTATGTTCGCCCTGATTATTATTTTTTATTATGGTGTTGTGTTGTGTGTATTTAATTGAATATGTTGAAGTCGGTCTACAATTTCAAAACCAAACAAGTTCAAAGTTGAAGAGCATTGAGGAAATTAAAAAATGGACATTGTAAAATACCTTGTTTGTATTGAAATGTTGTTTGGTATACATTTGGTTATGCATAATTTGTTGTACAATTTCGAATTCGACTTCCTTTCAAACTTTGAAAAAAGATTTGGATTAAAATATATTGTAATAATAATTAAGTTTTGATGTATGCTTAACATCCAGCTGCAAATATTACATACATATTCGGGATGATAACAGGTACATTAAACGTGCATATGAGGTAGCTGATAATCAGTTATAACCTTCAAGATAATTTATTGATGTTTAACTCACAGTTACTATACTTTTAAGATAAAGAACCAGAGAAACATCTTCAAAAAGAGATGACCAAGAAAAAAAATGATATGTCAATAAGTACAACAAAGACAATATTTCATTTTTTCCAAATGGCTGCTTCACATAAATGTCCTGTTGTATTATCACGTTTATATCACGTGGTATATATTTAACGTGAATATCACGTTGTATTATCACAACGTGAATATTACGTTTCTGCTCGTTTCACGTTCTACTCACGTTGTGTGGACAACGTGAATATCACGTGATTCTCATGTTAAAATCACGTTGGAAAAAATTGCCTGTGTAACGGTATCTTACATACACATGTACTATTTCGATAAGTGTGTTTACAGTCAAAGTCGTTACACATAATCAGTTAAAATAATAAAGTGCCGATATTTACAATGATCAAACTAAAATTTATTTGAAAGAGATAAATTTTTATGCGTTTGATGTATAATTTGCTAATGGTTATTCCTTATATCGAGATCGCGAAAGTCGTATGCGTTTAAGTGCGTATTTTCTGAATAATATAACAACTCTAACTTGAACCATGTTTCCATATCTATTTCAGCATTTTATACATTTGATATAGATTATGTTCGTATAGTACATGTACTAAGCTTATCATGCTTATTGTAGATGATTGTAAATAAGAAATAAATGTTTACAATAAAATGATAGTTTTGACATTTTTAATTTGTTGTCCATGAAAACACATAAAGTTTATAGTTATGTTCATCTTTGTTTGATAAAGTCCAAAGTTTTATGATAACAATGTTTATCATGTTTATGTTGACGACTTATATTCATACTCATAAAAATAGCTGAATACAAAACATAAAATTTCAAGGTTCAATAAAAATATATGACAAGGGAGAACGCTTGCATTGCTTGATGTGTATTTTACTGTTATGTGGTTTTCTTTTCTTTGTTCATGTCTGTATATTGTCTCAAAGTCACGATGACTCTTGTGTTATCAAAAATACTAACGAACTAATTAATAAAAATATAACGAATAACTACTGTTCTTTTGCACAACCACTTGGTCGATACACATGATTTAAAATGTTTTATTTCAAAGGTATTTGCCAATGCTCTTATTACGTTTTATTGCATTGGAATTTTTTGAAAATTAGTTTATTGGAAAACAAGAAATCAATAGAGTTTATCTTTGATGAGCAATTCATTTTCATTTGAAACATTAGCATAATCATCTCATCACACAATCATTGAGACAATAAAAAAAATTATGTAAAGATGAGTATTCAATTGTGTTCAAAACTTATTGCTCGTTATTTATTTAATAAATGAAAATATCTCTATACAACGTTTGTTCATAGCGTTTTTTCTGATTTCTTTTCGAAGAAGACAAATGTTTTCTTGTTATATTTAAGTGCTATTATTTCCAAGATTTATGAATTTATAACAAACATTGTTTACTTTAGTCATACGAAGTCAATATTTGTCTTGATTTTTCCTATGTTTATCTTTGAACAAATGCATCGACATAATTGCCTTATCGGTTTGCTCTGTTTTACAAGCGTGGGAATATCAATAACAGTAACAGTGCCAAACAGTGAAACGAATAAAACTACAGCAATTGATCCAACACCTTGAGACGATTTCCGGTCATCTGGAGCACTGGTCAGTCGTCGTATAGTGCTTGATAATTGCATTTTATCTACTAGTGAATGTTGTCTGATTTTAGTAATTTCTGGAGCTAATATCTCAAGTAATTCAGCATGTGTGTAATTAGATAGGTTTGGTATATCAGTTGTGCATTCACATTCACATGTAGCTTCTACAAAAATAAAATATCTAAACTTAATCACCTTTTTTCATGAATAACAAGTAATGCATCGTTATGTGTGTTGTAAAATTTGTAAAAAACGATTCTTTAATCAATATCCGCAGTATTCATTTTTGTTTTGTTAACAGTAGTTGTACTTTTGACGAGCCATCTTTAATTTACACACATAAGTGTTCATATATATCAACCACATCTTGCAGTCACTAACAAAAAAGCGAATGGAAACGGTTAATACGTCAAAGAGAAAATATTCGACCATAATATAAAACTGTTCATTATTTAAAGGAAAACAAGTTATATTTAATGAATTTGTCTTCAGAAATATATTGATTTTTTTTTTTTTTTTTTTTTTTAATTTATTTATGACACATCTCCTGAATTGACTTGTAACACAACTACTTAGACATTTCTTGAATCCGTTGCATCAAAAAAAATTATGAACTCTGTTTCTGCAACTCTGACGAAAACAGATCAATTTGACTGTATTTTTTAATGTATGCCAATGATGAACTGTTGTCAAATGAACCATACTTTGACTAGTAAGCAATTTAAAAAACCGAAAATATGCTAAGAATCTAGTAAAATTAATCTTTAGTTAAATTTTGCGCCATATACACCTATATATTGCAAACGATTCTTAAATATCTCAAATTATTCATCATGTATATATGAAAATAAGAAGATGTGGTATGAATGTCAATCAAACAATTATCAACAAGAGATCAAATGACACAGAAATTAACAACTATTGGTACTTGTATGGTGGTTAATATACGTATGTATGTTTGTATAGCCTACCTTCTAAATTAAATATCCAGGACCCGTTAGATCCCCATTTATTCATTATTCCATAGCCTTCGATCATAAACGGAGACGGATCAGTCCAATCGATAAAAGTATGGGAATCATTTCCTACTGTGATTCTACTACTGTTATACCAATTCACAAATAGGTTGGTATATTCATCACAAGACAGGACTATCGCTTTAATTCCAGACATATGTGCAATTTTCCAGCCATATTTTCTTCGTAGTAAAATTGCAGTATTAGCCCTGCTACCTATGACAATTTCATACAGAAATATCGATTTAAGGTCACTTGCTGATGATAGTAATACAAACGCATCGTTACAGGTTTTTACTTGAAATTCAAAGGAAACGTTATTCACCGGTACAATGCCGTACGGTGCAAGTTGTGTGTATATTTCGTTGCTTGGGTAGTTTCGACTGGCCTTTTTACCAACATTAATTGTGTGAATTGTAACAGCTGTAATGTAAACAATGTATCAATTGTGATATAATTCACCCTACAATGGTAGCTATATACATATGAATCAATACAATTTTATGTCGGATACGATATCAGTAATATAAAAATGTATCAATTGTCATTTTACTACGGGTACGATATAATAATATACAAATGTATAGATTGTCATTTCATTTCAGGTCAGATAGGAATAATATACTAATGTATAAATTGTCATTTCAATTCAGGTCATATAGCAATAATATACAAATGTATTGCATCTTTTTACCTGTATTAAAATGTTTATTTGAGGATCTATTCAGTCAATCAAATGATTTACCTTTGTTTCACTTTCAATGTTGACATTTTCTTTCTTTAAATAGCTTTACACAAACAATCCAAGTGTTATCAATCCCAAACTAAGAGGTTAAACTAAAGTTCACATGAATACGTAGTCAAAGAGGTCGAATTATTCACTTGCAAGTGGATAATTCATAATAAATGGGTTATTTTTGCTTATAGTGACAAAATTAAACCTGATTGGCTACTAGGAAAAAAATATTATTTCATTATTTGTATTTCATTACTGATTGATAAAAAAAAAATATATTAGGTTTTTAATATGTTTCGTAGCTAGTGCCCCTTTAAATAAAAATCAGCTTACTGTTTAAATTAAGCAGTAAATTCCCTCTCAAATTACAACTGAAAATATGAGTTCGGCAGTATGACGTCGATGTAAGGTGTCAAAAAATAACTATAGCCTCTCAAGACGTCATCATTATTTGGACTAATTGAGGGGTAGCAACCCTACAACGGGTCGTCAAATACATCTGAAAATATCAGGGCAGATATATATCAACCTGATTATGTTTTTTACCATGTTAGATTTGCTCTAAATGCCTTCGTTTCAGACATATATAGCCAACAAATGGATTTTACCCCTATGTTATATTTCTAGCCATTGTTGGCGTGCGGGATCATCGGACACATTTTTTCAACTATATATCATTGTGATGATTGTGGCCAAGTTTGGTTATATTTGGCCTAGTAGCTTCTGGAGAGAAGATATTTTGGAAAAGTTAACGGACGACGGACGACAGACGAATGACGACGACGGACGCCAAGTGATGATAAAAGCTCACTTGAACCTTCGGGCCAGGTGAGCTAAAAACTCGACCAATCATTCGCTTAAATCAGTCTTAAGTGAAATATTGAAAAATAAGCAACCAATGGCTTTGATAGTATCCATCATAGTGTGTTTCGTATGCAATTATTGCAATCTTACCCGACAGTAACTTTATTCCATACAAAGCCACAATTATATAAGAATTGTACGTCGATCTCGAGCATCCCATCTCATTTGATATACATATAAAATGATAAATATATCTAGTCAATATTCATTATATTGTTACAAAAAGAATATTACTTCATGGATAGTTTTTCATACTCATATAATTTGTTAATGGGTTCACATCCTGATTTATTGATTTCCTATTTGTTACAGTTCAGACAATACGGCTTTAATTGGACTTTCAATGTTTCAAGTTTACAATGAACTTGAAATCATCAGCACAAATTAAGAAGACAATTCAGGATTATAAGAAATAACATATTAGCTCGATGATGTATAAAGGGCATTTCATTTATTTGATAAATTTGATTTATTTGTCAAGCTAATCAAACATATATAAACATTAAATCTAAACAGTTTAAAAATATCGCATTTTTTTCAATTAGAGTTTAGTATAAAAGCATTCTTTATTCATGTACTCATTTATCTTTTAATTTCTGTTTGATGTATTCATACTAATTCTGATTTCATACCTTCTATTATCTTCAAAGTGATGAGACTCAAATACGTCCTTAATATTTTTTCATGTTAATATTTTAATTATGTTGTTATCTTAAAATTGCCACTGATAATTACAAAAACATGATATAGTCTTTTTTTAAGTTATGCTCATCATGCTCTTATTACTGATAAATCTATTGTCGAATAGGATAGATACTGTAGCAGCGGTTATGGCTTCATCTGTAGGCCATGACAATGTTCATGTAAAAGGAGGGTTAGATAACACATGTTTTTGTTTCATCTGATGAATCGAATACATTTAACGTCGCATAACTATGTTCTTTGTATTTTGTTAATGTATATGGTAATCACGATTCTTCTTTGATGGCTATGTGAATATAACAGCAGATCATGTATGCGTGCAAACAAATACAATGACATGTTTGCTTCTTTTTAAAATTCGTATTATTTATAACTGTAATACAATAGTGTATTTGACCATATGTTTGTTTTTCAAAAGTAATATAAAAAAAGCACCCATAGTCTAGCAAAGTTGGAGTGAATAGACTTTTCTGACGTACGAATGTTTTAACATTTTCATTTTGTGCACCCTGCTTTTTATATTTTATATAATTTTTACTTCATCCGACAAACACTGTACATTACTAGATTATAATTACTATCAGACACACAAACATATGTGTAGGACTGTTGCTAGATTAAAGTGTATTGTCGTTTTAATCACTCATTCTAAGTATGTTGAACAATTTCACTTTGAGATCTCAATGAGTTCTACGTTTTCCAGTGATATCGATTTTGATTGTTAACACACCTTTATCATAAACGGAACTATTTTCAACTTTTAAACAAGCTACACAATCAGGTTTCACAATTCTCAAAAGATGAAATGTTTTTACTAAGTCAGAAATATGACAGTTGCACTATGGTGCAAATAATTCAATTTTCGTTTATGTCATATTCATGAACATTTCCATTTTTCAATTTACTTTTGAGCTTGGTATCTTTGTTGTGATTTCATTCTATCATATGTTTAAAATATGTTACCAATGTAACCAAGTGCTGTGTTCTTTTGAAAGGACAACTTTATATCAAAACCGGAAATAACGGTTCCTTGTAAGAAGACTATTACAATTCAAAAGATTATTACAATTGGTCATTTAGAATGAAGTCGTTCATAAGTTTGATATAGAAAATTTGTCTTAGTAAATAAACTCATCATAGATACCAGGACTAAATTTTGTATATACGCCAGACGCGCGTTTCGTCTACAAAAGACTCATCAGTGACGCGCGAATTCAAAAAAGTTAAAAAGGCCAAATGAAGTACGAAGTTGAAATGAATAGCTTGTATTTTTTTTAATATTCGTTTATTTGTCAATTAGATCGTTTGATAGACAAACTTGCTGTACATTGATCTGGTGATGATATGATAACTTTAAATGATGATATAAACGTTAAAGACTTAATAGAACCAAAAAGAACATTAAGGAAATACTTCACATTTGCCATTAAGCAAACAACAAACAACCAATAGAACGCACCTAAAGTAAAACGAAACAGCAACGAGAAACCGAACCTTTGCATGAAGGCTATACATTCCTTAATTTGATCATATTAAAATTTTAAAGTCCAAATTTGAATCCAAGAATTTCAGTGTTGTCATGCCAATACACAGAAAAAGAACCACAAGAAGACAACATAGTTGTATAAATTCGATTGATGTTGATCAAAAAGAAACGTATTAAAGATTAGCCTTCATTAATATGACTTACTGACTGTTTCGTATCCTTGATTATTTCCTGGTTTCTATACTTAAATACTTGGAGATGCTGTTATGATTCATAGATTATGATTAATACTGTCAGTGTTATCGGTTACATACACTTATATTCTGTTTTCGTCTTGTTTCACTCGTTATATTGAAAACAACAATCTAATTCAAATATGTCCCTACCCTTAATAGAAAATTAGGTTTAGATATCTTATATTTAAAAACATATGTACAATTAAGTTTGAATCTTAAAGATAAAAAGAGGCTTGATAAATCAAATTTATAAATTAACATTGGAAACGGGGCGATATCTTACATAAGGACAATTGTCATATCGTCATATGGCAAACAATAGCGAAGTTATCATTCACAGGAAGTTTTCTTTTAGTACAAGAAATTTCGATACGAAATGTGTTATCCTACATTTATTAACTATAGGATAGTTACAAAACTTAGGACTATAATCCCTTACCATTTTGACACCTAAAAACCTGGCCCTGAATATACACTTGTATTGTATCTAGTTATTCGTGTTAAATAATTTAGAATAAATGTATTTAGATTTTATTGTTGTACGTCCGTCTTTGTATGTGTATATATAATTGTTAGAATAATTAAAGGCATGGCACTAAACGTAAGTCTTCATTTGCAGTCTGTGATCAAACCAATAACCGCATTTTATTCGACGCGAGTTCTCTACAACAACTTATATAAGCTTGCAATTATATAGTGAGTTTTTGTTCTGTTTACTTAATATGTTTTTCAATTTTGTTAGAGTTTTTTTGAATGAAGTCTTCACTCATGAACATTTGTTGGTATAAAAACAATGATAACTTAGAAATGTACTTCAACTTCCGTAAAAAAGAGATCCAAAGGATATTTTAAAATACACAAATCGAAGTGAGAAACTTCGAAAATTCGAAACAAGTTTGGATGTTCTCCAAATGCATTTGACATGCAATGATTAATGAAATGTTCACAACACTTTTAATTTATATGAGTATATAAAATTTTAAAAGTTATATTTTAACTATTTATCTTAAATATGAAAATAACACCATATACATAAATTGCACTTTACTTGATAAACCAGTTAACTTTCTGTTTTATGTCCACATCTTATCATATGGAAACAAATTGAATGAATCTTTATTGCATTAGCAACAACATTGCTTTAGCATAATACAAGGTATATACATATATGGCAAATATGACGGAATACAGAGAACAATAAATCAAATAATACAGAGATAGCTTATAATAACACGAATAACATATTAACTGATAATTTGCGATCTTTGTTTCCATGCAGCTTTAAGATAATTACATAGTTTTTTTAGTTATTCTTTTTGACCCAGCTTGTAACAGAAACATTAGCTTTCGTGTATTTGGCCATGAACAATAATGCTTTGGCAAACAAATTCTAAGCGTTCTACATGCAGGACAATTCAATACAACATGATATTCAATGTTATTCATTACACATACGACTGTCTCTAGGAATATTATCATAGCGACCTGTTTCTAAGTATAATTTCAAGCTTCCACTACGAGGTTTTGTAAGTATTGGTATTAAATTTTGTTTTTGACATTTTCATTGTTCCAAAAATCAGTGTCCGCTCTCTGTATGATTGCAATAAGCAGCACCGACGCCACCAAATAGAGTATCTTTCATATATATAAATTTTCCTGGATATTTACGCGTACACATCATGTACTTTCCGTCCTCAAATTTGATAATTTTCCATTCGCGTTCGGGACCTGTTTTTTCGTTTGTTCCCCTCAAAGAGCCGTTGTCTGTCATATAGACATACCATGACATCCATTTCACAGATTTTATCAAAAATTAATTTTCAACATTAGATAGAGACTGAAACTCGAAATAAACGCTCTTCCTATCATCAGGGCAATTTGTTCGCCAAATTGTTGCCCAGGGATTTTTTGACATCACTGCCCAATGATTAGGCCAGTTTTACGAACGAAGGGGAAAACGTTTTCAGTGATTGCATTATAACATCTTTACTTTTGACATATGAATAGATAAGGCCATACTCCGAAGGGTTAAAAAACCCAAAGAATGTTGCCCGGTTATAGGTTGGCTGCTCAAACGTACATTTAAAGAATGTTCTCACTGTGTCCTCTTCTTTGTTAATGGCATTTATAATACCGCTTACTACTGGCGATGAGTCCATTGCATGTGCGATACAAAGAACTCTTAACAGAATCGTAGATTTTAGAAATACATAGAGTTTTATGAGTTCAATTAAGAATGGAAAACTTCTTTCATCACATTTTTGCATTTCATCTTAAATATGTTTTTGTAGCTTCCCTAGAAAAGTAGTGCCGTCATCGATGTTAATTCTATCCATAACTTTTGCGTCCGATTGTAAGTCGTTTGTAAAGTAGACGTGGTTTTCTACCCCCTCTAAATAAGCTTCCGACGTTTCAAATTGCTTTAAAACTCCCGCTAGATCTGCTTGTATTCCGCTGTCTAACAATTCAAAATCAATCTCAGACCAGACCTTATTCTCCCGATTCGACCAAAGCCATTGCAAAAAAGCTACAAATAGTCGCAAAATACTTAAACAATCTTTTTTGATAGTCTGAGCAGCGACATACATTATTGATATTAATTCAAAGACTTTTACGGCAAAATTTGTATCACCATCTTTGTTTACGTCAAGGAGAATCTTGTGAACAGTTTGAAGAAACTGAACAACATTTTCTTCAATACAGCTTGCACATATGGATTTAACATGTTCACTTTCCGCATGTATGTTTATATCGAATTTGGATATGAAAAGTTGCTCAATTGCTTCGATAAGGCCGTCTAAACCAGTCTCTGGATAGTGTCTATCCTGCATTTAGAAATATAATATATAAATAAGATGATGTAGTTCAATGTGGTATGATTTCCACTGAGAAAACTGTTCATCACAGACAAAACTTTGTAGATGTTAATAACTGTAGGTCAAAACAATTATCAAAACACATGCTGTAGATTTAATAGTTGGCTCTTAAATGAAAAATATAAAACAATCCAAACAAAAAATCGAACGGCCTGATATGTGAACAAAACAAAAACGAATTTATATATGATGTACAACAACATTTATGCTATTTATGGTTGATAAATTAATTCAACAAACTGATGATTAAAGCTTGGATATTTGGCATTGCTTGATTACATCTGCTAGATAATCAGAAACCTTATTATTTTTTGCATTGCTACATCAATACCAAGTTATTATCAAATATTATTGGTTTTTTGTGTAATATGAAAAATCTAAGTTCTCAAATATCTCAATGGTCGTTTATTGTTATTGTGTTTATATGAAAAAGTCTTATTCATATTTTTGTTGTGTTGTTCAGGTTAAGACTTCGTAAAAAAACAAATTCACTTGTGAATTAGCTAGGGTTTGAATCAAATTAAACAGAATCAATCACGTGTCAGATACACTATTTGAAATTACAGAATAAAACAATCTACAATTAACAAAAGACCACTTACCAGCGCCAATGTAGCCATTTGATCTGTGATACCTGTTACATCCTTGGATTCTTTCCTTTTTGTAATCTTAACAGATTTATCTTTCAATTTTTATTTTATGCGCAGGTTACTGATAATCTTATATGACGCATGTGTCACCAGTTTTATAATATACATGTAACTTTTGTTCTTATTTCTTTACTTTTGAAATAAAACTTTTAAAAAAGTGCTTCATATCATCATAACACAAAATGCAAACCCAGCATGAGATCTTAATTTCGACAAGAGTTTTAATTTGATTGAGTCATTCAACATTTTACTGTTTCTACGACATTCTATACCAGCATTTCAATCAGCTCGATCATTCCATCGTTTCTATGACAGTTCGCATAATCGAAAAGATATACAATAGCTCTAACAATCCTAATCTTTCAACGACTCTCCATAGACAAAAAGAGGACTACTGGATTAGACAATTGGCAACTGCAATGACAAAATTGATGGTATATGTATTCTATCTAGTCCTTCGTGTAACTCGGTGAATGTGATGAATATTTTCAACTCGACTTCTCGACGTAGACGCAATCATGGTCATCGTCATTATACATCACGATCTCTGCAAGATGTCTCTATTAATGACTTGCTGCCATTTATACAAAAGCCGTTAGGTATTCATCACATTCGCACGAAACTTTATCCATTACCCCTTTCAAAACTTTATTCTCTGTTCAATTTATGTTTGGAATCCACTGTTACAAACCCTCATTCAAACCAATTCAAACTTGAAGCTTTAATTTCGGATATTGCAATTCACAGATTTATAAAGACTGTCTGCATTGGAAAAGATGAAAAAGAGAAAAGATATTTCCTTAATACTTCCTTTGCCAACAAAGGTCTCGATGGCGTCAACATAGTCACGATCCTTCATCATAAATTAGTTCAATCGAAAATACATCCTTATTTCAAAAACCAGTCTGTACTAATCAATTCTTTTACCTATACCAAACCTATTGCAACTTAAATTTTCAATTACACACACGTTTTGCAGGATCTCGATATTGACGACTTTAAGTCTAAACCTCCTTAATGCACTTGTGCTAGTTCCCAATTCACATATAATCCTGCTGGCCACGTTATTACCGGTGACCTCAACATTGTTAATTACACTACTGTACGAAATGTGTTATCGAAAGGTTCAAAATATCGTGAGAAATTAGAAAACAAGTTATATGGGGAAACAAATTCATAAAATTTCAAGGAAAATGTCTGTTCTTTGATAACTGGATTGATAGTAACATACTATATATAAATGACATAATAGATAAAAGAGGAAATATATCAGAAGAAATGATTATTTCAAAATTAAGAAATAAAAGGAATTGGATTTCTGAATTCTCAAAACTAAAAAAATCCATACCAAAGCAATGGACCGACAAATTAAAATCAGAAGAATCAATCAAAACAAAAGTCCATATCAACCGAACAAAAACTAAACTTAGAGATTGTAATGATGTTCTAACTATTAATGCTAAAAACATATACAACTTAGTATTAAGTGTGTCAAAAACAGAAATACCAGTAGGATTTTTGAAATGGGAAAGAGTCTTAAGCAAAGGGAGACTAATAAATGAATTTAAAGACTCTATTAAATTTAATTTTGAATATCTTAAAGATAATAAAATAAAAATGTTTAGGTGGAAATTAATGCACTTTATTTTGCCAAATGAGGTGTTGCTTTTTCAGTGGAAAATTTCACTAAACAATTTGTGTTCATATTGCAATGAAATAGATAATTATAATCATTTTTTCATTACATGTTCATATCATAAAACATTCTGGAAATCAATGAAAGTTTTACTTAAAAAAGTCTTCATAGGCGAACATGTGATAAGTCTTCATTCATTGGTTATAGGATACAAAATTCATGACAATGTATACTATGCGCTAAATCATTTGCTTAGCTTAATGTTCTTTTCAGTCTATAAATCACATTATGTTTCCAATAAAAAAACCAAAGCAGTAGACACCTTAAAAATTTTTGAATATGAGGTAGAAAATACTGTAGAATTATATAGTATGACCAATACAGAGATCAGTAGTTTATTTACAAAGGTGTTGAATATTTTGAAGTATAAAAATGAAGTCATTTTATAGTTAACTTAAGCTACATGTATAGAAAAAAACCAGATGTTATAGATCTAGATTATGTGTGATTGCATGTGTGTTTTTTTTTTTTCTTCCTTTATTACAAATGTACTATGTAAGTAATTATCTGTAAGTGCTATGCCTAAGGTGTGAGTATGTGTGAAAGGTATGGAAAGAAATTTGTCTGTAAAATTTATCATGTGGCAATGAGCAAGAATGACTGTAAACGCAGAAGTTTGTGTGTACAGTAATTATTACATCTATGAATATTACTATTTAATACTATATTACTATAATGTATGAATGATAATGCGGGTTAATCAGATATATTAGTGTGTAGAGGTGTGTGTGTGTGTGTGTGTCTTTGTCAATATATAGGTACTTCGACACGTGTACACTAAATATGTGGGCATGTTTACAAACTTAGACAGGTAAACTAAAGGTCACGACACGATAATTATCTAGGTCAAATCAATAACAAATTTAATAAAGATTGAAAGTGCAACTGTGAAAAATATATTTACACTCCAACTTACCTTTACTCGATATTATTCCAAGCTTTTAAAACCACAGCGAAATTAATAATCCAAATTCACGAAACACTTCAAAAAATATTGTCCAAACACGAGGATAAGAAAAGTCGTGTGAGGTCACTTGACCGCAATTTATTTTTGATTAAATAATAAAAGAACCTAAAAAGTCATTCCGGATGAATGATCAAATTCCGTAAAACAATTATTGTGTAGATATTTTTTATATGAATATATCTGAAAATACTTTAAGTGATGTAGAAAAGACTATTTGTAACAAATATAATAATAGTTTAATGTGTAAATTAAAACAATGTAATTTATTAGTTAATTTTACTGAATATTACCCCTGGGTATTCAGTTGTAATCTAACAGGGAAACTTGATGAAATGCTGTACACCAAGTTTAATTGTTAAACAGCAATATGTGCAATAAAGAATCAATTAGAGTGTTAAAAAAAAATATCGTGAGCCTAAATCCCTCAATTTGAAATAAAACTTTAAAATTTTGATGGATTCAGTCGAGGATTATGCCAGGCAATGGGCTAAGCGCGGGAAGGAACACGTAGACACTCTTTCCGAATGGATTAAGGCAGTGAGGTCGTTGATACAAATCAGAATTAAGAAACTAAATGGGTCTATCAATGCCCATGCTACGTCAATCTTTAAAGACCCAAATGTTGAAAAACACCTATCCTACCTTCATGACAAATATGCTGTTGTCCCCGAAGATAAAGTCCCAAACAACATTGCTTTTGTGTGTAAAACTAATTACATTAATTGCTTGATAAGCGAATTAGGTATTGACAATTCACTTGGAAACTCAACATATACCCTCACGACACTTACCAAAGAGGAAATCCTGGATAATCATAGGTCTGTTCTATGTTCCTTTGGAATTTCAACCAAAGATGAAGAACTGGATCTTCCATCACTGTATCGGATACCTAAACTACATAAGTGTCCTTACAAACAACGGTATATTGCTGGGTCTTCAAAGTGCTCCATTAAACCTCTTTCTAAATTATTAACATCTATTTTATCAGCAATCAAAGACCGGCTTCAAAGTTATTGTGAAACTGCCGTTTATAGAGGTGGCGTGAATCAGATGTGGATAATTAAGAAATCCAAAGATCTTTTAGAGTACATACAATCTAACTCTCTTTTATCTTGTAACAGTATTAAAACATTTGACTTTTCTACTCTTTACACAAGTATTCCACATTCCAAACTAAAAGACAAATTTGCTTTGCTTCATAAAAAAGAATGGCCAACGTAGATACAAATATCTTGTCTTAGAGAGGGATAAATCCTACTTTGTAAAGAATCACTCCGATTCAAACAAAAAATTCTCTGAAACTGATATTATCAAGATGCTTGATTTCTTGATTGACAACACATTGGTTACGTTCGGAGGACGTGTGTTTCAACAGACTGTTGGCATTCAAATTGGAACAAACTGTGATATCCTTTAACTCTACTTTCCGCTAAATAGATCATGTTCTTTCCCTAAATAATTCAAAATTTGGTGACTATGTTGAACGCATCTATCCCATCGAACTAGAGATAAAGGATACTGCAGTTAAGTCGGCCTCATATCTTGACTTACATCTAGAAATTGACAATGAGCGTCGGTTGAAAACAAAACTTTGCGACAAAAGAGATGATTTCAGCTTTCCAATTGTGAACTTTCCATTTCTAAGTAGCAACATTCCAGCAGCACCTGCATACGGGGTATGTATCTTCTAATTGAAACGATATTCCCGTGCTTGCATTTCCTATCATGATCTTCTTGATAGAGGGTTGCTGCTCACAAGGAATTTATTAAACCAAGAGTTCCAAATGGTGAGGCTGAAATCATTCCTTCGTAAATTTTACGGACGCCATCACGAGTTGGTTGACCGTTATGGAATAACCGTTTCACAAATGATATCGGATATATTCCTAACTACAATCCCCTTCCCTATCATTAATCTGACCAAACGAATTAGACTATTTACCGGATTTGTTATCACATAAGCAGCACGACGGGTGCCACATGTGGATCAGGATCTGCTTACCCTTCCGAAGCACCTGAGATCACCCCTAGTTGTTTGTGGGGCTCGTGTTGTTTATTCTTTAGTTTTCTATGTTGTGTCATGTGTACTATTGTTTGTCTATTTGTCTTTTTCATTTTCAGCCATGGCGTTGTTAGTTTAATTTAGATTTATGAGTTTGACTGTCCTTTTGGTATCTTTCGTCCCTCTTTTGTATCTTTTCCCAATATGGCACAGTTTGACGTGGCGAAAATAAAATTTTACATTATCAACGTCATTACCTGACCTGGTACTGTATCGTATGCCCTTAAACCAATTAAAACGTCATTATTACGGGCGGTGTGATAATACAATATATCTATAAGGGGTCACTAAATTCCATATGGAAGTAACTAACCCATATATATCTAATAAGGTCACTAGTTCACTGTGTAATGAAATATCGTATCAACTATCTAACATATGGCGTTTAGACTAGCGGCCTAACAAAGAAATTAAGTCTTCTATATATTAGAGAATCAATTTCCATTTGACTGCACAGAAACTACAACCAATAACAGCCTGCTTACTTTTAATATGTTTTAACCGTACATCATCAATATCTTCATCTGTTGTCCGGTTTAAATGGTTTTTACACTTTTTTCTTACAGATTTATCACGTGATAACGTTAAACCAATAATTTCATAGAAATGTATAGGAGATATCATGAAGTCAGTATAGCCTAAATTCAAAAAGGATCAGATCGTTGTATAAGGGAGATATTTTCCTTATATTGAACGTAATGTTAAAAACAGTTTTTAATTTTAATCGCAGTCAACTTCACTCGATATTTTTTTTAACTTGATAAGACAAACAGGATAAAAACCGTAGGAATCTTAGATAGTGTTTGCAAGGTAAACCAAGTAGGTATAATCACAGAATAAACTGAATTGTAAAATCATAAAAATAATACAGAGACTTTTTTTTTTTTTGTTAACTGTCAAAGATAAAAGTCTCCTTGATAAGTATTGTCCTTGTTATGTCAGAAATAACAAATGTCGTGTCGAATATGGTGGTAATAGTTATTTGTAATATTTATTAAGATAACAAGGCTTATAGCAAAACACGTTGAAATCTCAAAAAATGTTTGAAAAGTATGTCAACATGTTTCAATCACAGACTAAATTGCAATTGAATATTAAGATTATAAAGATACTAATTTTTTTTCGTAAACTGTCAAATATAAATGTCTCCTTAATACATAAGTGGCCTTGTTTTGTCCCAAAAAAAATGAATTCCTGCTGAAGTGTTTCCTTGTGACAGTTTAAAAAATGAGATACTGAATAACATGTATAAGTACCTGATAAAAGATATTTGTAACATGTTAACATCTATGATATAAATACGTTTACATCTTTCCTACTCCAACATGTAATAATGTGTTCACGAACCGAACGACACATATTTATAAAAGTGTATACAGTAAACGACACATTTATAAATCACTGATCTAAAGATGATGATGATTTTTCTAAAAAATAAACTTGTCTCGCACTCCATATATTCATTATTGTATTGTTAACAATATGTGTCTAATACATAGTCAGAAGACGTGGAAACGATATATAAAACAATATAACAGTTATAATGCATATACTGTCAAGATGCATTGGTTTTTCCCAACACTTGTTTTGCTAGAAACTTCGGTTTGTTTTTAAAAAAATGCCATGATATCTGTTTTTTAAGAACACATATTTTGTATAATTGTTTCGATAAATAACAAATACTGATATATTCATTTCAATTAAAATAACATCACAGAATACTGTTTCCGTTTGGAACTTGTATATTGGAGGAACTTCTATTTCGTGACAATACGATCGCGCCAATACCATGAATACTATTCAAAAGGCATTGATCAGAAAGATTTAAAAGTGTAACGTTGGGCATGCTTTTTCTGATGAATTTTAACGTGTGTGATGTTTAAGAGATACTAATAATTTCTTTTTTTTCCTTAAGACTTGCTAATTGATTTTTGTGCCTAAAGCTCATAATTTCTACCATCACACGTTTCTTTCATTTATGCGACAAAAACAAATAGCATGAACATATTGGCCAAGTGTCTTAACAAAGCTATATTTTTACAGTCCCCCCCCCCCAAAAAAAAAGTAGACGTCATGAAAAGCGTAAACCCAAACAAATCGATTGTTGTACAGGACTGCCTTCACTGCTGCAAACATAACCTTTTTGCTTTTGATTTTTTTGGTTTTATTCTTAGAGGACTGTCAATAGCATACATAAAAAAATTACATTGCTTCAGAGCGGAGTGGAAGAGCATAAAAAACAAACCATCATATCTCGAAAAAAGAAGCAACAACAGCATTAAAATGTTATATCACAAAAATACTGAAGTCCAAGAAAAAATCACTAATCAAATGACAAAAGCGTAAACACAGCAAACGACTGCATAACATTCGTAAGTGATCGTATGAACTTAGCGCATATGCTACAACCGAATTAGTGGTTTCTACTCTTAATGTTGATAAACTTTTTTCAATGATAAAACACTGTAAATTACAAAACTGTTTTAATTTATCTCAATGAACACTATAAACCACGAGCAAATGATAATTACCTCGCAACAAATGGCAATTAGTGAAATAAGAAAGTTATCCATGCCTGTTAATGCTTTTTATTGTATTTCAATTGTCTTTTGTTGTTTCTTTTATAAATCCGTTTAAGTGATGTCGCAGATATTTAGCCAATTATTTCACCAGAAACACTACAAAATAAAGGTTATGATTATGCTATGCTAACCTAAGTTGACATTTGCTTTCATAATGGACATTTGAACTGAAAGTGACAGGTTCGTGTATTTTGCACTATATAATAAGTTAATATCCATAATGCATCTAAAAACATTGATAATAAATACCAAACTTATAGAAAATATCTGTTCGGAAAGTCCCTATGCAAATTTTAAAATCAAAAGCTCAAACACATCAAACAAAAAAAAAACTGTTATATTCCTGACTTGGAACAGGAATTTTCTGAAATGGAAAATAGTGAATTTAACCAGATTTGATAACTAGCTAAACCTCTGAGTTGTATAAAAATTCATCTGTGTAAACAAATTATCTCCTGCCAATGATTTCAGATATATTGGTATTTTTATGATGTTTGAGCTCCATCATTCTTGATATTATTTTAAAAGAAAAGAGAACACTAGATCTAAATTGATTAATAAAATATAATAAAAAGTCAAACAACAACTTTATGCATTTTAGGATTCCGATTGGTTTAATGAAGTTATGAAATGTTTGTGTTCAAATGTGAAATGTAACGACTTTGAAAAAACACGCAATAGATAACGACGTTTTTTGATGGGCGGAGGAATAAAATTTCACGCTACATTGGAGACCTGTTGGTAACCTTCTGCTGTTGTTTTTTTTCTATGGTCGGGTTGTTGTCTCTTTGACACATTCCCCATTTCCATTCTCAATTTTATTTGTTATAAATAAAGGCAACAGTAGTATACCGCTGTTCGAAATTCATAAATCGATAGAGAAAAAACAAATCTGGGTTACAAACTAAAACTGAGTGAACTACGACACAACAGAAACACAATATTAAACTGTTACACACACAGAAACGAACTTTAATATAACAATGGCCATTTTCCTGACTTGGTACAGGGAATTTTAAGAAAATACAAACTACCTGATATGAATTTCTCATGTTATCCGATTGATTTGTTCTACATTATACTTCTTAAGTATAATATTGGTTCTCCTTTTAATTTTGTTTGATGTGTTCGATGTGTTCTGCATTACAATATATCTGTTCTTGATAAGCTGTTGGACCGTCGCTTGTTTTTTTTCCAGCCCTTAGTGTATTAAATTGCTCTTAAACATAAAGCCCTTTCTTGAAATACTGATGAAAAACAGAATACAAATTCATTATCTGACTTATCACAATACAAACTAGTTGTTTTCAAATTAATATTAATGTGATGATTAAGTTCACGTGGATTGCTATAATTATCATGATTACTTAAAATAAAGGAAACCCAATGATATAATTTTAAAAGAAAGTCTGCACTTACGAGTTTTCTTTTTCGCAAATGAAATGTCTCTTAGTGGTGCATACAACATCATGCCATTTTCCAAAACTACTGGCAGATATCACTACGCAGTTTTCTCCAATATGTCCGTCAGGTTCGTTTGGTCCCCAGTACAGATCAGTAACAGTACTCTCATCAGAAGCGTATTCCCAATGGTTCTCCAGAACAATATCTGTAACTCCTATCCAATAGTCTAATGATCCTAAACGACATACATTATAGTTTATATATATATAATGTCGACCTAAGAGTATATATATATATATATATATATATATATATATATATATATATACTCTTAGGTCGACATTTACGTCTTTGTCAATAAATCTATTCCTTACAGATATATTAGACGTAAACCAAATAACTATGTGTTGACCCACACTAAAATGATTATGATATAAATGTTGTTGTCGTCTGTAGTTCCACATTATTAAGGATTGCAACTGACATTGTTCTGTTTCTGTTATGTACTTGTTTTGTCGTAACATTTGTTCTTTCTTTGCTTTTTGTTTGTTGTTTTTTTTTCTTCATTTGTTTAGTAGCTTTGTAAGCGTTTTGTTCACAACTGTTTTTGATAGATATAGGAAGATGTTAGGTGAGTGCCAAAGGGACAACTCTCCATCCAAATAACAATTTATCAAAGTAAACCATTATAGGTCAATGTACGGCCTGCAATACGGATCTTTGGTTCACACCGAACAACAAGCTATAAATTACTAGTATGAACCATTCACACGGGAAAACCAACGGTGATAGCCTGATTTACAGATTTGGATTCACAAGATTTTGAAGACACCACCATGCCATATTTGTGTATATGTGACTGGTAGATTGTTGGGTCAATACAAATCATTGTATTTGAAAATTATCTATACTAAACACCTCATACATATTTTCAAACAATAATTTTATTTTGAATGTAACATGTGTAATGCATCTTCTGATTGGCTGATAATGTTTGTTTATCAGCTTATAGACATGTTTTGTAATGTGACCGTGACGTCATCGGTTTTTTTTTCACGATTTATTCCGGCTTGAAATGGAATTCAGAATAAATTATTCGAAATACCATACAAAATGTGGTACACACTCTAAAATACCTGCTACGCTGGTTATTCGGTGCGCATAACAAATTGTATGTTATTTCTTTATTGAAAAATGTCATGATTAAGCTCCGTCAAATTTGACCACATACTTCATTTATCAAGAATAGCTTTCGTTTTAAAAAAGACGTATTTATACATGATCAACAAACAAATTGTACATTATTCGAAACATTGTGTAAAGCTCACAGTATAAGCCCAACACAATCAAAAGTTTGAATTAATCCGGTTCTATGATTTCTGAATATAATTTTGTTATATTTATGAAATACCCAAGCAAGTCGGGATCTCTGTGCCTGAGTGGTCTACATAGTTACAACTGTTATCACTAGCCAGTCAACACTGAGGTTGTGAGTTCGAATTCCGCCCGTGTAAGTGCACTCGACTCCAATCCTAATTGACTAGGATTGTCAGTTTTGCTATCAAATGTCATTGGTTTTCTCCAGGCACTCCAAGCAGAACTGTCTAATACCAAAGTATTACATAACCAACAAAGATTGGCATATATTCAAAACAAATGTTATTACGATAAACCTAATATTATCGACAACATTTTATAGATTTAAGTTATCGAACCTATATTAGACTGTTGTTGCAATTCTGCAGCCAGGAATCCTTGTTGTTCAGATGTTCTTGGTTCTGCCATGGTCGAATGAAATGCTTGGCAAAAACTCTGATAAAAAAGAATAATTATTCTATAATTTACAAATGGATAATTCTTTAATCTTTCAAAGATAAGATTTTTTTTGAATTGCGTAAATGATCTCTCTAAACATTCGTTCTTTTGTTGAAAGTGAAACTAAATAAATATTGGTTTCCTTTAGATGCACATTTTGCCAATTATTGGCTCTTTAGTGTCAAAGAGATTTAATAAAAATGAAAATGTAAAACATTAATTTAAAGAGTTGGTGTAACCACAAGAAAAATGTTAAGTCAAATCATGACAAGGAATCACAGATATGGATTTCTAATTAGTAAAATTACTACTACACAGACATGTCGGTTAAAACGTAACTAATTTTAATATATTTTACTGGTTAGTATTTGAATATTCTGTTCAGACGTGTGTTTTTAAAGATCGCGTTAATCAATAGATGAAGAAAACTCACCGATGCTCCTGACCAGGTGTCTGTAATTTTTGCAAACAGGTAACATTTTTCTTGAAATTCCAACCATCCAGTATGACAACCTGAATTACATGACTAATCGTTGCAAAAAATAAAACCTTCAAGGTAGATTGTACCAAATAAGAATATATTCTGACAGAATTAACGTAACAATTTCATTAACCAACAGAACAAAGTAAAAACAATTGTCATATTTCTAAGTTTGTACTGGTATTCGCCTGATAAAATGGTGTGTTTAAACCGCGCACGTTATGGCAGTTGTTTATAGTTATACAATATCAACAAAATTGAGTTAGAAATCAAAAGAGACATACTAGATTATTGTGACAATAATAAGGACTACGACGCCAAACCTAATATATCAACGACATACACTGCAACTGACTTAAACATGAAAAACAAAAATACAAATAAATATGCCGAGAACGCCGACTTAAATGCATTCGGGGTTGATAGTAGATACATTAATACTAAATTTACTATATAAACTACAAATTCAATAGAGTAAATACTAGACAAAATAAAAAAAAAACTTATCATAATTGCAACCTCTAAACTGATCTGTTCCACTGAGCGAAAATAAAAGGATGTCTGAATGCATACATACTTAGTCACGTCAAAAAGATTCATACGACATAAAGACACAAAATAGATTAAAAACAGATAAAGAAAAACTGTTACGGTGTAATACCACCATTGATTTTCCCCTATTAGTCTTTGTTAAATTTGCGATTTTCAAAAACATGTGTAGAATTTATCTTTGTATCAAATTCAGAAATACTTGGCATGAGTAAAGTTTTATCCTGTCCAGTACTATAGAAAAAATATTCACATAACTTTTCATTACAGATAAGAAAATAACCATCACTGGAAGTTAACCAACCAAATTCTCCCCTTATTTTATCTGTGTACAAGATTTAGTCAGCATGTAACCTCAAGATTGCAAAATATTCTATAGAAATCCCAAATAATGGTGCTTTGAAATGCCAAAGACATATGTTTATGACACAGAAATCTTTTATTACAATAAAATATAGGATTAATTACCTACAACTGTCAAATTCAAGGGAATATTTTTTTCGACCTGTTTTATTCAATGGTTGTCGTTTGTTGATGTGTTTTATATTTCTTTTTCTTTTTTTGGACAAAGATTAGGCCTTTAGTTTTCTCGTTTTAATTATTTGATATTTGTCATTTAAGAGCCTTTTATAGCTGACTATGCGGTATGGAATTAGCTCATTGTTGAAGACCGTACGAGGAACTAAAATGGTTAATTTATGTGTCATTTGGTCTCCTGTAAAAGATTTGTTTCATTGGCAATCATACCACATCTTCATTTTTATACATACAAAATTTCAGCATCTATAATTTATTACTTCAGACCATATTTTGGTATTTGTGAAGTAGAAATTGAAACATTGATTGATTGTTTTTTTTAATTTGTGATGAACTGTATGAGTCGCTCTTTTGCGAGTACACTGCTAACAATATACAAAGTCTGCGTATCATTGATGACCAGTTAAACTTTAAAACATATTTTAAGGAAACTTATATGTATTGTTGAGTGTATTTCAAACGTACGTTTTAAGCTATCTATCTTGAATGGCCGTACACGCTAAACATGTATATATTATTTGATTTTTTCTGAATAACACTGACACAAACACGATACCAAATTATTATTGGACTAAATATGCAAGTTCATTGTCTATTTAAAGCAGTACATTGTGTTTATAAACTTACCAGAAATAACTGGCGATGACACACATACAAAAAGAACTAAGGCACTGAATAATTTCATATTAGAATGACAGATGATTAAATTATACACATGTCCTCAAACACGTCAAATAGAGATAACAAGTCATACAGTTTGAATATCTAATCTATGTAAAATTTGTAAACCAATTAACTCTTCAAATCTGAGAATTGATATCGACTTAGTCTCTTCTTTTCTTTGACGTAAATGCACATTTGTTATATTCACTTTATCAATGTTGTTTGTTCGAAGCGCTTTTATAGGTTCACATACATCCGAAACGCTCAAAGTTGAAAGACCAAAAGTAGGTCAATGATAAACACTAACATAAACCAGCTAAATGACAAAAAAATACATAAATATAATACAAGTAGCCCAGTCTTTCTAAGAGCTAGATACATGAATGTTTTGGATAGATGATTGGGATTTATATGATTGTTTACCAACTGACTGTTTGCACCTTGATAAAAATTACCTGATAGAGTGTGTCCCATATAAAAAATAATAATACTTCATTAATAAATTGTAGGTTGCTTTACGCCCCGTGGCAACTATTTCATGTGTGTTAAGGACGATGACAGTAACAATAATTACAATAGGTTGGTTATGAAAAGGAAGGTTACGATCGGTAAATATTCGACAGAGCTATAATTTTCGCCTTGTAACAGGCTACCAACGGACTTCGCGATGATTTTTTACACGGGTTCTCAACGTAAAGAGCTAGATATTCTCTGTTCAGCCAATCAGAAGACGTGTTACATCCATAATTAAAATATTCAAATACAATCATACGTTTCATCATTAGTATAATTCTCTAATTGCAACCATATATTATAAGTATCTTTCACTGCATGTGCCATTTTATTCAAATAAAAAGGTCAATGTAACATGTGTCCGCATACACCCACTCCGTAAATTTGCTTATTTGAATTTGTATCCATATGAGATACCTAAACTATATAAACACATTCAATAACAAACTTTTTTCGCTTTCTTTTAGATTCGGAAATTAATAAATATAAGGTTATCAAAGAAACGTTGGTTTCAATTTAATTTTCGAGTTTTATTTATTTACGATTTCAGACAACACAATTCTTCCCTGATGGCCTACACGGTTTTTCACAAAAGGAAACAGTGGATTATGCCTCTTTGTACAAAGTCTGAACGTCCCTCGACATTTTTTCTTAATTTCTTAAATTGGAGACAAATTGAGTTTATATTTGTATGCATAACATGTAGATTATGCAAAAATATTCTAAAAAGTTGAATACGTGAATTCTGATACAACCGCATGTAGAATAATTTAAATGACTTATCACCAGATGCTTTAATTAAAATAACTACATAAGAATAATTATTTAAACTAAGCAAATATGATAAGTGAATAAATAATGGCTTTAGTGCAGGACAATCAAATATGCATGGACATGGGATGTCCCAATGCTTATACAATTACATACTATGTATAAATGTTTTAACAGTAGTGGTTCTCCGACAACGGACCATAAACTTATCGCACACTTGTTGATGTAGACGACACCACCGGGAATAACTGTTTAAGACTGGGATAGACAAACGATATTTATTACTAGCAGTTCACTCAGAAGAAGAAATGACTGTACCGTTTTAATGATTTGGATACAAAATTTCAAAAAGAATGAGAGCAAACGACAATGAGACAGCAACAGATTTAACTCCAAACATCTTCAGTTGACAGGCATCTGTATAATATATAGAAATAGGAAGATGTGGTATGAGGGCCAATAAGACAACTCTCCAAAGGACTAAGCTAACGTGTTTAAACAACTTAGCTAACTTGTTATAACGACATAGCTGATCTAACTCTTTAGAACAACTCAGCTAACTCGTTTAAACAACTTAACTATCTCTTTTAACCTTCTTGCTGCCGGAGGGACACATATGTCTATGTCAACAACGCCAAGCGACGTTGTCAAAAATAACCGTCATAGGAAGGCTGTCCAGAAAAAAATAATTAAAATAAACTTGCCAGACGTCAGATTATTTGGATAAGTTTTCACTTAGATCACAACATAGTATAATTTGTGTCAGCTAAAAATATGATTCTTTCCAACTGGTTTAAAACTTGACAAACGGGAACGACGGCTTACATTAGGATTCTTTCCGACTGGTTTAAAACTTGACCAACGGGAAGGACGGCTTACATTAGGATTCCTTCCGACTGGTTTAAAACTTGACAAACGGGAAGGACGGCTGACATTAGGATTCGTTCCTCAGGTCATACATGTAGGCTTGATAAACGGATTTTATTCTCATTTTTTTATTAACTCAATTATTGAGAACAAAATTATTCAACCATATAATTGTTACACACAGAACCATCGTGTATGCGACATCAGGTATTTATGTGGTTAAAAAAATTGCGTAATAGGAAAAATTTATATAGAACAAAATATTGTTAACATGTTTCCGTCAGTAAGGTGTGTATTTAACACTTTCTATCAAAATGTTTGATTTTTTAACCCTGTATACCACCATTCCCTATGTGAAATTGAAATATCGCGTAAAAGAAATAATCCACAATGCTTTTCAACATAAAAATGGTAGCATACGCTATAAATTTATTAGTTTGGGATTTCATTAGGCATATTTCGTTAATAGTGACAAACAAAAAGGTAAAACATGATTCGCAGAAGAACAAGTGGTCAGTATGCTGGAGTTTCTCATCAACAACATATTTGTTGAATTTGGAGGTAGACTTTTCCAACAAATTGTCGGCGTTCCTATGGGAACAAACTGTGCGCCTCTTCCTGGCGACCTCTTCTGATTTTCATATGAATCGGAGTTCCTTCAGACACTTGTCAAAAACAAGAGGATCAAAGAGGCCAGATTATTTAATTTCACTTTCAGATATATCGATGATGTTCTTTCCTTAAACAATCCGAACTTTTCTGATTGGGTTCCAATAATATATCCCCCAGAACTAGAAATTAAAGAAACAACAGACACGGCTTCCTCCGCCTCATTTTTATATTTAAATCTCGAATTTGACTTACACAGTCATCTCAGTACCAGAATCTATGACAAACGAGATTTTAATTTTGAAATTATAAATTTCCCCCCACCTTAGTAGCAATATACCAACTTCACCTGCATATGGAATATATATTTCCCAACTTATTCGATATTCAAAAGCTTGCAGCTTCTACTCGCACTTTGTAAAACGTCATCAGTGTCTGAGTAGAAAGTTCATAAACCAAGGGTATGTCAAAGAACGTCTCATCCTTTTTCTAAAAAAGTTCATCGGAAGGTTCCAAGATCTTGTTGATAATATTCCGTATCAACTTCACAAATAATACATGATGGTCTTGATGTATAGATTATGCGTACTGATGTTGTTTATCATCTTAACAACGCTTTTTATTGTACTTTCATTTGTCTTTGTTCTATTATTTACATTATTTTTACTGCGATTGTTTTATGTAATATTCATTTAACGTGGCTCTGTACTTAAACATCCCGTCGCTGTGTTTGCATTGTCTTGCATTTTTTGCTGGTGTGTTTTGTATATGCGACTTTTTGTATTTCTTTGGTTCTTATAACGTGACTCTGTACTTTAAAAGATACCGTCAGTATGATATTGTTCTATTTTATGTCATTATGATATATTTATATTATGAATTACAAAATACGTTGAACGACAAACGTCAAAATTATTCAATCGCGTAGTGGAATGAACTATTTGTGGATTCTTATAAATTCTATATAACATTTGGACTATTTTAAATCTCGGTCTATTTCTGATATTAATTCTTACATACTTTTGATTGTTTAACCCTGTATGCTAACATTGCCTTTGTGAAATTTTAAAATTGTTTGTATATACATTGAACGACAAATATACGTGACGTATAACATTTTCTGACGTCAGACACGCGAATGAATGAATAAGTTTGTGGATAGCTGTTTTTCGGTTCTGTTAAATTGTTCCGTTTAAAATTGTTACACAATGATGACTGCTGTACCCATATTTTGACTATTTCATTTATTATATCTGTTTTGTTCACGCATCATTGTAAATATAACGGAATTTGATGAGACTGTCATCAAAGTGAGAGGGTTAGCGCTATAAAACCAGGTTTAATCCACCATTTTCTACATTGGAAAATGTCTGTACCAAGTCAGGAATATGACAGTACTTGTCCATTCGTTTTTGATGAGTTTTGTTATTTGATTTTGCTATGTGATTATAGACTTTCTGATCAGATTTTCCTCTAATTTCAGTATTTTTGTGATTTTCCTTTTTTTTTTTTTTTTGTCCCTCTTATTTTGGTGGAACAGTACGGGTGTGATTATATTAAAGTTGTACACATGGGGTTTTTATATTTTATTTTCCATGTCATTTGTTTTTGATATATTATTTTGTCTTCAAATAAATTCTATCTTAACACAGTAGTTTATCATTTTTTATTATCATAAATTGTACAATCTGTGGAAATGTCTATAATCATTTATAAAATGACAAATAGGTATTAATTTTTAAGAATTTGTAATAACTACAGTATAATATACTCTTTATGACGTACCTAATACTTATATTTCACTCTATGTAATGATTATTTATTTCTCTAATTTCCATAGTCCACTTAGTCCCGGATCACCATAACTACCTTCCACCTCACCTAACACATCTTTTTTCATATAAGTAAATTTGCCAGGCCATTTACGTGTACACATCATGTATAATCCGTTTTCAAATTTTATTATCTTCCATTCTCCTTCGGCGCCTGGTTTTTCGTTTTTTCCTATCACATATGCGCTGTCTTTCATATAGACATACCATGCCATCCATTTCACGGATTTGATATAGAAATAATTATCAACTTCAGATATAGACTGAAACTCATAATAGAGGCTTTCTCTATGAAGCGGACGTCGTGTTGACCAAATTGTTCTCCAAATATTACTTGATATAACTACCTAGTGGTTTGGCTATTTCATTGATCGAAGAGAAAAATTGTTTATATGCAAATTGCTTTTGAGCGATTGAAATTCTACTCCCTTGCTCTTAGCATATGCAGCTATTAGGATATTCTCCGACGGATTGAAAAACGCGAAAAAAGGTTGCGCTTTTTTATGTTGGCTGCTCAAAGCATTTGAGAAATTTGATATCAGACTCTTTTTCCTTGTTTATGACATTTTTTTTATACCGCTGACTACAGGTGACTTCGAGTTCTTAGCATAATCGTACACCTCAAAAATGTTATACTGACATATAGATTAATTAGTTCAATCAAACGTGGCATATCACCATGTTTTTTGTTTCTATACCATCTTCAATCAATTAGTTTAATTTGCCTATGAAAATGGTGCCCTCATTTGTGTTAAACCATTCATATTTGTATCAATGTGTGGGTCATTTGTGTCGTCAAGATGTTTTTCAAGGCCCTCCAAATAGGCTTCCGATGTTTCAAGTTGCCTTAAAACTCCTGCAAGTTCGGATTGTATGTGCCTGTCTATAAGCTGATAATTGATGTCAGCTAGCACATGACTGTTACGATTGGACCATAAAAATTGCAAAAACAACGTCGGTAATCGCAAAATTCCTAAATATTCTTTTTTTATGGTTTCACAGGCAGTATTCATTACTGATGTTAATTCAAATCCTTTCAAAAGATAGGTTTTACCATCAGCTTTTTTAACATCTTGGAAAACCTTTCGAATAGTGCAGAGCAATTGAACAACGTTTTCGTCTGAACAGTTTGCAAAGAAAGATTTGATATTGGCACATACTAATTTGACTTTAATATCCAAATTCGCCAAGATAAGCTCAATTGCGTCGATTTCTTCAGTGATTGAATTTCAAGAACCGTTATTTACCTGCATTGGAAATATTTTCAAATATGATTATACACTAAATACATTCTAATGAAATTACGCTATAAACGTTTTTTTAATATCATACTGGACGAATGAATTCTAATAACCTCGCACTTGGGACATTCTTTACTTTACTACCTTTTGGACTAAGTCGGATGTGTCTATTCTGTGTTGGTCTTTGCATTTTGTATTCGGGTTTTGTTTTACTAGTATGTAATTAGTTGATACTTCAGTTTCATTATGGATATCTTTTATATTCATTTGATAAAATTTACTGTTTGCAATAGCATTATTTGTTCTAGTTAATAAGGATGTTCTTATCCCAAGCATAAAAACATAGCCGTATTTGACACAACCTTTTTCAACTTTTGATCTTCAGTGCTGTACAACTTTGTACTTTTTTTTCACTTTCGATCTTTTATATCTGGGCGTCACGGGTGAGTCTTGTGTGGACGAGACTCGTTTTTGGCGTATTGAACCTGATGCTTTTTGTTATTTATTAATCATGTGTTTCTTTGTCTAATACGTTCTCCTATTTATTTGTATTGTAGTCCTGTAATATTATGTTGTCATTTCGATGTTATATTGCCATTAAAGTGCGAGGTTTGGCATGCCACAAAACCAGGTTTCACCCACCAGTTTTTCCTTTAAAAATGTCCTGTACCAAGTCAGAAATATGGCCATTGTTATACTATTGTTCGTTTCTGTGTGTGTTACATTGTAATGTTGCGTCGTTTGTTTTCTCTTAATTTTAGTGTAAATTCACATTGCGATAACACGTGTCATGGTACTTGTCTATCCCAAATTCATGTATTTGGTTTGTTTTGATGTCATACATGTATTTGTTATTCTCGTGGGATTGTGTCTGATGCTTGGTCCGTGTCTGTGTGTGTTACATTTTAGTGTTGTGTCGTTGTTCTCCTCTTATATTTAATGTGTTTCCCTCGGTTTTAGTTTGTTACCCCGATTATTAGTATTTTGTCCATGGATTTATGAGTTTTAAACACTACTGTTGCCTTTTGTCAATTCATATTCTGATGTATTTTTACAAGCAAAATCCACAAGTATTTGTTTTTTAATCTGTGGACTTGGTAAATTACATTCACGTCACCTTAACATAAAAAAATCTGTCCTACAACAGTTTGTATTTTCGTTTTATAATCTAGTTACAAATAACGATATAATTGTATTTATTTAGCAATTTGTTCCTGTGATGTTGTTTCATATATCATATTATCTATTAATAAAAGATCAAATGAGAATAACGTAAATGATATCGAATACTTCCTTATTAAAGTTCAAACTAATTTATTCGTGTCTAAGATTTAATAAAAGTGATTTAACTGAATGCAAAAATTTCTAAAATGCATTGAGATCGTTATAATCTATTTCAGAAATATTCAAATAATTTTTATGCATAACTGTTTTATTTTTTAGTTTTTATCATCTTTAATTGTGAGATTTGTGTGGTTTTTTTCCAGGGCAGATATTTCTTGTATTTTGTTCTGACTGTTTCTTAATATATTATATTTAATCCTTCCTCAACCCCAATTGTTACCCTTCAAGAAATATCTCTATTTTCAATTTGAACCCACCATTTATACGAAATATTTTGGCGGATATTATTTTAGCGAATTAAAACTTTTTATCAGTAACTTGCATGACTACTTTTAAATTGGCAATTTGATTTTATCCGCGATAATAAGCAAAAAATGTACACCCCATCAAAATGGGGAACCATATTGCTTTCAAAAAGTAGAAAATCCGAAACTGTGTTGTGGGTTTTAAAAGGTCTCGACACGAAAATATAAAATAATTCAATTGAGAATATAAACGCCCTTATACATAACAAAACAATTTACACATAACAAATATGCCGATATGAACCATAGACTACTACTAATTAAACTTTAGTTCTGTTGGGGTTTCATTGCAACAATTTTTTTTTGTTCCATATGCAATGTAGTACTTCTAGTCAATCAATCATGCAATTCAAACCTATTTGAATTGTTCTTAAAGGTTAATTTCGTGTTGTCGTTTTTTTTTCGGAAGGAGGATTGTTATAAATGACAGACAATTGATTGGTACCCTTGGTCTATGCTGGTGGACGTGTCGTCCTCGAGGGTATCATGAGCCCGGTAGTGAGCACTGAGGCGTGGACATGACTATCAATTATACGTTCATTTTTCTTTAAACTAACTTTTTGCAAAAGGATGACTTATTCAAATTACTATGAATGTGCTTATCCCAGGCATAAATTACCCTAGTCGTATTTGGCACAGCTTTTTCATTCAAACCCTTCTAAAAGACAAACAGAAAAAGCACCTTGCGAAATTCTTTAATTTTAATTTCCGATATATTGATGATATATCATTAAATAACCCATATATCAGCCAATACTTGCATCTCATATATCTCAGTGAACTTGAAATTAATGATACTACTGATACTAGAAGGACTGCTTCATACCTTGATCTTTTTCTCAATATTGACACATATGGACGACTTCACACGAAAATCTATAATAAACGGGACGATTTCAACTTCTCCATTATCAATTTCCAATTTCTCCGCAGTAACATACCCTCTGCCCCTTGGTATGGTGTTTACAATCTTGTTATTCTCGTGCATGTTCACACTATACGGACTTCATATTCAGGAGTGTGCTCCTAACGCAGAAACTGTCTCGACAAAGTTGTGAGAAGGAAAGATTATAAAACGACACTCCGTAAATATTACGGACACCATGACGAATTGGTTTATCCATACGATGTATCGTTGTCCAAACTAACTATAGACATTTTTACCACGTGTTAGATTGTGGTTTGTCATTACGTCGTCTGATCTTTTTATTACCGAACGTGACTTATTATGCTTACCCTTCCGGTGCACCTGAGATCACCTCTAGTTTTTTGTTGGGTTCGTGTTGTTTATTCTTTTAGTTTTCCATGTTGTGTCATGTGTACTATTGCATGTGTACATAGATACCAAAGGGACAGTCAAACTCATAAATCGAAAATAAACTGACAACGTCATGGCCAAAAATGAAAAAGGCAAACAGACAAACAACAGCACACACGATACAACATAGAACACCAAAGAATAAACAACACAAACCCCACAAAAAACTGGGGGTGATCTCAGGTGCTCCGGAAGGGTAAGCGGATCCTGCTCCTCATGTGGCACCCGTCGTGTTGTTTATGTGATAAAAAATCCGGTAAATAGTCTAATTCGGTAGGTCACATTCATGAAAGGGAAGGAGATTGTAGTTACGACATAAGGAACATATCCGGTATCAATTGTGAAACGATCATTCCATAACGGTCAACCAACTTGTGATATCGTCAGATGGCGTGATAACCTGTATTGTAGTTATTGGTTATATCTTCCTCATAGCATCAACTTGCTAAATACTAAAACAAAGAAAATACATAATTTTAACGATACCAAACACGAAATACAAAATCATATACACAAATTCAAGCAAATACAAACACAAACACGTACAAAAGTGCATATATTGACACCATGTTTTTTTTATAACTGGTATATATCATATATTTGAAACATATCAGTTGATTTCCCTGTTGAATTTACATACCTTTTGTCTTAATTCGTAGATTTGTTTAAACACGGTATACGCTTAGTTCGTTTTATATTGTTTTCAAAGTAAGGGTTAAAACGTCCATATACAAATCGATAAATTAGAGACTATTTCTAAAATTAATTATATATTACTTTAACATTTTAATGGATTCAGTCGAGGATTATGCCAGGCAATGGACTAAGCGCGAGAAGAGAGACATAGACACTCTGTTCGAAAGGATTACGGCAGTGAGGTCGTTGATACAAATCAGAATTCAGAAACTAAATAGGTCTATCAATGCCCAGGCTACGCCAATCTTTAAAGACCCAAATGTTGCAAAAAACCTATCCTACCTCCTTGACAAATATATTGTTGTCCCCACAGATAAAGCCCCAAACAACATCGTTTTGGTGTGTAAAAAACTAATTACATCAACTGCTTGATAAACCAATAAGTTATTGACAATTCACTTGGAAACTCAACATATACCCTCACGACACACCAAAGAGGAAATCCTGGATAATTATAGGTCTGTTCAATGTTCCTTTGGAATTTCAACTAAAGATTAAGAACTGGATCTTCCATCACTGTATTGGATACCCAAACTACATAAGTGACAAACAACAGTATATTGCTGGGTCCTCCAAGTGCTCCACGAAACCTCTTTCTAACTTATTAACATCTATTTTATCAGCAATCAAAGACTGGCTTCAAAATTATTGTGAAACTGCCTATTCTAGAAGTGGCGGGAATCAGATGTGGATACTTAAAAATTCCAAAGATCTTTTAGAGTACAATCAATCTAACTTTCTTTCATCTTGTAACAGTATTACAACATTTGACTTTTCTTCTCGTTACACAAGTATTCCACATTCCAAACTAACAGACAAACTGAAAGAGTTGGTATTGCTTCGCTTAATAATAAAGAATGGTCAACGTAGATACAAGTATCTTGTCTTAGGGAGGGATACATCCTACTTTGTAAAAGATCACTCTGATTCAAACAAAAATTCTCTGAAACTGATATTATCAAGATGCTTGATTTCTTGATTGACAACATATTTGTTACGTTCGGAGGACGTGTTTTTCAACAGACTGTCGGCATTCCAAATTGGAACAAACTGTACCCCTCTACTTGCCGACTTGTTTATTTACTATTATGAGGCTGACTTCATGCAGGAACTTCTTAGATAGAAAGATAAGAAGTTAGCAATATCCTTTAACTCTACTTTCTGCTATATAGATGATGTTCTTTCACTAAATAATGCAAAATTTGGTGACTATGTGGAACGCATCTATCCCATCGAACTAGAGATAAAGATACTACAGATACAGTTAAGTCTGCCTCATATCTTAACTTACATCTAGAAATTGACAATGAGGGTCGGTTGAAAACAACACTTTACGACAAAAGAGATGATTTCAGCTTTCAAATTGTGAATTTCTAAGCAACAGCATTCCAGCAGCACCTGCATACGGGGTATATATCTCCCAATTGATACGATATTCCCGTGCTTGCATTTCCCATCATGATTTTCTTGATAGAGGGTTGCTGCTTACAAGGAAGCTATTAAACCAAGAGTTTCAAATGATGAAGTTGAAATCATCCCTTCGTAAATTTTACGGACGCCATCCGTTATGGAACAACCGTTTCACAAATGATATCGGATATGTTCCTTACGTCGTTACTACAATCCTCTTTCCCTCTCATGAATGTGACTCTTTCGTCCCTCTTTGCTATACGCCCAAAAACTAAAATAACACGTTAATTTATTGGTTTTGATCATAAAGATTACACAACAAGCACGTTTGATTAAACATAATTTACCGTCAAAGATATCCAAACAGGGACAAGTTCTTGGTCCTACTATCGTTCGTAAAAAAAACGTACATGCAAGTTTTTTTTCTTCTGACATATAGGGAGTGATATTTAATTCTTTGTGAAACATCACAGTGATTGTGATTCTAACAACAATCTCTGAAACTGACAATATGAACTTCTTTTGTTTTTTTTTCTTTTTCTAAACATATTTATATATATATTTATTTTATTTTATGTATTTTTGTCATATAGCTCTTCAACTGTTTCGGTACTTATACGTCCTCGGATTTCAAATGTTTGGCTTTGAGCGTTTCTGATTAAGAAAAATCAAGAAAAGCGCTTCGTATGCACGTAATTTAATTTTTTATTATTATCACCTGTTACATCAACCCTAAGTTGCCAAGGGAAGCAACCAAGGGGCCCCAATTTTTACAGTCTCTTTTGTCAGGGGAAAAGCAAATGTTGAAAAAAATCGCATTGAAAATAATAAACATCTTTCTTTATAATTATCATCTATCTATGTGCAAATGTACATGTAACTATCATCTTCTATATATTTATACATCACACAATATATAATCTTTAAATAAAGTATTCATTATATCTGTATTTTCCTACCTCACAAGAGCTACCTGTATTTGTAAGCATGTTAAGAAGTATCAACTGATAGCACTTCACACCGTTCTTATGTCATGTTAATTTCTATTACATGAAATTTCTGGTCGATTGATCTTTTGCCACGTGCTTCTCGTTAAAAAAAAAGTATCTGAAAGGAAATGTGTAATTTATACATAATTAAAAGTTAAATTTAAGATTTTGTTTCCCAGTAAAAATTTATGTCAAAGATATGTCGAGTAAATATTTGCATATAATATGATAAAACATGTCCTTGTTACAAGAATATAATATACATACACAATGGAAAAAAACAAAGTTCATAATGGGAGTTGAGTGCAATGTATAAGGTAATTTGTTCACTTATGAAGAGGTCATAACACTGACCTGACCACCCAAAAATACATAGTTATATACAAAAAGTGTCACACATAGTAGAATTGACTTCATTGTTCGTATTTGGTTTAAGAGATTTGAAAAAAAAATGCATTTCATGTTTTATCATATTAAAAATCACCAATTTACTTATTCCTTTCTTTTGTTATTTTGCGATCGCGATGTTTCTAGTTTAAAAAAAAAAACTATTTTGTGATAAGAAGCTCTGTATCTAGAATTTAAAATAAGACCTTTATGCATTTATAACACGTAAACTGATACTCGTTTCCGATTTTTGTATTTTTTTATACTTATCTGTGTCAGTTGTATTCTTTATCTCTAGTTCGATGAGATAGATGCGTGCAGTATAGTCATCAAATCTTTAATTATTTAGTGAGATAAAATTGAGAATGAAAACGAAGAATGTGTCAAAGAGACAACAACCCGACCAAATAGCAAAGAACAGGCAAAGGCAACCAATGCAGCGAGAAACTCCCGCACCCGGAGGTGTGCTTAAACTGGCACCTAAAAAATGTGTACAAGTTCAGTGATAATGGACGTCATACTAAACCCCGAAATATACACAAGAAACTAAAATTAAAAACCATACAAGACTAACAAAGGATAGAGGCTCCTGACTTAGGATAGGCGATAAAATGCGTCAGGGTTAAACATGTTTTTTGAGATCTGAACCATCCCTCTATACCTCTAGCCAATGTAGAAAACTAAACACACAACACTACGCACAGTTAAACTCTGTTCAAAAGAAGCCTGAGTCCGGTGTCAGAATATATAACAAAATAAACTAAACAAGATGACAACGGTACATAAATTAACAAAGGTATACTAGCAGTTACTGACATGCCAGCTGCAGACCTCAATTGAACTGATTGAAAGATTATGTCTTCTTTATATGAATATCAAGTACAAATCTCCCGTTAGGGGTTAAGTATTATACCATCGTAAACTATAGGAGAAGGACATTACCCGTATCATGCCAACAACTAGTTTTAGAATAAATGTGTTTATTTCCGATGCAGAGACTCTATAAGTGAATCAATATTAAAGCCAAAATATGCAATATTTAATGACCTGACACCAGTATCGATACATGTTGAATTATATTTACGAATGATTTCCTTGTACCGATGATAAAATTTAGTAAATATTTCGAATAGTTTGTGATATAGAAAACATCATCTATAAAGTGGAAAGTAAAGTTAGAGGATATTGCAAACTTTTTATCTTTCATGAAGCCAGCTTTAAAGGAAGATAAAGGGTCAAATCGGCCAGAATAGGGTACAATTGGTTCCAATTATAATGCTGAAATTTTGTTGAAAAACGTGTTCTCCAAACATAACATATATGTAGTCAATCAAGAAATCAAGCATCTCAATAATGTCTGTTTCAGATAATTTTTATTTGAATCAGAGTGATTCTTGCATAGTAGGATTCATCTCTCCCTAAGACATGATTCTTTTTTTTTTTTTACGATAACAAATATTTTATTCAATCATTTTCTGATATATAAATACCTAAGTTGGCCAGTTCGAATACTTACGGGCCCCTGTATTTTTACTGCCTCATTTGACCAGGGAAAATATCAAATGAGTTTATACAATAGATTTACATACCTAATTATATTTAAATAACCAATACAATTGATTTTCACACCTGGTAAGCATCACTGTATAAAATCACTAGCGTATATCCGGTTCACTGAACAAACATGTGTTGATTTAAACTGGAAAAACTTTAAAATTTGATTGTGAAAATAAGTTATAATTTGTATAGAAGAATTTTGATGTGATTGAACAGAAAATTAAAAGTATTCTTTAATGTATATATATATGTATATGGATTATAAAAAAGGATAAAGCACATATGGTGAGTACAAATGTATTACGAAGCATAATATATGTGGTAATTTACTAATGTTACTAATATGCACATGCAGACATAGATTCAAATAATAATTGAAAAAACTAAAATATTTTTTTCTTTCTGTTACAATAACATATTTTTCACTACTTTATACACAAGTAATAATATTAGTATATAGGGAATCGAACACACCTTAGAACTAAGTACATCTTCCTATATTTTATCGATAAAGAGTTTAATTTTCGTTTTGCCTATATATGTTATATCCGAGCATTAGAAGTTTTAATTCTTTTTTCATGTGCAGTTTTAGCAAAGCCTGTATAGACTGCACATTCTGTTTAATTTTATCGAATTTGCATTTATTACGTATTTTCCAAATAGCCCATTTAAAATAAAACCATGGTATTATTCGAATTCTCTGTACAAATTCCTAACAAAATATCTTTTTTAACGAGAACCTCGTCGCTTATAAGGTTACAAAGTTGTAAATTTCTAACAACCGTTTTTATCAATGGTTTAAGGTTTATGTACCCTTCTGTAGCCATTTTTGGCTGTGGATTTTCTATAAAAATCTTGATTTATTTGCCACAAAATCCTCTTTTTCTATCAAATGCAATGAAACAGTAAAAAATAATGCTTTGCATCAAGTTTCCTCTTGGAACATGTACTAAATAGCCTATCTCTATTATTTATTATATCTTTAGTTTTGATACAATTGAGGTTTGAAAAATTCGTACAAAAATGGCTACAGAAGGGTACATAAACCTTAACACTGTTACATTGATAAAATAAATGCTCAAGAGTTTCAACATTTATTAATTTCATCACATAAGTGACATTCCAATTTGTTAAAAAAAAGTCTACTTTAAAATGAAATCAAATATGTTGTCAATAAGAAACCCCCGCATTTTGATACTCTTTCCTATATATATTTATATATATATATTTATGATACAGTGAATTTGTATAATCAGGGATTATGTAGAATCTCTGATTTTTCAGGGAATATGTAGAATTACTTAAATCATTAACAAGAAAAAGACATGAAGCATAGATCTATTCAGTTACTTAGAGTTTGTTCAAACCAATTAATAACTAATATAAAAAAACATCATGGATATAAGACTAAATTAGTATGGTAACATTCTCTAGTTATATATCTACAAAATAAAACATAGGGATTATATCTTGGAACCAGAAGATAAACAAAACAAAATATTATATATCTCCTTAAGGAAGTGTTGTTTGTGAACAGTTGTATTTACAAATTGCAATCGATACATAAGTTCATTCGTGTAAAAGCGTATCAGAAATCAGTTAAGTTATGTGTGTAAATTTTTTAAATTGAAGAGTAAAAATAATGTACTGAATTCGAAGGACAACTATTTCTTTAAAAAAAAAATATTTATATAAATAAGCGTGTACTTACCTTGCAATGCCTAAGTGCACTTTTTGGCAAAGGAAAATTAATTTTCAAAATACAGAACACGATCCTTGTTCATTTAAAGTTTATTTATAATATTCATGAAGCTTTGGATTTTCTGAAAATGCATTTTAATTGTTGTATACAATGTACTAAGATTGTTTCACCTGTATAAATGACTCAGATTATGAGAGTTGACATATTAGACTTATGAGCTCTTACGTCATATATCCTTGGATATCCGACCAATAGGATAACTACGAAAGTACAAGTATTGACAATTGTCATTCCGGTGTTTGATCATAAGATATAACACTTCTTATTTGAGGTAAGATATTTCCCTATTGTTTTATCAGAAATATGATGTTGCTGAATTATTTTGATTTACAGTAATATTGATTGATGTATTAACTACTTAAGTGTTGTACGACATAAGTGAATGTTTCACGCTATGTTCATAGCTTTTATAATTTGAAAACTATGCCCTTTTTCAATATCTATTTTATTTATATTATTATATGAATAGTTATTTCTTTTGTTGTTTTATTAAGATATGGATATAGTTATTATTTTAGCGGCTATTTCACTTTATCATTTCTGCATGGGGTTTAAATATACAAAATGTTAAAATATTCATGATGTTAAACTATTTTGTATTCATTGTGTGCAATAAATGTTTCGACCTAGTTTGCTTAAATTAAAAAAACAGCGTTATTAAAGACGTGATAAATGCTAGTGGTTTTTTATAGAGTAAAACGTAACGTCCTTATTCTTTTCAAACAACAATGAACAAAGACTGGCATAATAGATGTATGGTGAAAACTTCTGAAATCAGCAATACAGGAATAAGTTGAATGAAACGATATACATGTGGCTAGAATAAAAAAGACGTTTTAAATGTCGAATAAACACAGTGGTTTTGAGATAAGAGTTAAATAACATTATGCATCAGAATTTCCTTTTTTTTATAAGTTGCTGTAAGGCTAGGGTACCTGATGAGGATAATGTCTGCCTAGGTAATATAAAACCTAAACAGAAACACCTGGTGAAATGATATATATTGCTCATCAATATCTATGCGTATATATGTGATTATGATTGCATTGTGGCAACAATTTCAATCAAACCATAATAAATTATAATATAACAAACCTTTTAATTGATATTGGATCACTGTCATTATTTTGACTTGAAGGTTTTTTTTCCAAGACCAAGTTTCTATGATTGGGCCCAATCTGGATGAGTTTGATCATACAGGGATGATGGTTTTCCTAAAAAAAAAGACATCTGTATAAATTACACTTACAGACGAAATTTTTAACCTATATATCATGATGTATATATTATAAATACATAATTAAATAGTCATTGCCCACCATACAATGTACACCTGGTGTCAAAAAGTAGAGTGCATAGTATGACATGTTATCCTATATGTGAAAGGGACAGTGGTCGTGAAAGAAGGAAAAACAAACTTACCAGTTGCAAAAAGGTCTGAGCAGACATCGAAATGTTGTCGGCATCCATGCGTTCCTTCCAATGGTACATATCCATAATTCTCTCCGTTTTGTTGACAATTCATTAGTCATGTCAGCTTGGCTTAAAACAACTCTCGGGACAGCATGATACGATCAGCTGACTTCACCCTAATCTTATCTGTTGTGACAGTTTAATAACACAGGTATTAACCATTGTGTTATTTATTCTAAGCTTTAGGCGATTTGAATGTCTCTAATTCGATACTAAGGTAAACAATTTATAGCATGCCCTAAAAGAAGGCGGCTGACCTTTTGAACGAGTGTGCTGACATCACATGAAATCTTTTTGTTTTATTTTGTCTGTTCTGCTTTTACTGAGACCCCCTTTATACTGAATAATGCTGTGCGAGTACACCGGGGTTTTTTGATTGGGCTTCGTGTCCTTTGTAGACATGCTTTTTTGTTAAATATGGGTTGGACATTCCTATCGTTTTTATCTAGTTAATTGTAAGGTCTTCTGCAGCTACGTTTTACTGGATATAAAGTATACGTAGTTACCTGAATTAATTTCTGGTTTTCTGGAACTTATTGCAATCCATGAAATTTTATCTGAGAAAGAAGCTGATCTAAAATATGATGATGTCTGCAAATTTTAAAATATGTGCTTGTCAGTCGGTCTCCTGAATGGGTACATTTTATCAATGAAAATATTAATCAAGTTTCAAAGAATTTTGAAATTACTGCAGATTGTTTTTCTTTTTCTGTTGAATATAAAGAAGTTCCTATGCCACACAGTACTCGAACTTTTTATAATCTCTTAATACAACTTGTTGGAAAATCGCCTGTATCAGAATCTTATTGGATCGAAAAATATCCAGAATTAGAACTTTAAAAATGTTATATTTTTTAAAAAATGTATATATCTTGCCTGGTGAATACAAGGAACTTAATTTTTAAGTTCTTCATAGAACTTTGTTTATAAAGTTAAACTTTTAAAATGTAACATGTCTGATAGTGACACTTGTCCAGTCTGTGCACAATCTAGAGAAGATTTCTAACACATGTTTATTAATTGTGTCAATTTGTCACAATTTACTGATTTTTTGAAGGATTTTTTTATGTGTAATGCTAATGATAACTTTGTAAATACGCTTGGTGTTGACCAAGGGATGCCTATGGATTTTTTTAAGAGAAGTGACGGGTTTAATTTTTATTTCTCTAATTTTATTATGAGTATAGCAAGATTTAATATTTATAAAAGAAGAAAATTCATATGGTTGAATCCTCAAGCTTAACTCAATTTAGTAGACTATTTCAAAACATTATGAGCAAAACACATCTCTCGCTATTTTTTATCTTTTAAATCAGTGAAAATAACATTTCGTTTTTTAAAAATATTTTAAATTGGACAATCTCGTCATCAAAGTAACAGATAACTATGCAGAAATATTATATTAATTATAGACATACTAGTTTTTGAACTTATATTGAATTTCTATTTAATTGTTTGTAAATGACTATATGTAACTGTATGACTGTGACACCAGGAACTGTCTGGTGAATGTTTCATTGTACATATTTGAACAAAATTTTATCAAGAGAAAAAAGTTACCTGAATCAAAACATTTCATAAACTAGTCAGTAGTTCAAGGTCTTGAAATGGGAAATACTGAAGATAAACCTTTGCATATAATTTCTGTCTAATAAAATACTAATGTAATGGCTAGGTAACTCATAGCTATCAAATGAGCGTGTTCTTTTTTTCTTTTAAATTGTTTCATTTAGATCAAATAAGTGTGTGCATACTTGACATGTCTAAGTATCACGTTTTTGTCAAAAGATAAATCGATCGTGTTATGTTATGAATGTTATCTACGACAATTTATTCATTATTTTTGATAAACTCTTTATTCTCTGTTTAGTGTAAATTAACAATTAATTCACATGGCTATCAATAACTGCATAGATGTATCAGAAGATGAAAGCTATTTCATTCTAACCGGTTAATAATATGAAAAACTATTTTTAGGTTCCAATATGTGGGTTTGTAGGAACTGCATGGAGTCAAATGACAATACACTAAATGACTGTAGCAATTGTAATACACCAAAGGACAGCACAGAACATGAAGGTACGAAAATAGTATATATGTATATATATGTATATGTATGTTAGAATAAACTCGACGTCCGGTCTCTTATCGACATCCGTTCCTCAAATCGAGGTCCAATTTAAAGTGACGTTTTCAATAAAGGGTCTTATGTTGTTACTCTCTAATCGACGTCCAATGTAACGTCATATATTTCAAAAACGACGTCTGACCAATCGGAGTCTCCTCTGATTTGATGTATTTTAATCATTTAATTATTTGATCTGAGTTTGGTATTTCATATCATCATTATTGTCCGAAAATCAATAACAAAAAGAAAGTTCAATTAAAGGTTCATATTTTTAAAAATTTACTACAAGGTTTGCAGTCATTTAGAACTTGACGTGGAGGTACAGTACACACTCTTCTATTGTTTGAAACCATATTTTGATATCTAGATGTAATTTACGTTTGGTCGAAGGGCTGCTGTTTCTTTAACATTTCCGTTTAAATCCTTTTTTTACATTGTAATCTCTTTTAAGAATTTAACATATATTTATAAAACATAAATTTTCGGGTGAATGATAACAGTTGAATAAAACTTAGAGGCGACAACTGTTTAAAACCAGTTTTTTAAGTTCACTTGTATATAATATACTTATTTCCTTTGGATCGCAGATGAAAGGTCTTTCATGATATATTTTTCCTGCAAACGGAACGCGTCAGAAAACAAAAACAAAAACGATAAAAAAAAATCTTCCATTTAGAATACCACTATTATCTAGAAGACTGGACATATTACCCATACATCCCCGATAACTTGGGTTTTGTTTTTTGGTCCTTTTTGTTGTTCTCCCGAAGGTTATCATATACCGTCTTAAATTACGATTTTAATTTTAAATCTTGTAATTATACGTTTAGAAAGGACACATAATGTAGTAGAAACATTAAAGTAGAGCTCTGATAATTTTGAAACAAATATGAAGACCTTAAAAAGGCAATCAGTGTATAATAAGGTTATGGAAATCTGTAATTATATTAAGACGAAGCATCTATCAGCAAAGAGAACGTGGTTTTGAGAACTACCAGGGTATGTCAATAATCAAAAAAAAGATTTTTCGTATATAAACCACACTAAAATCTTATGAAATATAAAATTGAAGAAACTGTTAACATGAAATCTGGACAGTTGTGTAAAAAAAGATTGGAGCAAAGGATTGAAAAACCTTGTTGTGGACCTGATACTATGTTTTTTTACATTACTATAATATTTCATTGAGCATTTGTACACATTTATTTTATTATTATTCATTCTAAAACAAATGAACAGTTGTGGAGGATTATAAACCAGATATCGATGATATTGAGGGTCATCTCACGCTTTCCAAGGGTGATGTTATCACTGTTTTAAAAAAAGGTGAAACAATGTGGAGAGGCAAACTTGGTAGACAGGAAGGATTGTTTCCAAAGACGTGCGTAACAGACAACATAAGTACAAGTTTGTATAATTTTCATATAAACAATAGCTTATAGAACACCACTTATAAGCTTATCCTGTAGTTTAGTAGAAATAACAGTCGATTAATTTTAACTATCGAAAATATTCTTACCCAATTTGATTGTTTCTTATATATGTTAACATCTGCGTATTGACTTGCAGGGACATTTTTTATTTTGTTGTTTTCGCAAAAATGTAAACTCACTTTATTCCATTTTACACTGCACAAACTTCAACCTATAGCTATAACATATTATGTCTTGCTATAAGAAGAATTTGATTTTCAATACCTAAGCTTTTATATGATTTTTTTTACCGGTTACATACATGTAAATACCATGAAAATCACATAACCATAATATAACCGCAAATTTTCTGTATGCCCACTTATCAACGAATAACATACAATGTATGCCTGTTATTCTTCGTGTATTCATGATTCCCATCGTTTTTAGGTAGGATTAATATTCTTTGTTGGTTAGGTCTTTGAAGATTGTAATAGTTCCAAATAATAGAACATAAACGCGAATACGCATTTTTGATAAAAAAAACACGCCCAACTTATTTTTGTTTTAACTCTTGAAAAACATAAATTGTGTGACACAAATTAAAAAACAAGACACTAAATTAGCTGATGTTACCATCAAAACGGACAATTCCTTAGCAAATGGCAAAATTAAAGCCTCAAACACATCAAACGAATCGTGAAAAATCGAAGCAACAACCAGAATATGAATGTGTCGCTAAAAGTGTCGAGACCGGGTAACACGATTTTAAAATCGAGTCTTGCTATGCATGTCTCACCCGCAATGCGTATTCACTGTCAGACATGCAGATAATGGTGCACTAAATGAAACTGATCAATGGCAATGTGAGTATAAAAAATTTATATCGTAATAAATATTACGCGCGTCTGGCGTAAATATAAAATTTCAATCTTGGTATCTACATCTTCTGACATTGTACTCGGACTTCGCTTGAACTGAATTTTAATATGCGTATTTATATGAGTTTACTTTTCTACATTAGATAGAGGTAAAGGGGAAGGTTGAGATCTCAGAAACATGTTTAACCCCGCCGCAATTTTGTGCCTGTCCCAAGTCAGGAGCCTCTGGCCTTTGTTAGCCTTGTATGATTTTTAATTTTAGTTTCGTGTGTATAATTCGGAGTTAAGTAGACGTCCATTATCACTGAACTAGAATACATATTTTAAGCGGCCACTTGAAGGACGCCTCCGGGTGCGGGAGTTTCTCGCTACATTGAAGACCCATTGATGGCCTTCGACTGTTGATTGCTCCATGGTCGGGTTGTTGTCGCTTTGACACATTCTCCATTTCCTTTCTCAATTTGATTGAGGTTAATATTTATTGTTTGCATTAAATGTGTATTACAGAACAGCTATATAGGGTTGTAAAGCATTATTTCGATGAACATACAGATCATCTGAAAGTTGAGAAGAATGATGTAGTACGTGTTATTAACAGAACAAACAATGGTTTACTGTGGGTACAGTTAAAAGATGAGTCAGGTTGGATTCCTGAAACACATTTGGAAAAAGCCATTGCAGACAACGGTATGTAACATAAACAAATAATAATTCAATTATTTAAATTAAGCAAACGTTGCTGTTAAATTTTAATTATCACTAAACTACAGAAAAAGATTGTTATAGTTCCAACGAAAAGAAAATATACGCAAATACGAGTTTTTAATGATGAATACGTACATTTTTATTGACGAATGGATTAAGATAACAACTTCAGGTTGTTTTAAAGAATTTTTAAATATGTCTTCAACTTAAGGAAAAATACTGGTTACAGAAATGTTTGAAACCCATTATCAGAATTATCACGTATACACATTGTTATATTTAGGTAATGTGTTCTACTTTTGTATTTTAAGTGCCATTTAACTCAAGGATTGCATCAAAATCTGTCAAATTGAATCAGGAAATTAAAACAAAAACGGAAAATAAACAAGTTTCATTGCAACGACCATGTAAGTTTAATCTGTTAGAAATATATTTAGCATGAAATCCATTTCCGAATATTTCACTTTAAAATTCACATGTCATGCTAAAAGTGCCCATCTGTACAGAACTGATACTATGAAGGCTTAATGAAAAATTATGACCTTATTTTAATATTTTTTTTCAAAAGAATTAAAATGTCTTATTGTTAACCTCCATGTACGTCATTATTAGATAAAAAAATGTTTTGTTAAATGCCTTTCCTCATTGTGTAAATAATTGCTTGTAATTTTAATGAAAGGATTCAAATAAGATTAAGATTTTCATATTGCAAATAACTACACACATGCATTTCTGCTCTATGTCTACAAACTATAGTTTTCTGTTATAGTAATGTACACAACGTTTTTTAATGATTTCGCATCTCTGCTTTACTTACTTGTAAGCGGAGGTTCGTGCCGACAATGTGATTCAACTAATATAATAAAGCTTAAATTTAATGACACTTCTCAATATCAAGACTTTTAATTTGATCTTCATTTGGACTTGTATAAAATACGGTAGCTATGAAACTGTAAACTTTTTATCAGGTACTTATTTATTTCTTTTCAAAACCGTATATGGACATAAAATTATTTTATGATAAAATTCGTATAAGGAAAGTATATTTATATATATTGAATTGAAAGTTCAAATGATAATGAGTAGATAAGAATAAGTCGGTGATCATTAAAAGGTGAAGATATAAAGATAAATTATAAAATTCTCTTTCACATGATAAATAAAGGTGACAGTTCTTTGCCTATGTTAAAATGCCGTAAGTCGATTCAAAAAGACAGACCAAAGTAATAAATAGTAACTTGCATGAAATATAAATTGATAGATATCTGATGCGTTTACAGGGTTAGCGTTTTCTATCCAGTGACAATTCACACGATAGGTACATGTTCAGGTCAGTTCACTATACTAGATAATGGTGTTGAATCAAAAGTGTGCTTATCTCTTGCACTATTTAAAAAAAAAACATATTTTCAAATTAAACTGTCACATCAATGAATGATATTATGTAAGTTCACATATACCACATGGTTTCTTTCTCAATCTAAAGATGACAAGTTGTTGCAAAATCGGATAAAATTGGACACACAATACAAATGTATCTTTTTCTTTTTCATTTCATGTGATTTTATTTTTTTTTAAACATTTTTCTTTCAATAAATTGCAAGATTAAAAAATTTAAAAAAAATATTTAAAAAATAATTAAGTTTTCAAATAAATCTTGTTAGTTTTTCATGAATGGCACAGCAGGAAAAGGGAAACGAAAAAGCTCTCCTGATCACTGTTGACCTTACAGTATTTTCAGAAGATAATCTAGATCAGGTTTGCCATTTTCGGGCATACAACGAGGATATTTGTGGGCATCCACGTGCATTCCTAATTAGTAGTCTGACTATATTAGTATTGCCACATTTGACACAATTATAAAAAAAATGCTAAATTTAGAATGAGATTTTTTATCATGGTAATATCCTTAGAAGTTGGGTAAATAATGTTTTTTGCAATTTCCTTAGAAGTTGAGTAAATAATGTTTTCTTGCAATTTCTTAAAATCAAGATTAATCAAAGGGTATTGAGGACAATAAATGAGGCAGAATGTAATAATATTGAATTAAGAAACACAAAAACGGAGTGACCGCTTTGAATCTGTTAAGCAATCAACATGGACATTTAGTAACCCAAACTTTTCATAGTTTAAAACATAGTTAAAAGTACCCTTCATATATATTTTGCATAGTAAAAAAATTATATTGAAATTGACAATGAGGGTCGGTTGAAAACAAAACTTTACGACAAAAGAGATGATTTCAGCTTTCCAATTGTGAACTTTCCATTTCTAAGTAGCAACTTTCCAGCAGCACCTCCATACGGGATATATATCTCCCAATTGATACGATATTCCCGTGCTTGCATTTCCTATCATGATTTTCTTGATAGAGGGTTGCTGCTCACAAGGAAGCTATTAAACCAAGAGTTCCAAATGGTGAAGTTGAAATCATCCCTACGTACATTTTACGGACGCCATCACGAGTTGGTTGACTGTTATGGAATAACCGTTTCACAAATGATATCGGATATGTTCCTTACGTCGTAACTACAATCCCCTTCCCTTTCATGAATGTGACATACCAAATTAGACTATTTACCGGATTTGTTATCACATAAGCAACACGACGGGTGCCACGTGTGGAGCAGGATCTGCTTACCCTTCCAGTACCTGAGATCACCCCTCGTTTTTGGTGGGGTTCGTGTTGTTTATTGTTTGGTTTTCTATGTTGTGTCATGTGTACTATTATTTGTCTGTTTGTATTTTTCATTTGTAGCCATGGCGTTGTCAGTTTATTTTGATTTGGTATCTCTTGTCTCTCTTTTATGATATTAATATTTACCATACGGGAAGTGGGATAAACCACGAGTTGAAATAATCATTTGAACTACGTTAAAACTGTTGACGTAAGACATTCTTTTTTAGCAAGATCAATGGTAAATTTTATTGCAAAGATGTCGTCAGTTAAATGAAATTATTTTCAAAAGCTATGTATTTGCTTTCAAATTGTGTAATATAATAGCGGTAAAATCTCAAGACGTTATTATGTAAAGTATGTAAACACTTCAACATAAAATCGATTAGCATTTGTCACTTTAACAGACAGTCTCGGATATTCTTTTAAATATGCACAAATCACCAACTTGCTGTAAATATTTAAAATAGACAACAAAGACAAATAAACAAGCATTAATAAAATGAATTTTTTAATTTATTTGAATACTCATTTTTATATTAAATTTTTTATACCAGAGGTATTTCTTAAAGAATGACAAAATTAATTAGGATAAACAGTAAACAACCTGTTAAGTACTTTAACAGTTCTGCGCTTCCACCACTTAAGGTTATCTATTATAGATTTTTTAAGAGGACATTAAACATATGAATTACACTTTCACGAAATTAAACCTATTTGTATTTGAATATATCTTAAAAAACTTCCCGTATATACATTTGCACAAGCAATATCGATTCTAAATTATCTAGAACGTATCAACTGCAATTAGATGAGAAACGTTCTCACTTAATTACCGTACATCTTGTAAAGAAATTATCAAAAATATAGACTATGAAAAGAATATTTTGTTTGTTTTGTTCATGCATCGTTGTCACTATAATCATTAATGGATTTAATTGCGACAGTCATACGAGTAAAAGGTTTACACGGTAGGTATATTGTCCGGCTAGGATCGAGGTTTTTCGAGTGATTTGGTCCGGAACACTCACATTAGATTGTTGACATCACGGATATATACAATTTATAAGGTGTGAGAAAAAGAAATGTACAAATGAACGATACTTGTTTATAAAAAGTGTTGATAAACCATGTGCCTTGAAAGTACTTAATTTGAGCCTTAATTTTAAAGTTCTTAAACATAAACACATCACATCTTTACATTTGTGTAGCTATGAGAAATGTGTATAATCACTCGATAAAAAAGAACACACTCGAAAAAGCCCGGACTGCTCTCGAAAGAGCCCGGACATGAAAAAATGAATTTTGTGTCAAAACGTCACTTTCAATGCAATAACAATAGTTTTTTGTAAAGTTTCTGAATATCTACGTGTATATAGATTCCATGTATGCATTTTCGTCGACATTTGCATTGGAATGTGTAAACAAAATGGCTTTATTCGGTACGTTTGAATAAAAGCATTGTAAGGCTAATTTTAACTTTTTTAACGACAAACAATGTCAGAATGATGTTATCTTTATATCTCAAGTACTAGCATATCATGTATAACCTTGTATATCAAACTGAAGCTTTTAAATCACGTCTTGTTAGAAAGAAGTCTGTTTGTTTACACTTTCGATTATATTCACTCGAGAAAAAGTGGTCACACTCGAAAAAGCCCGATCAAATCACTCGAAAGACCACGACCCTAGCCGGACACTATACCTACTGTGTTTAGCTAGCTATAAAACCAGGGTCAATCAACCATTTTCTACACATTATATGTACCACGTTAGGAATACAGTTGTACTCCATTCGTTTGATGTGTTTGAGCTTGTGATTTTGCCATTTGATTAGGAACTTTCCTTTTTGAATTTTTATCGAAGTTCAGAATATTAAGATGCTGATTGCGGGATATTCTATTTCAATTTTTGTAGTGATATTATAAATAAATCGTGTAATTGTATTGCTAAAATGTTGAGTGTTGTACACTTTAGGTACAGTTATTGCTATGTGTGATTTATTTCAAGTTACTGTCCAAAATGATAAAAAAAAAAAAAAGGGTAATTGTAGTATACCGCTCAGTTTGTTCTTTTTTTTTTGCTATTTATCGGTTTTCTAGGTTGGTTTGCTGGATTAAAAATACCTGATTACCAAGTCAAGACTATGACACTTGTTATACATTCCTTTGATGAGTTTAAGATTTTGAAATTGGTATTTGACGAGGGACTTTCCGCTTTGGATTCTCTTTTGAGTTTTATTTGGGAATATTCCCAATTCAAGCTAATTTTGTGATTTTACTTTTAGACAAGTTGAACTATGATGTAATGTTTAGAAAATCCATGTTATCCTCTTTATTTCAGTGGAAAGACCGTTGGTTCATGTGTATTTTTTCTGCTGATTATTAGGTTATCTTTTTCTGTAGACAGACCTGTTGTATTTGGTCTGATTATTAGATCTTTCAACTTTTCTGTTTAAAGACCTATTGTATCTATTTAAATAATTCTGTCTTTCGATTTTTATTGTAGGAATACAAATTGTATTTGTTCTGATTAATAGGTCACTCCTATTTTTCCTGGACATGTATTGTATTTGTTCTGATTATAAGGTATTTCTACTTTTTTCTGGATATATCTATTGTATTTGCGCCTAATTTTATTTTACCGCTTGATTGTTGTTGTAAAAAGTGTGGTTTGGTATTTGCATATCAAATCGTATATATCATGATTTTTGAAACTGACCCTGTTCAACCGAAGACTTTATTTGAAAGCGTTATCTCCCAACACACTTTTTTTATATGATTAATCCTTCGCATCCGTAAAAGCTAGCAACAATTGATTCTTCAAAATGGCTTGCTATATCATTAGACCATTAAGTTTAATTTTGACGGACGCACAGAGTAGACTAAAAATAAGAGTTATTTCTCCTTATTTACTAGAAATAAAAAGCTCATCATAGATACCAGGATTCAAATTTTGTATTTGCGTCAGACGCGCGTTTTGTCTACAGAAACATATCAGTAATGTTTGAATAAAAAAAAACAGTTAACAAGGCAAAACACGAAGTTGAAGCACTGAGGACCGAATATTCCCAAAAGTTTTGAATTAAGTGAAATGTTTTTGTAACAGTTTAAATATTGGTGATGGTTTGACTGATCAGAAACCGTTTTAGATATTGACCAAATATTTGTAGTGAATTGTTATATATGACACCTCGTGACACATGCATTTTGGTTGAATGAGTACATTGACATTAAAATGCTCCCTTCTCAGTTTCCAAAACTAGCTGCATTGTGATATAGTTCAATAGTCACATACAGTAGAGAAAAAAGTTCTCCATTTCTCTATGGAGTAAAGTCTTTTGATCTAAGTTCTGTACCTTATGACCTCGACATTTATGTTCTAGAGTCAACCTTTGCTCTATCTTCATATTATCTTGATATCTATATCACTAACAGAAAGCTGAACACTAAGATTTATGATAAAAGAGATGATTTTTCATTTCCTATCGTTAATTATCCAATTTTAGATGGTGACGTTCCCTTGTCACCATCTTACGGTGTTTATGTATCTCAACTTGTACGATTCGCTCGTGTATGTAACAATGTTTTAGATTTTAACGAGAGAAATTTATGTATTACTGAAAAATTATTACACCAGGGTTTTCGATATTACAAACTTGTCAAAACATTTACTTAATTTTATCATCGGTATAAGGACACCATTCGTAAATATAGCTCAACATGCAGACTTCTTATACGTTCAGGTATTTCACATCCAATTTTTTATGGAAATATTCTTTATAAAGCATAAAGGTGTCAGTATTCACCTCAAAAACTAACAAAACCTTTGAATAGACTTATTAAGAAGGGATATAGTTACGATACTGTTGTCAGGTCATTAAAGATTGCATATTTTGGCGTTAATATTGATTCACTTATAGGGTCTTTGCATCGGAACAAAACACATTTATTCAAAAACCAGTTGTTGGCATGACACGGGTTATGTTCTTCTCATATATGTTATGATGGTATGATACTAAACCTCTAACGGGAAGGATTGTACCTGATGTTCATATGATGAAATCATAATCTTTCAGTCAGTTTAATTGAAGTCTGGAGCTGGCATGTCAGTTAACCATCTAATACACAGATACGCATTGTTTTTTTATGTTAGCTTCAAATATGAAGAGGTTGTCCAAATTTGAACGAATGCTCAGAAGAAAGCCCGCTTCTATAAAATGGGTTATATATCGACAACAAAGGCGTTACATATTATTACAGAATATCGAGTAAATTACTCAAAAAAGGCGGATTCAACCTACGCTCTTAAATTCGAACAGGAGATAAACTAAACATCGAGTATATATACGTATTTCATATTATTGAAAGTAATGGATATCGCATACACCTCATTTCATAAGTATTCTAGCCATTGGTTTATGCAATATATTAGATAATGCATTATCTTGTTCATTGTCAAAATAGTAGTCCTTGTTTTAGATATAGTTTGTAGTAACTGTTTAAATACTTAAACTAAACATTTAATATTCATTGGATTTGTGTTAACAAGTAACAGTCTACCAACCAATAATGTTTTTGCATATTAACTATCGCTGTCACATATACATAATAAACTGTGTTTTGATTTGTAGCTCCAAAAAAACCACAGACTGCACCAAAACCGGTTTACAGGACCATTGGGATGACCAACGAAAATAGTCCATATGTTGGTCAAGGAACAAGTAAGCTTAAACTAAAACATGAAATAATGTAAATTTCTGTCTTTGTTTTTTTTTTTTGTTTTTTTTTTTTTTTTTTGTCTAGTTAAAAATTCTATATTGCATTTTGTTTAACACTTTATAATAGCTTGGATTTTATCATGTTTTATTTCTCTTCCATCCACTTTCTTTAACATGTGATTTGCAAAATGTATATTCTATAAACTACAAACCTCCACCCAAATTGCGACATCTTTTCCGCCTTTCACAAGATTTTCTACATGCTCACTTGTCGTAGTTTGTATATATCAATATAGAAGCATAGTTGTTGTTCAATGTTCGCCATTGTAATTGTCGTATAGTTTGTGATGACGTTCTATTTTAAAATATGGTATATTGTAAGGATCAATCTTTAATCAGCGTTTAAATGACAACAATGCACACATAAGATTAAAATAAAAACCAAAAAAGGTAATGAACATTTAAAAAGGAAAAGCTTCTAAGAATTCTAAATTGTAACTCGATTTTGTTTGTTCTTAAGGATTATGTACCCTTGTGTAGATTCAATGCTAAACATATGAAAATTTTATAGAAAATCCACAGCCTTTATCCTTGTACTCTCATATTTGACAATTTGATGACTGATAGATAGAGGATAATTGCATGCAGTGCTAGCATTGATTTCCTCAAAAGAAGTTTATTAATGTAGTTATTGGTTAAAACCAATAAAAATATGGACCAAATCAAGTACACCTTTAAGGGTGCGCTCGACTTTAGTGACTCAGCACGAGGTGTTTTGGAATTTTTGGGTTGATTAGAACTTTTTGTAAAAAATAAACATCATAGAAAAGCAAGTGAGTAATCTATGTTTCAAATTTAATAACAAAAATCTCCGTATTAAAGGCTGTGGATTTTCTATAAAATTCTTTATTTATTTGCCACAAAGTACTCTTTATCAACTAAATGCAATGAAACAGTAAATAATAATGCTTTGCATCAAGTTTCCCCGTTGTATATGTACGAAATGGCCTATCTCTATTATTCATTATATCAGTAGTTTTGATACAATTGAAGTTTGAAAAGTTCGTACAAAAATGGCTACAGAAGGGGTCATAAACCTAGATTGTTTTTTACTTTTATTTATCAGTATTCTACTGCTGACTATATTGACAATTTTTATTCTTTGTTATACTATCTACCGGATTTTCTGGACGCCAAACCTGTCATAATTTGTATATATTTAGGTATAAACATATTTGTGGTTCAAAGTTCGCAATTGTATTTTCCTTTTTGTTTACGACGGAGTTATATATCACAATATGCTATCTAGCAATTGTAAATCTTTCTATCAAAGTAAAAATGATTTGCACATAGAAAAGTAAAATATCAAAACTACCGAACTGCAAGGATAATCTTAAATGAGAAAAACCTTATCAACTGGTAAAATCAAAAGGCTAAACATATGAGAGGGGCACTAGCAACGAAATATATAAAAATGTTTGTTTGTTTTGTTGTTTTTTTTGTTGTTTTTTTTTGCTCAATCGTGAATGAAATGCAAATAGTGAAATAATAATTTGCTATTAGCAGCCAGTATGGTTCCATTTTGTCAAATTGAGCTAAACAAAAATTGATTATGGATTATTCACTTGCAAGTTTTGGTGTTGACGTCGTGGGTTTCGTTTAACAAGTAATCCAAAAACAATCCAGTACATTTGTTTATCTGCTTGTAACATAATCAAGGCTCTAAAAGTCTATATGTTTTGGTCAAAGCTGTCGCACATTTCTTTCTTGTCTAACCTGTACAAAATTGTATTTTTCAGATGAATATATCAATGTAAACATTTTCTTTGGGCACCTTTATTTCAGAATATGTCACCCTGGTTTTTTAATAATACAAAAAGCAAATATAGAAATTTCGAGTAATTTTGGAATTTTTCTAGTTTTAGCTAAAATCCTAGACTTTTGATTTGACAAATTATTTTTTTTAAATAACAGATCACGTTTGTTTCAAATTCTCAAATAAGATGATAAGATGTGGTAGGAGTGCCAATGAGACAACTCGTCATCCAAGTCATAATTTGTAAAAAGTAAACAATTATCGGTCAGAACACGGTCATAGCATTTATTCATCGAATGATGCAAATACAAGTAATTAAAGGCAGCACCAGTACTACTCATTAGAACAAGCACAGTTCGTACATGCTTCAAAGAAATGCCAACAAGCCATTACATGCAACCTTTATAAATTAACTTGTAATCAATGACTGCAGGCACCGTGCCGGTATTAAACAATTTGATTCCCTGCAAAACCTTGAAAAACTGAAATTACACGTTACAGAAATGCATACAAACCGATTTTCTGGCTTGGCCTTCATCAGGAACGACCGAAGCCGCAAATTTAAAAGCCAATGATTGAATTAAAATTAAAACTAATACATGGTTGCAAGTTTTCAAAAAAAAAATCTGAATTAAAAGTTTTGTAATCAGCTTTTTATGCCCCATTTATGGGACTTATGTTTTCTGGTCTGTGCGTCCGTTCGTTCGTCCGTCTGTCCCGTTTCAGGTTAAAGTTTTTGGTCGAGGTAGTTTTTGATGAAGTTGAAGTTCAATCAACTTGAAACTCAGTAAACATGATCCCTACGATATGATCTCTCTTATTTTAATGCCAAGTTAGAGTTTTTACCTCATTTTTACGGTCCACTGAACATAGAAAATGATAGTGCGGATTGACATCCGTGTACTTGGGACACATTCTTGGTTTTTTTAAGACTCGCCTTCAACGCAATCTCCTTCGACGAACTGTTTAAAATTACCACCTTCTCAAACCGTGAAGGAGTCGGATAATTTTGTTGATGAAACATATAAAAGTAACAGTCAAAAAAACAGAAGAGGCATGTATTAGTACAATCTTATTTAATACAACGTGATTTACAAAACAAAACATGACCTAAGAAGTCATTAGAAAACAACCAATCCTACCAAATGAAAACGTATCAGATTGCCACATATCATTTAATATATATTTAACTTGGCAGCCATTAACCTTAGTTTTTATATATTTGAATTTGGAATGTCATATTTGATTTAGGGTCTGATATGTTTTTAAATTGACCCTAAAACACAACAAATGAATGGCAAACAACTGTCCTAATTCCGACTTGGTACATGCATAGTCAAAACATAATTATTTAAATTTCTATTATCATAAGGAAAGTAAAGGATATACAAAAATTAAAGCTCTCTCATCTATAATTAAATATAATGATAAATGATCTTCAATATCAAAAATGACTGTAAGATTAATCAATTTATTGAACTTCGGATTTAGCTACAAATTGGAATATTAATATGTATTCCAAATTACAACACGTTTTGGTGCTAAAGAATCGATAACTTAAAACCGGATTTCATATACCATTTTGATTTTGATAAGAAGAATACACATGAAAATACGCTTTCACAACAAACCTCTGTGATTCCAAACAAACGTTTCCCATGTTTTAAATATTGTTATTGTACTGCATAGAAAATAAAACAAAATTTTCAATATTTATTAGAATTTAACAGTTTAAAAACCCGATTACCATTTAAAAATAAAACTTATCGCTGTCAGATAAGTGTATGTTTTGATTTTTAATTTTAGATAATCCACTGACTGTGTCAAAAACTGTTGACACGAAGTCGGAAATGATGAATCAAAGTAGTCCATCCTATGTTCAAGGAATAGGTAAGCCCAAATATACAAATAAAGTTACTATATGCATTTCTATATTCATTTCTGTTGTTTACGAGATTCTCTGCATGCTCATTTGTCCTGATTGTATTTCGCTATGTATACACGTATTTGTGTTTCCAAACTCACTATAGTCGATTTAGTTTGGAATGAGATTTCATAACAAAATATGGTATCGTGCAATGATAAAGCAATCTATCAGAATTAGAATGACGATGATGTACATTAAATAGTAAAATAACAAGACTCCATTTAAAATGTGTTTTCAAATTGTTTATGAAATATAATTCTGAACCAAAAGTGCAATGTCTCCATGTTAAAAATATACTCTTGATACTGTATTGATAAATTTTCCTTTTCATTCATTTACGAGATTTTCTGCACGCCCACCTGTCGAAATTTTTAGATATTTAAGTATAAAATAAATAGAAGAGAACATAAAATGCTCAATTCCAGAATAAGAAATAAACTTCAACAACTTTCAAAGCGGTTTGTGTTTGTTCCCGACGACATAGCAGCCAGTAATGTGGTGGTGGTTTGCCGTAAATACTGCATAGACTTTCTTAAGAATGAAATTTCAAATTCATTTACATAAAATACGTGCGCTCCACAGAAAGTCATAAGGTAAATAAACATATTATAAAATTGAGAATGGAAATGGGGAATGTGTCAAAGAGACAACAACCCGACCAAATAAAAAACAACAGCAGAGGGTCACCAACAGGTCTTCAATGTAGCGAGAAATTCCACATCACGGCTCAATACTTCTTCTGAACAAAAATTCCTACTATGTATTGGTTACGTAACCTCCATAAAAACAGTAAATTATCGTTTCATCTCGGCCTTTAGTAAGTGTTCTACAACTTATCTTTGCGTGCATTTAACAAGTTCTTTAACTATACTATCAAAGAACGTATCAAAAAAAGGGTTTATAAATTGTTGTAGAGAAAAATATTCTGTAGATGTTTTAGATAAATTACGTGCTTTTAATAATCCTTTGATTCTGTTTTCAGTTTTCAGTTTTGACTCTTCACACTACACAATCTTTTTTCTCTTTAAATAAATTGTCATTTGGTATAACTGAATGCAAATGTATTTGCTGCCACTCATTTAAAGCATTCTTCTTTAATGAAGAAGATAAATAAGCTTGATATACTAAGTGGGGCTGTGATGAGTTGATTGAAGTTCTTAATTTTCTCCTTGATAATATTTATGTATGTTTCGGCAACAACGTTTATCGACAGGTTGTAGGTATTCCAATGGGCACTAAGTGCGCCCCTTTAATATCAGACTTGTTTTTGAACTGTTATGAATCACTGTTCGTGATCAAACTCAGTAGACTCGTCTAAATTGCATTTAATCGGTAAATTCAACAACTCATACCGTTATCGTGATGAATTATTTTTTGTTAAATAATCATTAATTATCTAAATATACTGTCAAATTTCACCAAAAGGAACTACTTTGAAATAAATCAAATTTAAACGGAAATTACAATCCTTATCTGAATTTAGATATTTCGGTTTTTCACGGGAAACTCCACACTATTTACGACAAAAGGGACGATTTTTTGTTCCCTAGTATGAACTTCTTTTTGGATGGTGATGATCCTGTGGCACAAATTAAGGTGTTTATATTTAACAACTCGCTCGTTATACCCGTGTTTGTTGTGACGGTTTTTTTTATTATTCTAAGGAACGTAATATATGTGTCTCTGGTAAATTATTAAGCCAAGGATTTCGTTACAACGAAAAACCGAAAACCTACACTAAATTCTTCCATAGATACAAAGATTTTGTTTTCAAGTTTGGTTGTACCTGTAATAAAATTATTTCAAACAGGATAGCACATCCTCGTTTTACGGAAATGTTGTTTACCGTGCCCGGAAATTTAGAAACGATTCTGGTAAACGATCCTTTAAATAAACTTATTATAGGTTGCACTTATTAAATACAGCTGTTCTCAAACCACGCCTCTTTTAGGGAGAACTTGAATATGCATAGAAAATTATTTTTTTTTACATGCTTGTTCCCAGTTATGGTCTCTGTGTTCCATAACTTGTGAATATTACCAGTAAATAAACATGTACATATTGTTTATATTGAAAACTGTGGTAACCCGTCATTCGAGGTAGGGGTAGTTGAGAAAATTAGTGTTAGTTTAAACTCTGACATGTTCAGCGCATATAAACGTTGAAAATATGCCGCACAGGCCTATATGTTGATCTTTGAAAAAAATTGTAGTACATATGAACTTTCAATTCTAGGATAATATTTTGTTTCAAACTTCATAGTAAAAGTGGTACAGTTTTAGCCGTAAAAGGAGTTCATATGGGAAACTGTATTGTCAATATTTACATAAATGTAACCTCTAAAAGGTTATCAATTCAACTCTGTTATTAGATCATTGTTTATTAGTTGTTAGTGACTTTGAACTAGCGGTCAGTAACTGCAAGTTCTCTCAGATCTGTACTTAGTGTATGTTTGTTGTTGGGTTATACATGTACCCACGTCCACTCTGTGAAGTACTTCTATTTGTATTCATCTGATGAGTTTAGTCTTTTTTTATTTTTATAGTTTATTCTAATGTTGTACTGATACACTACTGTCCCAGGATAGGGTAGGGTTGGGATCGCGCTAATATGTTTAACCCCGCCACATTCTTTATGTGTGTGCCTGTCCCATTTCAGGAGCCTGCAATTCAGGGGTTGTCGTTTGTTTTATTTGTTACATATTTGTTTTTCTCTAATTTTTTGTACATAAATTAGACCGTTAGTTTTCACGTTTGAATCGTTTTACATATGTCTTTTCGGGGCTGTATCGGCTTTGCTCATTGTTGAAGGCTGGATGGTGACCCATAATTGTTAATTTCTGTGTCATTTGGTCTCTTGTTGAGAGTTGTCTCATTGGCGATCATTCCACATTTTTTCTATATTGTGGTTCAACGCTTCCAATTGTATTATTTATTATATTTTCTTTTTTCAAAAACATATATCTTGTATTATGTTAGCAAATGAGTTTGGCTGTCCCTCTGATATTTTTTGTCCCTCATTTAGCTCTCTGTTACAGTTACAATTGACGATACACATTAAAGAGTAAAATATTGAAAGCCAATAAATAATCTAAACGAAAAACAATCTGCACAATGGACAAAGTCAAAAATATAATTTAAGAAAATTTATAAGCTGTATATTTAGCATATTTGATGAGTTTATCTCCACCAATTTACTAGTTTTTATGCAAGATATGATACAAGACCCACCAAAGTGCCATCATTACCAGAATGTAACATAACAAATAAAAATATATTTGTGGGTGAGGCAAAAATGGTCGTTGTTGCCATTTGTCTTTTTCAAAAAAAAATACTAAAAGTCCTTGAACCTCAGTATTTAAAAAAAGGCAACATAAAAGTCATTTACAGTGACTGAATGTAACTTTGTCGATTTAACGCAGTTTTCTTCAAAATCAAACTTTAAACTGTTGCTAGTCTTCAAAACACATATTTACTGGTACTTTTATGACTTTTTTACTTTCAGAACAACATTTAGCGCCACCTTCTTCCCCCGACTGTCAACAATTTCAACCGTCTCGAACCGTACAGGAATCGACGAATCTTACTAAAGACACATACGATGAACACAATCACAAATACGGTACACACATGTATCAGTAGTATCTGATTTAAAAATTTTAAGTTTTAAATAAGTATATGATTATAAGAGTCATCAATAACAAATAAAAACGTATGAGATTGACTCTGAATGTTATGGAATTTAACTTGAAATGTGTATCATATTATATGTATAATGATACAGATAGACACGAAAATATATAGATACCATTACCGAATACCTTAAAAGAAGTTGGATCAGATGTGACCATTAAGCTCTATAGTATCCAGATTATATCAACCCGCTTGCTTATTACTTAATAAGATTACTAAGAAAATAAAAATAATATTCAGACTGAATGTTTCGAAAAGAGTAAGGATTTTTTAAGATTGCCAAAATGTAGTTTAGTTTAAAGATATTTTTTTAAAGTGAATTAGAAAACAAGTTTTGCAACTAATATTAATCCCTTTCCACTTTGCGGGTGAAAGTGCTGCCTTGTAGCGACATTATCCTACTCTTTTTCGAAATCTACAAGGGTGTCTTTAACGTACAAGAGATATGGCTCTCTCTTAACACGGGTCAGCCATTTATCGTACCCTTCCGAGGGACTATCATCGTTTCCTCAAGATCATACTCGCAGATGGTGTCAAGGGAGAGCCGAAAATTGAGTTCCTGAAATTTTCATCCCAAACGGGAATCGAACCAGGAACCTTTGTGTCAGTAGTCCGATGCACTAACCACTACACCACGGCTCTTTCGTCAAAATGTAGTATTCAATGGTAAAATATATGTATAACAGGTTCATTGCCATAAATATTTGATTCTGCAATATAAATTACAAAACATTTTTGTAATCCTTGAGCGTTAGTATAGGGACAAGCAACCAAAAACTAGTTTTCAATCATTGACAGCAATCTTGTGAGCATAACCTACTTTGCTTCATTGGAGAAGCTTTGAATGCTTTTAAATTGTCTGAATGATCTGCTATATTATTCATTAATGTATTTATCTGTCTTTGGTGTTTTCGAATGTATTTTTACTATATTCCCGCCATGTTATGTTGTCATTTTAGCGGTATATTTAAAGTTGGCTTTAGATGATTTTTGATATTTATTTTTAGGTATTTTTGACATATAGCTATTCAACGGTTTTGGTACTTATACATCTTAGAATTTCAAATGTTTGGCTTTTAGCGTCCCTGATGGGGGTAAATTTAGAAAAGCGCTTCGGACGCAAGTAAACGTGCTGTTTTCAATTTTTTTAAATTGCCATAAAGCGCGGAGGTTTGGCTAGCCACAAAACCAGGTTTAACCGACCATTTTTTTTTTTCTTTAAATGTCCTGTACCATGTCAGGAATATGGCAGTTGTTAGCTTCATTTATTCGTATATTTCGTTTCTATGTATGTTGCATTGCTACTTGTTTTTTGTTGTACTTCTGTGTTCTGTTATTTCGTTTTGTTCCTCTTATAGTTGATGTGTTTCCATGTTTTTAAGTTTATAACCAAGATTTGTTTTCTCTAAATCGATTCATGACTCTTGAATAGCGGTATACTATTGTTGCCTTTATAGCTTGCTTTTCTGAAACCAAGCATAAAAAATACGTTTTATCTTATTTTAGAAGATTCTGCAATAACGCCTTCTCCATTGCCGGACCGTCCAAACCTACGATCTTCTCAAATGGAACAAACATTAGAGAAAGTGACAGACAAAACGTATGAAAAAAATAAACACAAATATGGTATGTTCTTTTATCAGTAATATTTGACTTAATACGGCTTGAGATACATAAAAAATAAACCAGTCTGCCAAATAAAACAGCATCGAATTGCATCGTGAGGCCATGCTATTTATTCAGGACAAATTGAAATATACCATGTGTATAACGAAACAGATGAATACCAAAACAATTAGGTACCGTTTTTAAATCTAATCTATCAAAAACTATTGGTTTCAACTTGTCAAATTTTTCTTATGTTTTTCAATACCTTCAAATAGTTAAAGATGATTATCATATCATTGGTCATAACAAACAATCAACACTTTTCTGCTAAAATATAAGAGTATTCACAAGGTGAAATGTACAGGTGCAGCTTCCCATATTAGATGTAACACCATCATTGATTTCCCCCTATTAGACTTTGTTAAATTTGCACTTTAAAAAAAATGTATAGAATATATCTTTGTAAAGAAATACTTGGCATGAGTAATGTTTTATCCTGTCCATTACTATAGACAAAATATTCACATAAAATACCATTGCATATAAGACAATAACCATATCTGGAAATTAACCAATACAATTTTCACCTCATTTTAACCTGTGTACATTTTGTTAGTGATGGAAACATTCCATCATTTTCGTTTTAAACATCCATATCACCTTAATTTTTCTTATTTTGTCCTTGATGTCGATTTTTTTATTTTGTCTGTCATTTACTCTGATGTTATTCCATTATGATAAGATAGTATAAATTCTAATGATCCCATACAAAAATGTCAAATTTCTTTAATTTCATTTATACATAATAAAGAGATATTTATAGGAGAACGAATCCGAAAAAAATAAATGGAGAAAAATATTCAAATTATTACCGAGCAACATGTTGTTTTATAAATGTTTTGATTTTTAGAATAGTTATTTCTTTTATTGACCATTGCATTTTGATAGAGATAAAGTAGAGAAAAATCAAAGGAACTGTGACATAAACCTCGTGACAACACCAATTGTGTTTTTAGGAAATCACGATTCTATAACTTAAATTATTAAATTAAAACACAAATTTGTTTTTGTTATAGTTGGTGTAGACGGAGAAACCTTAGCATCCACGGACTACGAAGGTACAGTGCTGATTTTATTTTGATAAACATTTGATCATTTTCCCTGATTGTCTTTTGCCAAAATGTTGTTACAGTTATTTTCAATAAATAATGTTGATTTTATGATATGGCGTATTGTACAAACTTTAAAATTAATTTGCAAATATTGCATTTTTCGAAGAATTGTAAGTTTTATTGTGGCATATTATTTGAGTTTCTAATGTTTACTACTTTTAACACTGCAGGTTTGAATAAAATTTATCCCCGGATTAGTATATATCTAGGATTTGGATTGGTTAACGCACGTCGTTACAAAACCCATAGCCCCTGGTAGTTGGTAACCCATATCTCCGGACGTTGCTTACCATTGTTCCGGGGAACTTCACGCAAGTTTTCCTTCGTTCCATGATTGCTTCTTGTGAAATATTGAATTCTGTAGATAATCCATGATGTTTGTAATGAAATATTAATTCATTACAATGTTGTCCTATTATGTCGATCTTTTACACTCATTTCATTAAATGCAACACTTGACTGCCATATTTTCAAGGAATGGGACTACTGACCTAGCTATGCAAATGACCCACGTTGACGTCAAACCATCTATGACGTAACTCTCACAAAATTGAGCGCCAAATTTGACTCAATCCAGTTTCTCTGTCTTCGTATTAAAAACGTCTTATATTTGACTACCTGTAGGTTCTACCAAAGGTAGTACCCTACACCCCGTAGAAACTATGCAAAATTTCCAAATTTAAATAAAAAAATTTTAGATAATGAGAAAAACGTTGTTTTCACGTTACACTTTGTACCCGAATTTCCATACAACTCGCCCGATTCGGACTAAGACTGGGGATAAATTCGTTATCTACGTTCATATCCGTAGATATGGATATTTTAACACCCTTCAGTACCCTGTACACCCTTCGGCTACGCCTCATGGTGTACTTGGGTACTTCAGGGTGTTAAAATATCCATATCTACGGATATAAACGTAAATAACTTATACAGTCACAGTATTTTATTAGAGGACACAGAACTGTCTAGGCAGAAGCCTTTCGTGTTACAAAATATTATCTATATTCAATTCGATGCGTCATATTTGTTGACTTAGTCAATTGCATTTGCATACTATACGTTTAATTGACCTATTGAAGTTTGTCCGCGATTTTCAAAAGCTACACGTTGATTAGGTGTATTGGATTTTTTAAAGACAAATCCTTCTATTCAGATCTACCAATAATATCTTCTTTATATTTAATTTTTACTTTAGGCTAGGTAAAAGCTTTAAAATCAGCAAATAAAAAAATGGGGTCATCGACCTCGTTTTCGATCTAAAACGCGATCTTTTTCGCGGAATTTGGAAATTGGGACTTTATATCTAAACAAACTAAGGAAATAAAAAGATGGGGTCACCGTAATGGTAAAAGAGATATTTCTAAAAAGGGGTTAACAATTTGAATTGGCGGGAACATATTGCGCCAATTCTAAAAACAACGTCGAAAGACGTTCGACCTGTTTTGGCGATATTCTTACAAATAAGGGACAACCCAGTTCTCGTTGGAAAACAATGCATTGTACAAATGTACACAGGAAGACACCTCCCCCCTCCACCCCCCACGCGAATGCTTCTATAAACATTTCATTTCAGGTTAGTCATAGTGCTTATGTGTCGAACAGATATTCCTCTTAAAATAGTGAAGACATTTTTATATAATAATATTGTTCAATCAAAGTATATCTGAAAGACAAGACAGTATTTTCTTCCGATATCATGAATTTTAATTTCGTTAAAGAATGTTGATTTTTTTTTAATTTTGATGATAATTACTTAAAATCATTAGAAATCTAAGACTCCGTTTCCACTAACAATAAAGATCGATAATTTCTGAGATCGTTAATCTTTACTATTGCAAAAAAGAGAAAGATCGATCTTCAATCGGACTTAAACATTCCATCTCCAGATGTAGGTCTTACTTTGCTGTACATTATTGCTGTTTACAGTTTATCTCTATCTATAAAAATTCAAGATAATAACCATAGCTGCAAAATTTTCTGAAAAGTACCACATCCGGGGCAGCAACCCAACAACGGGTAGCTTTATCGGTCTGAAAATTGCAGGGCAGATAGACTTTGGCATAAACGAACAACTTTATCTTCGTCAGATTTGCTTTAAATGATTTGGTTTCAGAGATATAAGTCAAAAAGTGCATTTTAACCCTATGTTCTATTTTTATCCATGGCGGCCATCTTGTTTTGTTGCCTGGGTCAGCGGACACATTAATTAAACTAAATGCCCCAATGATGATTGTGGCCAAGTTTGATTGAATTTGGCCCAGTAGTTTCAGAGGAGAAGATTTTTGTATAAGTTAACAACGACTGATGCAGGACGTCGACGGACGCCGACGGACGCCGACGGACGCCGACGGACGCCAAGTGATGAGTAAGGCTCACATGGCCCTTTGGGCTAGGTGAGCTAAAAACCAAATAAATATATTCGACGTTTTTGCGTCATTCTTCTGTATGCATTGATAAAAGAGATGTGGTATGATTGCAAATAACACAATTCTCCACAAGAGACCAATGGACACAGGAAATTATTAACTATGTGTCACCGTACGGCCTACATCAATGAGCAAATCCTATACCGCATATACAGCTATAAAAGATCCCGAAAGGAAAAATGTAACACAATTCAAACTAGAAATTAACCCCAAAAAATGAATGAAAAACAAATATGTAACTCTTTTACAAACAACAACCACTTGATTACAGACTCCTCAATTGAGTTATGATCCGTTTCAGCGCTCGACTGATACCGATACTTATTCTTTCCTTATTTGCTTGTAGGTTGAAATACATTGCAACTATTACGGAAAAAATATTTTCGAATATTTTTTTGTCTCTAGTGTTAGCTATGGGTTCTTAAAAGTGAAACATACCTATTAGCGCGTATGTACCAGTTTTAGTGCTAGACCGATGACCTGCTACTTATTCCCTTATAATATGTGTGTCTTATAGGTCGTATCTTTTTAAACAAGCTAGTCTTTTCCAATTTGTTTTTCTTGTCTCTTATGCTACATGTAGCTATTGGTTCTTAGATGTAAAATAACCCTACTAAGGCGTAAATACTCGTTTCAGTGCTCGACTTATGCCCTGTGACTTATTCGTTCCATATTCGCTTACTATACGTGTGTTATTCGGTGCACATTTTAAGAAATATCTTTTCAATTGTATTTATTCATTATTTTATTTTTTTTATTTTCTGTAAATTACTCATCTTCAAACGAAATGACTGTTATAAGTAATTGATTTCTGACAATTCTTTGTTTTTAATGACTTATGACATGTTAATCAAAAATTAAATTAAGAAAAGCAGAAACATATAATTATCTAATGAACCAAATATTTCCTTCTTCAATTTTCTACGATTTTTTGTTATCGAAATGGTTAGACTGATTATTGTAGATATGTATGTATACTAAATGTAAACGTACAACTTCTAAAAAGATCGAAAACGCGAGATGCACTTCAGAGATCAATTTAATTTCAATTCCGTACAAGTGATAACGTGGTTTAATTAACATCATTTAACAGTTTTTTTTTCATTCATCCTTATGCATCTATGAATATCGAAATATTCCGTAATGTTGCTAGAAACTTTGTCTAAATATACTCATACAGCTGTCATACCGTGAGTATGAATAGAACCTAGTCAGACCTATTTTCTCAAAACTCCTGTTAATTGATTTTTTTTCATATGCATTTCTCTGTAATTCTTCATTTTCGACATCTTTTAAATACAGGCACGATCATATTTTTTATACACCAATTGGGCACCTTGTACATAAATATCAAACTAGGTAAATCGGAACAAACTCGGAATGGTCATATACAAATAACCTACAATGTTAGAAGCTTACATATGTTAACTTCTCTAGATGTACTTTGTTTTACATGTATGCGTCGTTAGGTTTCTGTTTTGTAGGTGTTTACTAGAAATCTAATATTATATTCGTGTAAAAATATAAGTGCCGTACACATTCAAAATACGTCATTGCAATTTGCCATATCCATACATAGGTACGTAATGTACCTATTGCTAAAGATACATTGAAATACTAAACCTAAAAAAATGTGTACCTTTCTGCAATGGCATTTTGTCTGGGCAGTGTAATGTTTGTTCAATTAATTCAATTTATTTCTACTTTTAGGGCTTATCAGAAAAAGCCTTACCGATGAAACAAACGAGACAAGTGATCATGAATATGATTATAATGAAGGTAACCTTAAAACGTATTTATGCTACAAAATATTTTTTTTAAACACATCTAAATATTGTTTCAGTTTGTTTTGAACGTAGTCTTACATTAAATATTCATGCACATAGTCAATTAATTCCCAGCAACATGAGATACAAAGCAAATATCTTTCCAGCATTTTTTTATTGAGTTAAGACATTCCAATTGCATGATATTTTATAGTGTGTTTTCTATGATTTTTACAATATTGTTTCAGACACGGGAGAAGGTGTGGTACCATTAAACCGTTTAACCATGCTACTATTGTTTGCACTTGTACTTGCTGGGGAATTTTGAAAATATAAAGAAGCTGAGATCTCAACTATTCTCAGGCAAATTTTTGTTAAATGTTTCTGAAGTCAAATAGTGTTTCAGTCGTTTCACTTTATATATATATATATATATATAAAAGTCTATAAAAAGGACCAACCAGCAAATTTACTATGTACCGGATCGTCTAGAATAGGCGATACTATGCAGATAAGGAAAAAATTATATCAGTCTAAAGATTTGCACAACGGTACTGATATAAGGTGTTATTAAACGAAAATGTTGTTATAAAATCGTGTTGACAAATATTTCGGCTCAACAAATGGCCTTCTTCTTGTGTCACAAGTTTTAACAATACTGATACATAATGTATAAGGTGTGAAAATAGATCAGGTGATAATACAGGTAAGTTTTGGTCGATTGATTTTAATCCTGAATATCATAATTTAAACAAAACACTATAAATCAATATACGTGACTGTGTATATTAACAATAAAAATAAGTGAAAACAAAACTGTTAGTATTTCTTATTGATGCCGTTTGGGTGATGTACATTAAGTTCCTTTATCCAAAAGCTTTCCCGAACCTGTCGCTGTGCATCACTCCAGTGAATGTTCTGTTCAATCACTAGAATTTTCATGCGGTTAAAGTCATCAAGTTTGTGATCTGACTGTCTGAAGTGCTGAGAGACTGGAAGAAGTGGCTTCTTAGATATATCACTCCTATGGCCATTGAGGCGTTTGTGGAAAGGCTGCTTTGATTCACCAACATATTGGAGGCCACAAACCGAACATTCTAGTATGTAAATAACATTCATACTTTTGCAGGTAACATTGCAAAATATCTTATAGTTATTTTCGGTTGCCTTACTGTGAAATGTTGACGAATGCTGCATCTGTAAACAGCATTTGCAGCGTTTTTCTCCACACGAACGACATTCTCCAGAAGTACTTCTATTATCAGACACTTCAGCCCGCACTAGTAGGTTCCGTAGACTACTAGGTTGCCTAAAAGCTATCATTGGAGGCTCAGGGAAAATCTTGGACAGTTTGGAATTCTTTTCAACTGATTTCCAATGCTCACGAATGACACCAAAGCTGTTTTTGAGAGATGGATGATAAGTTAGAACACATGGAGTCCTTTTGCTTTTCTTTTTAACTTTGTATTCCAATAGTTCACTCCTCGGAATTGACTCCGCTTTCTGAAAGCTTTTTTTGATATTTCTGTGTTTGTAGCCCCTTTTCTTCAAGCGAGTTTCAAGTTTACGCAGTTGTCTTTTAGTTGTTTCTGTGTTGGAGCATATTCGCTTGACTCTAAGTGCCTGACTGTATGGAATGCTCTTGGTAAGATGAGCAGGATGGCAACTTTTAGGGACAAATATTGATGAGTGTCAGTAGGCTTAGAATATAAATCTGTAGATATGATGCCCTCTGTGAGCGAACTTGAAGTATCGAGGAAGGCGATTTTGGATTTAGACTTCTCATGAGTAAATTTGATACTTGGATGTATGTTGTTGGCATGAGTGATAAAAGTGTCTAAATCCTCGTCGCTTTTATTCCATTTCATATCCACATCATCTATAAATCTAAACCAGGAAAGCGGTTTTTCGATGGAAGTTTCAAGGAGTTGTTTCTCTAATTTGCCCATAAATATGTTGGCATATGACGGAGCCATTTTGGTGCCCATGGCAGTTCCATTTACTTGCAAATAATGATCTCCATCAAAAGTGAAGTTGTTTTTCTTAAGTACCAGCGTGAGCATTTTGACCAGGCATTCAGTAGGTGGATATTTCACTGGTCTGGAATTCCAAACTTCTTTGCATGCATCGATGCCATCTGCATGTGGAATATTAGTGTAGAGGGAGGTAACATCCATGGAAACAAGAGTCGTGTCGGAGGGGAGTGGGTTTAAGGCCTGCATTTTTCTAAGATAATCGGTTGTATCTTTGATGTGAGATGGTAAGTCTTCAACATGTTGACGAAGATGGAAGTCAACAAATTCCGATATTTTTTCCGTCGGATGACCGTTCGCTGAAACTATAGGTCTTCCTGGGTTATTGGCCTTATGAATTTTAGGTAATAGATAAAATCTGCCCGGTTTTGGGTTTTCTGGTTTCAAATATTCAAGAGTTTTGTCATCGATGAAACCATCGGCATGCATTTCTACCAAACTATTAGTAATATCTCTGCTAAAAGATGTAGTAGGATCAGAGTCTAGTTTTTGGTAGAACCTTGCATCGCTAAGTTGTCGTTCAGCCTCTTGAATATAGGCAGTTTTATCCATGACAACCACTGCACTGCCCTTGTCTGCAGGTTTAATAACGATATTGTTGTTAGATCGTAAGTTTTTCAGTGCAGTCCGTTCTTCATTGGTAAGATTGTCAAAGGGTTTATTGTTATTTTTAGTGTTTTTAATAATGTCCGACTTAAAGTTATCAATAAAAGATTCCAAGGTAGCATTTTTGCTCGGTCTAGGGATCCAAGAACTCTTTTTAATAAATTTGTAGTTGTTCTCTTCTTCTGAAATTTCTGAGTCCCCATCCGCGCTTATTATGTTATCCTCCTTCGACGCGAAATATTCCTTAATACGTAGACTTCTGGCAAAATTGTCAAGGTCTTCCGACAATTTGGTGTCATTGACAGGAGCAGGTAGAGGACAGAAGTTAAGTCCTCTAGAGAGAAGAGATTTTTCCGAGTCCGTTAATTGGTGTTGAGAAAGATTGACCACGATGTTGGAGGGTGAATCAGTCTTTTGAGGTCTACGTTTAAAGCGTCTAATTCGTTTAGTCTTTCTCTCTGATGGTAAGGAAGGGTGTGTGTATTCTATGCCATCCCTGCGGAATTTTCGTTTTTGTCTTTCACTTAAGTTGTTGGATTGTATAGTAGTTATATCCTTGAGACGAGTGTTGATAGCATCACAATTGTCAGATGTTAGATCTCTTTTGCAGCTATTCAAAATGGTGTTAAAATATCATGCAATTGGAACCATTTTGAATAGCTGCAAAAGAGATCTAACATCTGACAATTGTGATGCTATCAACACTCGTCTCAAGGATATAACTACTATACAATCCAACAACTTAAGTGAAAGACAAAAACGAAAATTCCGCAGGGATGGCATAGAATACACACACCCTTCCTTACCATCAGAGAGAAAGACTAAACGAATTAGACGCTTTAAACGTAGACCTCAAAAGACTGATTCACCCTCCAACATCGTGGTCAATCTTTCTCAACACCAATTAACGGACTCGGAAAAATCTCTTCTCTCTAGAGGACTTAACTTCTGTCCTCTACCTGCTCCTGTCAATGACACCAAATTGTCGGAAGACCTTGACAATTTTGCCAGAAGTCTACGTATTAAGGAATATTTCGCGTCGAAGGAGGATAACATAATAAGCGCGGATGGGGACTCAGAAATTTCAGAAGAAGAGAACAACTACAAATTTATTAAAAAGAGTTCTTGGATCCCTAGACCGAGCAAAAATGCTACCTTGGAATCTTTTATTGATAACTTTAAGTCGGACATTATTAAAAACACTAAAAATAACAATAAACCCTTTGACAATCTTACCAATGAAGAACGGACTGCACTGAAAAACTTACGATCTAACAACAATATCGTTATTAAACCTGCAGACAAGGGCAGTGCAGTGGTTGTCATGGATAAAACTGCCTATATTCAAGAGGCTGAACGACAACTTAGCGATGCAAGGTTCTACCAAAAACTAGACTCTGATCCTACTACATCTTTTAGCAGAGATATTACTAATAGTTTGGTAGAAATGCATGCCGATGGTTTCATCGATGACAAAACTCTTGAATATTTGAAACCAGAAAACCCAAAACCGGGCAGATTTTATCTATTACCTAAAATTCATAAGGCCAATAACCCAGGAAGACCTATAGTTTCAGCGAACGGTCATCCGACGGAAAAAATATCGGAATTTGTTGACTTCCATCTTCGTCAACATGTTGAAGACTTACCATCTCACATCAAAGATACAACCGATTATCTTAGAAAAATGCAGGCCTTAAACCCACTCCCCTCCGACACGACTCTTGTTTCCATGGATGTTACCTCCCTCTACACTAATATTCCACATGCAGATGGCATCGATGCATGCAAAGAAGTTTGGAATTCCAGACCAGTGAAATATCCACCTACTGAATGCCTGGTCAAAATGCTCACGCTGGTACTTAAGAAAAACAACTTCACTTTTGATGGAGATCATTATTTGCAAGTAAATGGAACTGCCATGGGCACCAAAATGGCTCCGTCATATGCCAACATATTTATGGGCAAATTAGAGAAACAACTCCTTGAAACTTCCATCGAAAAACCGCTTTCCTGGTTTAGATTTATAGATGATGTGGATATGAAATGGAATAAAAGCGACGAGGATTTAGACACTTTTATCACTCATGCCAACAACATACATCCAAGTATCAAATTTACTCATGAGAAGTCTAAATCCAAAATCGCCTTCCTCGATACTTCAAGTTCGCTCACAGAGGGCATCATATCTACAGATTTATATTCTAAGCCTACTGACACTCATCAATATTTGTCCCCTAAAAGTTGCCATCCTGCTCATCTTACCAAGAGCATTCCATACAGTCAGGCACTTAGAGTCAAGCGAATATGCTCCAACACAGAAACAACTAAAAGACAACTGCGTAAACTTGAAACTCGCTTGAAGAAAAGGGGCTACAAACACAGAAATATCAAAAAAAGCTTTCAGAAAGCGGAGTCAATTCCGAGGAGTGAACTATTGGAATACAAAGTTAAAAAGAAAAGCAAAAGGACTCCATGTGTTCTAACTTATCATCCATCTCTCAAAAACAGCTTTGGTGTCATTCGTGAGCATTGGAAATCAGTTGAAAAGAATTCCAAACTGTCCAAGATTTTCCCTGAGCCTCCAATGATAGCTTTTAGGCAACCTAGTAGTCTACGGAACCTACTAGTGCGGGCTGAAGTGTCTGATAATAGAAGTACTTCTGGAGAATGTCGTTCGTGTGGAGAAAAACGCTGCAAATGCTGTTTACAGATGCAGCATTCGTCAACATTTCACAGTAAGGCAACCGAAAATAACTATAAGATATTTTGCAATGTTACCTGCAAAAGTATGAATGTTATTTACATACTAGAATGTTCGGTTTGTGGCCTCCAATATGTTGGTGAATCAAAGCAGCCTTTCCACAAACGCCTCAATGGCCATAGGAGTGATATATCTAAGAAGCCACTTCTTCCAGTCTCTCAGCACTTCAGACAGTCAGATCACAAACTTGATGACTTTAACCGCATGAAAATTCTAGTGATTGAACAGAACATTCACTGGAGTGATGCACAGCGACAGGTTCGGGAAAGCTTTTGGATAAAGGAACTTAATGTACATCACCCAAACGGCATCAATAAGAAATACTAACAGTTTTGTTTTCACTTATTTTTATTGTTAATATACACAGTCACGTATATTGATTTATAGTGTTTTGTTTAAATTATGATATTCAGGATTAAAATCAATCGACCAAAACTTACCTGTATTATCACCTGATCTATTTTCACACCTTATACATTATGTATCAGTATTGTTAAAACTTGTGACACAAGAAGAAGGCCATTTGTTGAGCCGAAATATTTGTCAACACGATTTTATAACAACATTTTCGTTTAATAACACCTTATATCAGTACCGTTGTGCAAATCTTTAGACTGATATATATATATATATATATATATATATATATAGATTACTAAAAAATCCAACATTTCCGGTATGAATAGTTTTAATTCACTAGTACTTTCATGTTTGAATAACAATCTTCAGGTGAAACTATACATGATTAACGTAACTATGTAACGGTAGGTATGTAACGTCATAGTTGTCGTTGAGTATATAAAGGGAGATAAATCGTATTACACTTAGTCTATATATAGAAGTATGGAGCGTCATTATTACACAATAGAAAATGTATAGTTTGCATTCAATCGTGATTTAAATTTTGAAATAAAATGTTTTTCCTTGACTTCTCGTGTAATGTCACAACCCATATTCATTTTATAAAATGGGAATATTTTAAAAAATCCCCCTCCACATTCGTCTAAATGTTTGCTTAGGGGGATTTTTCTGTATTGTGGCTGCCTTATATGTTGTCTATGAATGCGCACTCTTTCTGTTACACTGTTCCCTGTTTGGCCGATATAAATTTCCTGGCAACCATTACATTTAATGCAATAAATTAAGTTCTCGGATTTACAGGTAATGTCTTCGTTGGTAAAAAGTGATAGACCATTAGGTATGTCCATTCCCTTGCCGACATGGATATACGGACATGCTCCACAACGACTATCTCGACATTTTGACACACTGAATGTTCTTTGTTGGTCGAATCGTGCTCGGGTCAATAGTCGTTTAAGGTTTTGTGGTTGCCGTTTACTTTGTAGAAGTGTTTCTGTATTAATTAAACGGCGCATCTTTTCATCCTGACCAAGAATAGGTAAATTTGTTACGTTAATCATGTATAGTTTCACCTGAAGATTGTTATTTAAACATGAAAGTACTAGTGAATTAAAACTATTCATACCGGAAATGTTGGATTTTTTAGTAATCTATATATATTTCTATACACAAGAACATTTATTATAGTGATCTTTATATATATATATATATATATATCCTTATATTTATCACATTGCTATCTTCCGCCACTCTTCTAGAACATCGTATATTTAATGAACAGTAATATGTAAAATACAATGTTTGATCTACTCATTGGAGTTTATTTTAATAATTTTCAGATATTAATGATGAATGCACAGATTCTGTGTCAAAAGACAAAGGTCAAACGATAAAATCTGAAACTCCTAAGTCGGAGGAAAAACCAGAAATTCCTAAGAGACCGCAACCATACAGACCAAACACTGAAGGTATTTGGTCTTTAAAGCATACGCTTCGATTCTATTTGTAAAACGTCAGTGCATTTAGGTTCAAGCATCGATAAATTTGGATTTTCCATGAAATGTTAACTAAGCAACTGCAAAATCTTTAATCGCATTCTGCACATTTTTGCAGTCTTATCAAAACTTTAGATTTTTCCACTATTAGTATCAATACTAAATACATCATTTAGTTGTTATCCATTCGATTGGTGTGTTTGAGCTTTTGATTTTGCCATTTGATTGTAAATAGGGACTTTCCGTTTTACATTTTTCTTGGAATTTAGTAATTTTGTGAAAATACTTTTTATATCTTATCTGTGGCATGACACACAAGAATAAAAATCGTAGACACATACTGATTAATGTATGTCAAGACAACTTTTACTGTCAGATGACCTATAAAAATGTATAATCCACCCTAGATGAATTAATCAGAATACTGGATTTTAAATTTGTTTAATGATAAATTTGTTGAGTTGATTTAATCCAAATTTAAGAAGAGAGTCGGTATTAAAATAGGAACCTCTACAACCCGTCTTAACATTGTGTTCATACAAAAGTTATCTGTACATGGCGTTTGGTGTGAACACGGCCTTAGATACATATAGCCGTTGTTATTTCAACTTTCTAATTGTACACTTCTCATCTTACAGCAGTAGCCAACTATCAATTGAAATTCTATTTTACAAATCTAATTAGCCTCGCTGCACTGACTACTCGACTCATGCTTCCCTTTGAATATTATCAGCACACTTGCAGAAGGATCAAGCAAGTGCTGTCAATAAAAGAATGAAACAGTATAAAAGTTAACTAAAAAAAAGCTCAGATATGAATAACATTTGAAGAATCATTTGTAATGAACCTGATGTGACTTGGTGGTATTTCATCTATAAAAGGTCCTCTGTTATATTAATCGCTGATCCTTAGTGCCCTATTAAGTGCTTGTAATTCAGTGGTTGTCGTTTGTTGATGTGTAACATAGTTGTTTTCGTTCAATGTTTTGTACGTACCTAAATTCGGCCGATAGTGTTCTCGTTTGAATTGCTTTACATTTATCATTACGGTGCCTTTTGTGGCTGACTATGCGGTAAGGGCTTTGTTTATTGTTGAAAGCAGTACTATGATATATAGATGTTAATTTCTGTGTCATTTTGTCTCTTGTGTAGATTTGTCTCATTGACGATCTTACCACAACTTGTTTTTATATTATTTAACGGCCCATTAGTGCTCAACCTTAAATGAGGATTCTAACCTATCAATACATGTATAACCAAAAGTTGTTGATTTATAAAATAGTGACGACTTATGAACGCTTAACACAGTAAAGAATATGCGTTTGAAATTTATTAAAACTTAATCAGAAAAGTGCTCGAACTACTTGACTTTCGTAGCTCAAAATTCATGTGTTTACACAATAATATAATATGAAGAACTGCTTTTAAAACCAACACCTCTGATACAATGAAGTTATTACAGATTTCTTTATTCTAATAGTTTAAGACGCAATAAAGATCGTTTGCTTGCAAAAACTTACCCAAATACATTTTTAATATAAGCTTGAGCATTTTAACATTGTTTATTATTTCTATCCGTGTCGGTTTGTAATATCATCACAATTTCCGATTTAACACGCATACCGCGTTATCGTCAGGTAAATATGCTACGTGATGGCGTTCGTAAAAATAACGAAGGTGTGATTTCAATTTTATCATTAGAACTCTTGGTTTTATATCGTCCTTGTGAGAAGCAACCCTCTATTGAGTAAACATGAAGAATTTAGGTTACTTATTCATTTTGAGAAAATCATGACAAATTTAAAAGTCTGACTGAAGAAACTTTGAAATGTGTTAACACAAAAATGTGGCAAATAATTCATAAATGTTTAGGATGAGAACACATTAACAAATTATATAATATTTGGTAAGTCCTGGTACAGATACCGTTCGGTGGGTAGGTCAGAATATATAGACTGCCATTGAAAAATAAGGGTACACTGTAAAGGCACATAATGTTGGCCTCTCCTTGCAACAGGCCATCAACAGACTAACAGAGTTGTTACAAGGGTTCTACGCGTGCAGAGATCGTGTTTCTCTCTCTATAAGCCCTATTCTAACCTGACGCGACTACATACTAGTATATTTGTATATCCCGCATAGCCAAACGGACGACCCCTTTTGGTAAGGATTTAACAACAGAAGCTACGTGATCATATTTCTATTTTAGAGTTAAACAATTTTAAAAAGGTTTGTTAGAGAGATATGCTTACCCTTACACTGGGTCGATGCCACTGCTGGTTAGTTTTTATTCCTTGGTAGCAGTCAGCACTTCTGGTTTGGCGTGTATTTTCATTGATAAAGTCATAATTTTAAATTAACTGTTAAGTGAACTTTGAATTTTTGATAAACTCAGGCTTTTCTACCTCAGGAATAGATTGTGTTAGCTGTATTTGGCAAAACGTTTATGATTTTAAATAATCCTAAATGCTCTGCAAGTTCGTACTTCCTTTTCTATTCGAGGGTCACTGATAAGTCTTTTGTAGACGAAATGCGCGTCTAGCGCAAATAATAATTTCAATCCTGTTATCTATGATGCGTTGATCTAACTCAATTTTCTATTTTTTTTGTCGCTTTCTTATGAAGGCATGTACATCAAAAGGCTCAATATCTACATTGTGGTCACTGCTAGTTCAATATAGACTTTTTTTCAAATTCTCGTTTCTTTTTTCAGGAAAGCTTAGCATTCCTTTATTATATTTCCAACTGTGGTACTCATTACTATTAGCTAACTTCAATGCATTAAAATATCTTGTATTATTGTCACCAATCTTTTTTCACTAAATTATCAATTATTTTGTCCTGACTCTTTCCCTCATACTATCTTCATTATATATCACCAGTGTATCTAACTTTAATGAAGTTTTTTCAGTTGTCTTCTTTACGCTGAAACATTCTCGTGATCTTCTCTCCAAAATTATTTAATAATTTCTTGACAATTTCACTCACTAAACGTTTTTTTTTTTAATTCCTTTTGTTGTACCAAATTAATTAAAGCACTATTTAGTTCAGTGTTTAGGAGAATAACTGCTCATTTGCTTTTTAGCTGCTAACATTGTTTGTACCGTTTTTATACCTTTATTATCCCCAGGTATAGTTTTAATACTGACAATACTACTCAGAAAAACCAATCAAATACCAAGTTTTCCAAAATATATGTTTCCAGTACAGTAGATCCTATATATCAACAAAATATGCATACAATCACATTTCTGTAAAGTTCATCATTTCCGAACATCATGATATGATTTCCTTAAATAAATTTCGTAGTTATAAAAACAGCTTTAATTTGCCAAAAAGAAGGGCATATAAACGTAAATATCGACATAAACTGACAACGCCATGGCTAAATAAACAAGCCGACAGACAAAAAAAAAGTAAACAAGAAACAACATAGAAAACTAAAGTCTTGAACCCCACCAAAAACTGGAGGTGATCTCGTGTTCTCCGGAAAGGTATGCATATTCTGCTCCACCTGTGGCACACGTCGTGATGCTCATGTTATCATGAACCCGGGTAATACTTTAATTCGTTAGGTAATATTCGTACAAATGGAAGGGTATTGTAGTTACGACATAAGAAACAAATTCCGATGTCATCTGTGAAAGGTTATTCCATAACGGTCAACCAACTCGTGATTGTGTCCTTCAAATTTACGAAGGGATATGCTCAACTTCACCATTCGGAACTCTTTGTTCAAATTCTTCCTTTGGAGCAGCAACCCCTATCAATTAATTCATGAGTAATTTATGATACACTGAAAAAACTGCAGAGCTGAAAATCCACTCACTACTTTATTTGCAGCCATCTCAACCATGTAACTTAATCAATCCAATCGCGTAAGATTCAATAGCAATGACCGTTCCACATAAAAATATGTGTTAGAGGTGAATTACTGAGAGGAGAAAATTTTCAGTATAATATCTTATAAACACATCTACGCGCTTTTTTTTGTGTTTTTTAAATATTTAAAAAAAAAATATTATCTATATTGGGTTGGTTTTTACCAGTCAACAAAATTGATAATATTTTAACAAACGCATTATCGATGACAGAACTCATGTGTGTACGCGAGATGCTCAGCGCGGTACATCTATAGACGTTTTTCATCAGTTCGCTCGAAACAAAATGTTTAAAGGTAAAATGTCGAACGGAGTTAAAAAGCATTGAGTACTGGTATGTCTCATAAAGTGAGTTAAAATTTACGGTGAAGACCCATAGGTAGCCTTCTGCTGTTATATGGTCTTTGGCTAAGTTGTTGTCACTTTGACACATTCCCCATTTCTATTCTCAATTATATGGTTCGGAAATCATCAAATTACCTAAAACAATTAAAATGCAATAAATACCTGGGGTATCCGCACCTTAGCGTGTCAAATCGGTCTGAAGTGTATATTATAAACAGTTAATTAAAAAAAAATTAAAAAAAAAACATATGAAAAATATTTCATGCAAACAAAAATGAAAGTGCTAAATAATAAAAGGGATGAAACATTTATCAACTTTGTCATCAACCCAAGTGTTGTAGATAAAATCCCATCAAAGCTTATACTTTGGTACGCCAGTCTTCACAAGTCTGATAAGTAGCGATTAAATCATATAAATAATTTCCACCGTGAAAGTAATTCTTTTTCATTTTCTGATGAAAAGAAAACAGTAGAATCTAAAAGACGATTTCAATTTTCTTGTCTGTGAACCTTTTTATTTGAAAAACTAATGATTGGTTGCTCGGTTTATTCTCCCTTAAAAAGACACAGGTCATTATCCCAACTGAATAAACTTACCAGCAGTTCTACAAGCTTATCTATGTTTATTAATATACGGAAGTGAAGTACTAAAAAAGACTTATACTCTAATCAACGAATTTGATTGATAGTGCTAGTATAATTAGGCCATGTCACACCAAACGCCATGTACACTGGTTTCACATTAAATTTTTTCACATCCCATCCATACACCTTGTTTAGTCGCATTAAATTTGTTCGCATCCATACACCTTAATTATATGTCATTTTAATGTTCATTACATAGAACCACTTCGACAATATAAACACTTGAACAACTTTCCTACTTTGTAAAGGATCACTCTGATTCAAACAAGAAATTCTCTGAAACTGATATTATCAAGATGCTTGATTTCTTGATTAACAACATGTTTGTTACGTTCGGAGGACTGTTTTTCAACAGACTGTCGGCATTCCAATGGGAACAAACTGTACCCCTCTTCTTGCCGACTGGTTTCTTTATTATTATGAGGCTAACTTCATGCAGAAACTTCTTAGGGAGAAAGATAAGAAGTTAGCAATATCCTTTAACTCTACTTTCCGCTATATAGATGATGTTTTTTCACTAAATAATTCAAAATTTGGTGACTATGTGGAACGCATCTATCCCATCGAATTAGGGATAAAGGATAATACAGATACAGTATAGTCGATCTCATATCTTGACTTACATCTAGAAATTGACAATGAGGGTCGGCTGAAAACAAAAATTTACGACAAAAGAGATGATTTCTGCTTTCCAATTGTGAACTTTCCATTTCTAGGTAGCAACATTCCAGCAGCACCTGCATACGGGGTATATATCTCCCAATTGATACGATATTCCCGTGCTTGCATTTCCTATCATGATTTTCCTGATAGAAGGTTGCTGCTCACAAGGAAGCTATTAAACCAAGAGTTCCAAATGGTGAAGTTGAAATCATCCCTTCGTAAATTTTATGGAAGCCATCACGAGTCATGCGAGTTGATTGACCATTACGGAATAACCGTTTCACAAATGATATCGGATATGTTCTTCACGTCGTAACTACAATCCCCTTCCCTTTCATAAATGTGACCTACCGAATTAGACTATTTACCGGATTTGTTATCCCATAAGCAACACGGCGGGTGCGACATGTGGAGCAGGATCTGCTTACCCTTCCGGAGCACCTGAGTTTACCCCTAGTTTTTGGTGGGGTTCGTGTTGTTTATTCTTTAGTTTTCTATGTTGTGTCATGTGTACTATATATTGTTTGTCTGTTTGTCTTTATTATTTTTGGTCATGGCGTTGTCGGTTTGATTTAGATTTATAAGTTTGACTGTCCCTTTGGTGTCTTTCGTCCCTCTTTTCTAGCAGTGATGAAAGCCATTTTTACGATAAGCACCAACTTTAAAGGTGCCTCGATTACCAGAGGCGGATAAAGGCCTTTTTATAATGCATGGGGTTCCAAACATTGATCGTCCGAAGACATTTTCAAATGAATCATTTTTTTGGCAATGATGATGCTTCGGGTCCGGATTAGGGGTTCAGGGAATGACCATCCCAACTACAAAAGAGGGGTTGCTATATTTTTCATAAACAATATTCTGATTCTAAAATTGATCTGAATCCAGATTTTTCCCACACCTTATAGGTTAAATTTTGAAGAAAAAATAATTTGAAATAGTAAATAAAACGTTCGTTCTATGCGCGACAACAATTTTGTGTCGAACATAAAAAACATAACCCCCTTCCCGCATGTAGTTAAGTATTACATACCATACAACGATAACAAAGAAACAGGCCAGTAACAACCGTTGCCGGATAGTTTTTATGCACGAGTATTCAGGTTGACCTGACAACAAGTGCAGAAAGACTATACGGCAGGTTGTTTCCGGCCTAGTGTTTTGATACTTTTGTTTTGTATCTGACTTGTACGACGTTTCAAGGAAGAAGTATTACATTTTACTGAAGATTTGAGAAACTTAATTGGCTCTACAGCAGTATGTAAGTTATAGAACAATAAAGTATAGCTAAAATCGTCAGACTCAAGCTGGCAGCCACTTTCTGCCAGCAGCCAACTTTGATGATATGTGTAAAATCCTGCATGAGACTCAAACGTTCCAAAAATCAATAAATCTTAGTAAAATGCAATTTATCAACGGAAATCGATAATTTCACGTTTTGTACTGATTTTAAAAGCATTTCATTTCGTTTTATTTATGTGAAGCTAGCGGTTCGTTATTTGATATTCAATAATTGATATTCAATATCCAACAGGTTGCTAGCAGTCGGTTCAATATTCAAATTTAGTTGAAAATCATTTAAAAGCAAAAGGGAAAAGACACGCCGAAAATCGTTTTATGACTCCTCCAAGCTGTCGTAAAATTTCGTTTTCCTCGAATATAAACCCTTATATCAGTTGCATATTTGTTTTTATGTAATATAGATTTTTATCTATAAAACGACACCAGCCGTAGGGATATGCCGAAAAGTACCGAATGTGTGGCTTGTATGGGAAATACGTAAATGCGCGACTTTCAACCTCTGTGGTGGCCAGACGGCCATGGATCCTAGAAAAATATTTAAGTGGGGAATAGCCTAGGTCAGCACCATTAAAATGAGCTAGGTTTGGTTCCGAACTTTCCCATAGATATACTAGAATGCTTAGGCATACCGATTGTGTGGTAAATATTCAAAATTCGTTATCAGGGCAGACTTGAACCTCTGTGGTGACTAGACAGGCTCAGATCGCTGAATTTTTTTTTAATCTGGGAGTAGCCCGAGTCAAAACCTTTCAAATAAGCAAGGTACGGTTCTGAACTTTGCCGTAGTGATATGCCGAAAATGACAGAATGTGTGGCTGGTATGGGAAATACGTAAATGGGCGACTTTGAATCTCTGTGGTGGCTAGACGGGCCCGGATCCCAGAAAAATATTTAAGTGGGGAATAGCCTGGGTCAATACCTTTGAAATGAGCTAGGTCAAGTTCGGAAATTTGTCGTAGGGATATGTCAAAAGTACCGAATGTGTGGTTGGTATGGAAAATACGTAAATGGGCGACTTTGAACCTCTGTGGTGGCCAGACGGGCCCGGATCCTAGAAAAATATTTAATTGGGTAATAGCCTCGATCAGCACCATTAAAATGAGCAAGGTTTGGTTCCGAACTTTACCATAGATATACTAGTATGCTGAGGCATACCGATTGTGTGGTAAATATTGAAAATTCGCTATTAGGGCAAATTTGAACCTCTGTGATGGCTAGACAGGCTCAGATCGCAGAAAAAAAATTAATCTGGGTCTAGCATGAGTCAGAACCTTTCAAATAAGCAAGGTACGGTACTGAACTTTGTCGTAACGATATGCCGAAGAGTACCAAAATGTGTGGTTAGTATGGAAAATACGCTGAGGGGCAATTTTGGACCTCTGTTGGGTCAGACGGGCACGGAACCCAGACACATATTAAAGGGATGAATAGCTTCGGTTAATTCTTTTTCAACTATCTAGATATGGTTAAGTACTTTGCCGTAGGGATATGCCGAAAAGTACCGAATGTGTGGTTGGTATGGAAAATACGTAAATGGGCGACTTTGGACCTCTATGTTGGCCAGACGGGCCCGGATCCCAGAAAAAATATTTAAGCAAGGAATAGTCGAGGTCAATACCTTTGATAAAAGCTAGATCTTGTTCGGAACATTGCCGTAGGAATATGCCAAGGAGTATGGTCAACATGTGTGGTTAATATGGGAAATTTTCTAAGAGGCAACTTAAACTTAAATTTCAAGGTTAATTTTCAACGTTATATTCTGTCTGCTTTTGTTTTACACTAAGCTCTGTAAGTTTATTGCATCAATACAGGGTATCAAAAGGATATGTGTTTTTTTGTTTATCTGATTAAAGCTAATGTCATATCTAGCCGATAAAAGAGAGTCACATTTTCATAGAACCATCTCAAGAGAATTTACAATTAAAATTAAAACTTTTTTGTTTTTGTAAAGAATTTACAACTGTATGTCATGTATGTTGAGTTAAAGAAAAAAAACATAGAAAAAAACATCCATTAAATTGTGTATGACAGCGAGTAATTTCCAAACTGTTTGAATTGCAAGTCAAAAGGGTATGATCATTTAAGAAATTACAAATCGGAATGTTTTGAAACTTTGCAGGAATATGTATACGATGTTTATTTCCAAAGATCACCTTGAATTGGGTCAAACTAGTCACATTTTGTATGAAAATAATATAAAAGGAAATTTATATTTTCCTGAGTATGTATTCACCCGAAAATTATATTGAAAATCCTTCCCAACGTCTCATAAGGGCTAGTGATGCCCTACAGGTTAAAAGTCCATTACTTAAAACAGGTACCCTCTTGGCAAAGGATTTGGGGTTACAGGGACAAAGTAGAAAACCAAAAGTCAAACGCATCAAGTGTTACCACGTACAGAAGTGTTTACTAAAAATGAATTAATATTACTAGCAAAGAAACGTGGTATACCTTGTACATCTAGGTTAAGGAAAAACGACTTCAACAAGACATAGCAAAGGGACATGTTATTAAAGTGAAAATGCTAGAAAAGTACTACAGTGACCATTGAACCATTTGTTAGTACATTTTTGAGGCAAGTCGAAGTGTTATGCATACATTGGATTAGCAAAAATGTCACAAGCACAAAAGTGAAGAAGGCATCAAAGGTACAGTTAGTACTTCAAGTAGACTTGGTAAAAATAAACCCTGCAACAGGTGACAGTGATTCAATTATTTAGGTCAACTCAAGTTATTGTTACTTAATCTTCCAACTAAAACACTGATCTTACGTTAACAGTAATGAAAGTATCGCATCTTGCATGCGTGATTGAAAGAGGGGTGAAAGTTTAGCCATATAGTAAAATTACACCTTCATAAGTCTTACATCCGCCTTTCAGTAAAACTAGCGCAAAAGAAGGCCATTACTAACGCTGCGTTACCTAAAGTACATCATGAAGAGGTGAACCAGAAAAGTACACACCAAGTGCGTCACAACAAAAAACGTGATAAAGAGTTGAACTAGAAGGGGTTAGTTTTCCCAATGTCGTTCAAACACATTGACAAATTGAAAAAGCTAACTACAACCTTTTCTATTAACGTGTTCGGGTATGATGGTATTGAAATAAACAACAATGATTAAAAAAAATGAAGTACCCGTTAAGAATTTCAAAGAACAACGGAAAGGACATAACCGACGCAGACATGTTGTATTTAACCAATGTTACTAAACAACATTACTGATGGATAAAAAAAAAGTTAATCACATTTGTTTAGAGCCCACGTGTCATCTACAATGTCAAACTGTTTTTTGTCGAAGTTGTATGAACCACTGTTCAAGAGAAGACATTTTAGACGAACATTTATAGTATTGTGATCAGAGGGATGGAGTGAAAATCGAGATGCCAGAAGAAGATACCTTTACAAAATATAACAACTGCAAAAGTCAATTGCGATTTCCTTATGTTAATTATGCTGACGTTCTAAGTAACTTAGAACAGATAGACACATGTCAACCTGACGAGTCAAAAGCTTGCTTGAATGCTTACCAACAAAATACACCTTCAGGTTTTACTACCGCTTGTGGAAAATACAAAGAAACAAAAGTGTACTCAGGGGATGATATGGTTAAATATTTGTGGCTTGTATGGAAGAGGAGATGAAGGACATTGCAGACATGTTCATAGACAAAAATACCTGATGATGACTGAAGAAGATCCCCAACGTTTTAAAGCGAGTTCACGTTGTCACATGTGCGATGATGAATTAGGGGAAGGCAAAGTGCGTGATCACGACCACTTGATCGTAAGTATCGTGGTGCAGTACATATAATTAATGTAACTTAGCTTTTCAACTACCTGTGTTCCTAATACATTTTATAACTTAACAAGGTAATACGCCCATTTGTTCGTAAAGGCATTAGAGGTTTACTGTTTGAAGTGAATTGCATTCCCAATACCGATGAAAAGAACATTACTCTTTCTTAGAAAGTGGATAAGTAAGAAATGTTATTCATTGATTCGTGTAGGTTTATGTAAAGTTCATAAAACACCTTATATATTTAACTAAGAATTTAAAGCTGAACCAATTTAAGGTATTGAAGTCCTGTTTAAGGAGCATTATGAATGAATGATAAAAAAGATTTGTAGCCTTACAAATTCATGAAGGGTCCTTATAAGATGAAGAAAATACATCTACTACCTGCTAACCAGTTTTACAACCGACTTAACAATGAACACATTAGTGTGGCTGACTATACTGAGGCAAAAAATGTGTTTACAACATTTAACTGTCAAACATTACAATATAAAAAAGAAGATGTGGTATGATTGCCAATGAGACAACTATCCACAAAAGACCAAAATGACACAAACATTAACAACTATAGGTCACCGTACGGCCTTCAACAATGAGCAAAGCCCATACCGCATAGTCAGCTATAAAAGGCGCCGATTAAGAGAATATAAAATAATTTAAACGTGAAATCTAACGACCTCATTTATGTAAAACAAATGAACGAAAAACAAATATGTAACACATAAACAAACGACAACCACTGATTTACCGGCTCCTGACTACCACGACTTGTACTTGAAAGGAGACGTTGTGCAATTGGATGATATCTCTCAACACTAGTGACATTTGTTTAAACATTACGGGCTTGACGTTTTCCATTATTACACGTCACCAGGGCTAGCTTACGATGCGGAGTTAAAAATAAGCAAAGTTAGATTACAATAGACAACTTTCGAGTTCGATGCATTTCCGTCAAAACTCTTGTTTTAGTGAACGTCATTTATGCGTTTAGGGGCGTCGTCACTTCCATTCCAATGTTGAGCGAGTGGTTGGAAAACTATAATTCTATATTGTACGAATTATTCGGCAAATTGAATTCTCAAAATTGACAATCAGCATAGCTGTCATTAGAAAATTGTCATTATGTACCTACAGAACAACCATTATTTTTAGTTTATCCTGCACAATGACGATCACTAATACGCTTCGTGAACTTAAATAGTGCAGGGATACAGGCGACCCCCTCTATCTGGTAAATGACGTCATAAAGGCGTGCATAATTGACGAGTTTTTTCTGGTGACATATGAACTCGAAAGTGGTCTATTGTTTGAATAAGCAACACGAGACGGGGGTTGCTCAAATAAGCCATCGACATGGGGTGGCAAACAACAAATACATGAGTAACTGTGACCCTTCACAACCTACGACTTTCTTGGAATACTTATGTACTAACTTTTTGTATGTGTTGGCCATGTCAGAACCGTAGCCAACAAGGGTTTTGAATGGGGGACGACTTTGAAGATATTGACATGTGGGAAGATGAGGAGGAGGTTGGGTGCATAATTGAATGTGATTTGGTTACTCAATCGACCTTTACGATAGTCATAAAGGTTAAACCTTTTATACATAAAAAGCATAGAAATAAACAAGTTTCATAAGTTGGTACCGTATTTAAATGACAAGAAAGGTGTGAAGTATGTTCTTTATCATAGACATTTGAAACAGAGTTGTTCTCATGGGTTGGTTTTAACAAAAGAGTATCGTGTGTTAAAATTTAAGCAATCACGATGGCTAAAAAACCTTATAACCATAGCCACCACTTGCACCGTGTCTGAAAAAAAAATTTCAAACTGATGATCACCTCAAAGTTTGGAAATACCATTGTTAACATACTTTAACGGGTGAATATAAAATGAGAGTCTACCAAGAAGCAACCGTTGAAACTAATAGCTAAACCCAACTGTAACCGTTGTGTGGTGTTTAACGAGTCCATGGTAGTAGTACACATGAAGAAAACCAAACTCAAGTTTTACAAGCCTATGTACTTGGGAGCATGTATCTTAGACATTTCAATGATTTTAATGTACGACATTCATCATGAAACTCACGGAAACAAAGTTCGACTACTGTTTACCGACACTGATAGTTTTGTCTATTAAATTCAAACTGACGACTTTTACAAAGACATGGTATCTCACATTCCAACCAAGTTTGAAACATTAAACTATTGTACGGACAACCTGTCTTGGAATTCCAGCCAAAGTCAACAAAAAAAAGATTGAAGATGCATATGGTGGTCAAATGATGGCTGATTTGTAGGACTTCGTGCAAGATGTGTAAATATCGAATGGATGATGGTTAACACACCAGGGAAGCTTAAGAAAAAAGAAACAAGTCAACCGACCGATCATTCCGTGTAATGATTACAAGACGTGGTTGATGACCCAGTAAAGTTGTCATAGAAAATTGAACGTCATTCACAGTTACCTTCAAAACGTGGTTACTGGAGAAACTCACACAAGATGACAAAAGTTACATTTTAAAAGAGGGAATCAAAACCCTGGCACATGGACATTACAATATTGAAAAAAAATCATAAAAGACGTTTTGTAATAGAAGTAACAATGCCTGGTATCATCAAACCTCTACAAAAACAATATTATATAAAGAACAAAAAAATTTATTATATGTTATCAGAATATGGATGTTTTTGAAATATGATTGCAATTTCGCACCCGTGTGGAGGATTGAAAACATAAAAATAAGTGATACGTGTACAAAACATTTTACTTCCAAACAAGCCACTATCAAAGGAAAATTGTAGAAAACAGTTAAAATTCTACAGATATCCCATTTTAGAGGTGTATTAATGCGGGCTATCCTACCTTCCAAACCTTTTAATCCTACCGTTATGGGACAAGTAAACCATTGGACGTGTTGGTAATAGACAACAAGCAAATAAAGTTAAGAATGGAAATGGGGAACGTGTCAAAGAGACAACAACCCGACTACACAGCTTCCTTCCCTCCTTAATTACGTTATGGTAATTAACTTAAAACCTAAGATTTACTACAACACCGATGAACTTGAGATAAGAGCACCAGTGGTCTCTGGACACTTATTTTAGTGTGTGTTGAAATTGTTGTCTGAAGGTAAACCTGTCCATGACAAACACATTTGGATTTTATGGAAATTGAGAAATAAATAGGAGTCATTAACCTGAAGAATCGAACATGTACGACAATCGTATCACTAACCTAAAATATCCGACTCATGGTACGCAAGCTGCAACAAAAACGATGGGTTATGCAGCAAGTGAAAGACTATATGAAACAATTAGAATTGCAATTTACAATCCCAGTGTAACCAGATGAAGACGGATATAAAACGATTAGAGAAAGGATATGATAAAACCATTAAAGAACTTGAGAAAAAGGTAGATGAGTTTAAAACCACTCTGCAACAAGAACTCGAGGTAAATAAGATTAGAAACTCGACACATAAAAACATTGATGCACCTTCGAAACGTATGTTGTCAATGGAAGCTTAAGAGCAAATCAAGGAAGATCTAGTGCCTTAACGTATCAACCACAAATGCTGTCCGTACTTCTCGTTATATCTCTACGGCAAAATTACAAACAAAACCTGGTAATTTCAGGTAGCACCCCACAGTTAGGTGTGTAGTTTCGCATTTTGGCCCCTGTGGACTTTTTAAATATGTGAGCTAGTGTCCAATAACATTCATTTTTGGATAGCTGAATATTAACATAGCCTTCGTATTGGGTTTATATGAACATCAAGATTATATACTGTATGTAATATAGGCTGTATTTTGTATGACAGTCCGTATTTGTATATCCATACAATACACTGGTCCGTCAATTATTGGGATGTGTTTGTCCACTTTTTGTCGCACGACCTTTGCGATTAGATTTTACGAAAAAAATGAAGCAAACGACACCCATTTTTTATTTGATCATTAGGAAGATAAATGTCATTAAAATTCTAGTTTGATCAAAAATTTGGGCTGATATGTGACAATATTTTTTATGTTAAATAAAGCAGAATGTTGCCATGGATACACATAAAAGGATTTTTTTCACCCTTTCAACTTTTGAAAATCAAATCTATGCAAGATACTGATTACATACATCACAACACAAACAGTTAGGTTAATGTATTAGAAATCCAGGAACAAGAGATGATAAAACATTTTGTGGCTCATTTTTAATTGTATTTACTAGCTTTGGAGTGCTACCTCAAAGGTGTTGACCAAGGCTACTCCCCACTTAAATATTTTTCTGGGATCCGGGCCCGTCTAGCCGCCACAGAAGTTCAACGTTGCCTTATAGCGAATTTTCAATATAAACCACTAATTATGTACTCTTCGGCATATCTTAACGGCAAAGTTTCGAACCAGACCTAGCTCATTTCAATTGTGTTGACCGAGGGAATTCGCCACTTAAAAATGTTTCTGGGATCCGGGCCGTCTAGCCACCACAGAGGTTAAAAGTTGCCCTTACAGCGAATTGTCCATATTAATCACACATTCGGTACTCCTCGGAATATATCTACGTCAAAGTTCCAAACCAGACCAAGCTCGTTTCAATGGTGTTGACCGAGTGAGTTCGCCACTTCAATATGTTTCTGGGATCCGGGCCCGTCTAGGCAACACTGAAGTTCAAAGTTGCCCATTTATGTATTTTTCATACCAACTACACTTTCGGTACTCTTCGGCATATACCTACGGTAAAGTTCCGAACTGGACCTAACTCATTTCAAAGGTATCGACACAGGCTACTCCCAACTTATATTTTTTTCTGGTATCCGAGGCCTACCACCACAGAGGTTCAAAGTTCCCCTTATGGTGAATTTTCCATATTAACCACACATTCGGTACTCCTCAGCATAATGGTGTTGACCCACGGGGGGTAACTTCGATATTTTTTTGGTAGGGGTGTGCTATTTTTGCCTCAAAAAACGTACCCATTTTAATATAACATTCACTGAAATTCAGTACCTATAGTTATATAAATATTTAAGAAAGAATGACCTATACTTATACACAATATTTAAAATATGACCCATGCTTATATAAGCCCTAACTCATCATCACTCATAATTCATAAATAAATCAGCTACCCTTAAGGTAGATTCATGGTATACCGCCATCTTGGATTGAACAATCACAGTAAAAAATCGGTCTAGTTATTTGCCTAAATCTGCAAATTTGAAGACAGATTTGCAATTTAATGGTTAGACTGTTTAATACATTTGTAATAATATAAAGAAAACTTGGCAATATATTGTATAATCCAAAATATTTAAACAAATATAATTTTTCTTGCTTTTAGAATCATTTTTTTCAAACGAGCCATTTAAGGGGAGATAACTCTTTTAGTAAAAAAATTATACTGGACAGATAGGGAATTTTTTTCTTTTTACTTGTAGCAAGAAAACAAGTTCGGTGACACCATTTTTTATTTTTATTTTCTTAAAACATATTACAAAACCTATCTTTTCACATTTTTTTTCAAAATTCTATCTCATAGATTTTTTTTTATGCACACAAATGTGTTTTCCCATGAACAATCTAACCAAATTTAGGCAATTTTCAACGACTCATAGCTTGAAAAATAGCACGGTGACCCCCCCCCTTTTTATTATATATTTGAAAAGAGCATATTAAAATCTTCATTCTGGCTAAGTATAAGAAAATTCTGTCTCAAAAAATATTTACTTATGATCTACCTTAAGTTTTTATATATGAATTGACATCGTTTGGTGCATATCAATAGCATATTTATAGTTTTAGTAGTAATTGAATTATTTGTATCGGCACATTTGACAAGGACAATGTTTAAATTGGTAATGCTGCATGCCGTACAAAATAGTTTACTTAGGATCTTCGTGAATATACTTGTTCACATTAAAAAAGCGATAATCATTATATGTCTATCGAAATATTTTTATTTGATACATACACAAATAGATATTAAATATGGTTTCAGCTAAAATACGTGATATTTGAGGATGCCGAGTATATGGAAAACATGTAACAGCTAATCATTATTAAACTGCTATTCGTTTGGGAGGCTTAAATATGTAGTTTCTGTTGCAATTGCCCTACCGTTGTCAAATTTGAAATATTATACCAACTTGGATCGGTAAGGGCATTTTTGATTATTTTGTTTGGGGACTGCTCTCCATGCAGTTATAACATCTCAACTGTCACAACCTTTGGAAATTTAGAGTTGTGCCAGTTCACATCTCAAATAAGTATTTTTATTTGGCATATCTTTGTAATCTTTGCTGCGTGTTTGAAAAATTTTAAATTGTACCAGCGTCTGTGGTGTCCGCTTAAATTGTATAAACTTTCAAGATTTTTATAGTGTCTCAATTTGAATATATTGACATGATTCATTTGACATCGTGCTATTACCGAAGAAGGATATCTGTTATCCGAAATATCTAATATTTGTTCATTTTATAGTTATTTAATGGTGATGTTGTACCCTTTTTTACTTGTTATATATTATATTTTGTAGTGTACAGAATCATATTAGATGATCCATCGCCCTGTAAGATTAATCGTTGACTATTTAAAGATGATATGTAGATGTTTCACGTCCGGCTATCCTGTCTAGATATTTATTCAGTCATTATATATATAATGGGGCAATATGCGCAATTGTTTCTACATACATGTAGGCGGTAATGGTAACGTTTTCTTCTGTTGCTCAGCCCATATCATAAACTTGTATATGTATGATGGCTTGTTTCGAAGCTGAGACATTTTTACACATGTGGTTAAATTTTCGGGGTACGAAGTGTGATTCATTTTTCCGTAAATTAGCAAACCCCGAGTATCCTTTTGCGATGTGGCTCCTCATGGTAAAAAATCCCATTTTTGACACAACAAGTTCTTTTAAAATTTAATACTTTGAACACATTTAATGGCTCCATAGCTTTTACACATTTATTCTGTGTTCCCTTACTTTCCAAATTAACACAAATGGTTCAGCTCAGTCATTTGTTTATCATAGAAATGTGTCAAATATCACTACACAGAGATTTTTTGTTTACACGTGACTTTTGAGTTCCTCATTTCAAGGCGCATTAGGGATATTGTCCCATATATATATACACACACATGGAAAAAAGTATTGCATCACCTTGATTTTTTAAACCTTGGAAAATCAAACTGCTTTTTTAATAGAATATGATAAAATATTTATATAACACATATTAAAAAAATCTAATGATAACATCGGCATTATAAGAATTAAAAAAATGTATGGAGAAAAAATGATTTAATTAACCACAATTTTGATAACAAAATGAGGTAATTTTTGTACCAAAAAATGCATTAAAAACTGTAATCGAACTTTACAATATCAGACAATTCAAATTTTAAGATGATTTTTCACATCATGGTTGATTGTTTTACACCAAAGAATCAATACTTGGTGCAGCCTCCACTCACAAGAATAACTGCCTCTAAAGTTCTTCTTGTGCCTACGACCATTTTACGAATTTAATGCTAAGGTAATCGCAACCTTTCCTGATGAAGGGAATTGTTTAATTCATTAAGCGTTTGAACTAGGGTGTTCTCTCGCGCATTTTACGCCCAATAAAGTTCCATACATGCTCGATATTGTTCAAATTCTGACTTCCATCAGGCCAAGAAAGTTAAACCGAGTTTCATTGGACCAATGGATCCTCATTCAAGATGCTTATTTCAACTTTGGCGAGCTCTGCACAATTGAAAACGAGCCACGTTCTGTCTGATTTGAAGCAAGAGTCCCGGAAACGGTCATGTCGCACGATAATCAGTAGTTACGAGTCGGTTTCGAGCAGTTTTTGTTTTAAGTCTTTCGTATGGCAACCACTCTCTTTTCATGATTGTAAGTTGTTTGCAAAGAATTTTCTTCTGACCAAACTGCATAAGGCTTGGTTTTCCATAGCTGATGTTTAATGAGGTTTTTATCCAACGCAATGATAGGTTTGAACGTAGTTTTCAATTTAGACTTATTTATATTTTTTCGTTTGGGCTTGTATCATATTTTCCCTCCGGTTTATATGATCCGTTTATCCTATATTGACTCTTAAAATTCAAGAGTCTATCTTAAATTGAGGGTAAATTATATGTCCTTCCAAATACCGTTTCGATCCTTTACATCACTGAAGAGACATATATTGTCGAAATCTAGATCTGGTGTACAAAAAAAATATTGACACCTTATGTTTGTGTCATAACATCTTGGCCACAAGTTAATTGTTTTCTGTTTAGTATTAAATTTATATTAAGATCCATTTTGTTACATCTCCTGATCAATTTTTTTTTGCTCCATAAAAAGGACGGCGGTATGTTCTTTTCTGAATATATTAACTATTTACATTTCATTGCCATCACCCAATATACAGTATATTTTTTTTAATTAGCAATATTATATATATACGGTATTCGAAAAATCAGGAATCATGCAGATCAATAATTTGTTATCTGCTTTACCATAGTTATTTTTTTATCATAAAATTTGGGAATAAAATATATTTTGTTATTAGGAGAAAAACATACCCTCCTTTTTTAAATTTAATGCCGAATCCCTTAGTGTACTAATATGAATAGTATTTAACTGGAAATGTTAAAAAAAAATATTGATGCTAACGAAAATATTTTATTTAAATAGTTATCAAAGGTACCAGGATTATAATTTAGTACGCCAGACGCGCGTTTCGTCTACATAAGACTCATCAGTGACGCTCATATCAAAATATTAGTAAAGCCAAACAAGAACAAAGTTGAACAGCATTGAGGATCCAAAATTCCAAAAAGTTGTGCCAAATACGGCTAAGGTAATCTATGCCTGGGATAAGAAAATCCTTATTTTTCGAAAAATTCAAAGTTTTAAAAAACAGACAGGAAATATGTCTGTGAACCAAAAAGTTCAAATCTAACTGAAAATTAGAGTGCCCTTTACTCACTGATCATGCAAGAGTGATTCTATTCATAAAAAGTGTCCGTGTAACAAGTGTCGGTTAGTGTATAGAAAGGTATATACTATGATAATTAGAGCGAGAAGCTACAGTTTAGCACATATTTACAACTTGAGTAATCCTGTAATTAGTATATTGATATGTTTTGGCTGACTATGTGTAGCTCATTTACGTAGTTTTATAAATCTACTCACTATTATCATTGTAAAATATTGACTCCAGAATGAAAAGATTGTAGTTGTTGGTGTAAGTATGTTTATATACATAAAGCTGTGTTTTACTATACATGATAAATTTTAAAACAAAAGAGGGTGGTGGAAAACGCTTATTTTTGTTGGGTATGATCAATGCTTTGAATAAGAACATACAGTTGGACCCCCTCCCCCTTTTTAGCTCACCTGACCCGAAGGGCCAAGTGAGCTTTTCTCATCACTTTGCGTCCGGCGTCCGTCGTCGTCCGTCGTCCGTCGTCGTACGTTGTCGTTAACTTTTACAAAAATCTTCTCCTCTGAAACTACTAGGCCAAATTTAATCAAACTGAGCCACAATCAACATTGGGGTATCTAGTTTAAAAAATATGTCCGGTGACCCGGCCAACCAACCAAGATGGTCACCATGGCTAAAACTAGAACATAGGGGTAAAATGCAGTTTTTGGCTTATAACTCAAACATGTCAAAAACCAAAGCATTTAAAGCAAATCTGACATTAGGTAAAATTGTTTATCAGGTCAAGATCTATCTGCCCAGAAATTTTCAGATGAAACGGACAACCCGTTGATGGGTTGCTGCCGCTGAATTTGGTAATTTTATGGAAATTTTGCTGTTTTTGGTTATTATCTTGAATATTATTATAGATAGAGATAAACTGTAACCGGCTAAATGTTCAGCAAAGTAAGATTTACAAATACGTCAACATGACCGAAATGGTCAGTTGACCCTTTAAGTAGTTATTGCCCTTTATAGTCAATTTCTAACCATTTTTCGTAAATGTTAGTAATCTTTTACAAAAATCTTCTCCTCTGAAACTACTGGGCTAAATTAATCCAAACTTGGCCACAATCATCTTTGGGGTATATTGTAAAAAAATGTGTCCGGTGACCGGGCCTTCCAACCAAGATGGCCGCCACGGATAAATATAGAACATAGGGGTAAAATTGAGTTTGTGGCTTATAACTCAAATATCAAAGCATTTAGAGCAAATCTGACGGAGTGAAATTGTTTATCATGTCAAGATCTATCTGCCCTAAAATTTTCAGATGGATCCGACAACCAGTTGTTGGGTTGCTGCCCCTAAATTGGTAATTTAAAGGAAATTTTTACGTTTTTTGTTATTATCTTGAATATTATTATAGATAGAGATAAACTGTAAACAGCAATAATGTACAGCAAAGTAAGACCTAAAAATAAGTCAACATGACCAAAATGGTCAGTTGACCCCCTAAGGAGTTATTGTCCTTTATAGTAAATTTTTAACAATTTTCATAAAATTTGTAAATTTTTACTAACATTTTCCACTGAAACTACTGGGCCAAGATCATTATAGATAGAGATAATTGTAAGCAGCAAGAATGTTCAGTAAAGTAAGATGTACAAACACATCACCATCACCAAAACACAGTTTTGTCATGAATCCATCTGCTTCCTTTGTTTAATATTCACATATACCAAGGTGAGCGACACAGGCTCTTTAGAGCCTCTAGTTTGGGGGTTAGAACCTCTTTTAGAAATGAATGAACCTGCCCTGGTATGTACCCATTGGTAGTCTAGTGGATAGTTTACATGCATGAAATATCTATCACTGGACATTAAGCAATCAATAATCAATCAATTCATGACGAAATAGCTTAAATTGCTTTAATTTCCCTTCATGGTTTTACTCTTTTTTTTGGGGAACAAAGTAATTACATGGAAGATAAATGATTACAATTTTAGATGGCATTGTACTCTAATCAAGTTATAAATAACTATATGTGTTACTTTTATTTAATTGAAAGAAACTTTTATTATCAAACACATTTAAAAATCCAAGGATTAAATAGTGGGGTGTTTAAAATTTAATTTGAAAACTAGTTACAAACTATTTAGTTTAATTTGGAACACAACATTTTTTCAAAATAGCCAGTAGCAAATTTTTTTTTCAATATCTTGATTACGATACAATGAAATCTTAACCTTATGATCATTCATGCGTAGTTACTTAGTACACGGGAAAAGTATGTACTATGAAAGTTAGAAGGCAAATTCAAGCAATTTGATAGGACGAGAAGTTGTAAGTATGTGCTAACTAAAAGGAGTCGATGTATCGTCTAAAAAGAGTCCGTGTAACACCCGTTGTTTTACTGTTTTTCTAAAGCTTTGTGGGGGGCAAAGTCGTACAAATAGTTGCTCCCTTATAAGGCTACTTAATAGGTTTTTTATGTAACAAACCAAATAATATATCAAGTTTAGACAAATTATTCGATAAAAAAAACAACATAAATAATTGTTATAAATATCAATTTTATTAAAAAAAACGTTTCTTCCTTAAATATACCTGGTAAAATGCATGTTCTTAATACCTTGTTTTGTGTACACTGAACCACAGAACATTGACTATCGACTGCATGTAGACAAAACATGATGTAAACTACGTGTAAACATTGAGTTTTATCAATAAAAACGTAATTGTGTTTAGTTTCATTTCAATGAGAAAACGGCCTTTTAAGATATCACTGGTTGACATGTAATACTGATTGACAAAAACACAATGGTGGGGTTATGAAGTTCACCGACACAAAATGCCAAATATAATTTTCAAGTTGAACTTTTTTATTTCAGGTAGACTAGAAGATACTGAACTCAGGTTAGTTATGGTAGGTAGGACTGGCTCTGGAAAGAGCGCTACTGGAAACACAATTATGGCGAAAACTGGTCATTTCGAATCAAAATTATCCGGAGGTTCAGTCACCCGTGAATGCAAAAGAGGTGAATGCAACCATGCAGGGCGTAAGGTAGTGATTGTAGATACACCTGGTTTATTCGATACGAAAGTGTCGTATGCTGAGATATCAAAAGAAATTATCAGATGTGTGTCAATGTCAGCACCGGGTCCACATGTGTTTCTTTTAGTTATTCAGATAAGCAGGTTCACAGATGAGGAAATTGATACCTTAAATCGTCTTTTTGAATTATTTGGAAACGAAATGGGAAAACATGCAATCATTACATTTACCAAACTTGATGACCTCGAAAGTGAAGGAATCAAAATTGAAGATTATATAAAAACAGCTCCAAAAAAACTGACAGAATTCTTGAAACTTTGTCAAAATCGATATATTACATTTAACAACAAAGCGTCTGAGGTGAATAAAACAATGATGGTTAAAGATCTTATTGAGTTCGTTGATTACATTGTAAAAATGAACGGAGGGCATCATTATACAAATACGATGTATAAGGAAGCTGAAGCAAGTTTACAGAGAAAAATTAAAGAAGTAGAAAAGACAATAGAAATGCAGAAACGAACTGAAATTGAACGAATACAGTCAACTTTTGTTCAGCAAATAAATACTGTCAAGGAAGAAAATCAGATATTAGCTACCAAAGTTTTTAGTCAAGAAGCCGATCAAGAAAAAGTTCACAGAGACAAAGAGATCGCCCTGCAAGAGATCAATAGATTGAGAGATGAAATGAATAACATTGACAAGGAGCGCAATGAGGAGATTTATCTTAGGAAAAAAGAGGAGAAAATAATAAAAGAACAGCAGGCAAAGGCCTTAGATGAAAAGGAAAAACAACAGATTGAAATTCTCCAGACTATGCAAAAACAGCAAAGTGAAATGATTCTCAGAATTCAAGAAATGGAACTTCAGAGGCAATTGCAACTTTCGACAGCTAAAGAGAATCATAATGCAAAAATAGAGGCTGAAATAAAACGAGTTATGGATGGGACTGAGCAAAGGTTTAATGAGCTATTAAAGATCTTGGAAGCTAAAGATAGAGCTAATGAAAAACTTCAGGAACAGAATAAAGCAATGCATGCTGATATGCGTGAAAGGGAGAAAGAGTTCATAAAACTGCAGGATGAACAAAGAAAACAATTAGAGCAGGAGAAACATCAATTATATGAAGATCTAAAAAAGCAGCTAGATAAAGAAATGAAAAGCATGAACGCCTCAACGGAAGAAAAATTACAAGAACAGAGAAAGAGGGATAAACAACAAATGGACGAAATCAAGAAAGAAAATGATAGAAATAATGCTCAACTTCAGGAACAAATAAAACAACGTAACGATTTATTGAACAAAATAAGAACTGAAAACGACGAAAAGCTCTCTAAACAACAAGAAACACACAAAAAGCAGTTAGAGGAAGAAAAAGAACAGAACGAATTGGCTTTAGAGAAGAAACGGAAAGAACAAGAAACATTAATGCAAGCGCTTTTACTGAAGCAAAATGAACTGGAAATCAAATATCTAAAAGAGAATCAGAAGGGGCAAATTGAGGTGAAAGAAGAATTTGAGAGACAATTGACAGCGCAGAAAACATCGATGGAAAACAGAATGGCTGACACGCTCCATGCACAACAAGAAGAACACGAAAAACAAAAACAGGAACTAGACGAAAAAATAAAGAAATTTAATGACAAAGAGAATATGAGCCTCATGGGCAAGATTAAAGCGTTCTTCTTCCCTTAACACCCATTATATATCTTCCAACTTTACACTCAGCTTCCACAAATGTCTGTCATATTCTCTACCTCAAATCTTATATTAAACGTGTTTTGTTTTTGACTGAACAGAAACAGTTAAAGGATTCACAACAAAGTGAATATTTGACATCTCTACAATTAAATCATAGCTAATAAATCAGTAATACCTGATTTAACAAAAGAGGTATTTTTAAAACTAATAAATTAATTGACAAACAATAAATCGATATTGTATTTGGATATAAAGGTACAATACAACCATCTCGTATAGACTATAGTATCTATAATAAACATAGGCGTATCAATATCTATCTAAAATTGAATGTTTCTGCCAAGTCTATCCATAACAATAATATCAGATTGATATTCAATATAATCATTGGTCAAATTATAATCAATACAATTATCTATTATAGGTAAAATTTATAGATAATTTAAATACTCATCTTTCAAAAATTCACTGAGGCCAGGTTTGGGTGACTGATTTACTACTGTTGACACACGGACTGATGGGCCTATAGTGTGTGTAGGACCCACAAGAGTATCACTGCCCCTTTTTCTTTTTCTCTTCACCTGGAACTCCATCAACTGGTTAGCACCCTGCAATTTATTCCTAAGTCCACCAATTGTATCCGTCTCTCTATCACCAATAAATGGCTCTCAACGAAATATCGGATTCACCTTCATTATCCAAACTAAATTCAAACGAACATAACCGACTAACACAGCTAGAAAAATTAACGTTACCTATCGAGTAGACCCTGTCGTGCCGAATGATTTAACCGCCAAATCACACAAAACACTTAACCTAAGCGCCATCTATGGGCAGACAATTCAGAAGAAAATAATTTCATTCTAATTCATAAAATCAACCAACTGAAATTATATAAATGCGGGATATCTTAATCATGTTAATGTTTACGAAATATATTAATGTCTTTGAATCCTTTTCGTCCAAATTCTTTTTTTTTTTGGCCGAAATACTTTCAAAGTTTTTAATTTTACATATCTTATTTGAATATCATCGACTGTACTGTACTTATAATTAACATTTCTGCGACAATTGCTATTTACAAAATTGTTAAAATGAATACTAAAATATAGAATTAAGAATGGAAATGGGGAATATGTCAAAGAGACAACAACTCGACCATGGAGTAGAAAAGAGTCGAAGACTTCAGTTGGCCGCTAAATAAAAACATGTTCTAGATCAGTGATATAGACTTAACTCCAAAACATATAAATGAACTAAAATTAAAAACTATACAAGACATGATTTACTGAAAGTACTCTCAGGTCTGTACTTAGGCCACGTCTATTCTGTGTTTTATTATAAGAATAAGAATAAGAATACATTATTAATCCAATTATGGACCCTTGCGGGTTTTAAATTTCATACAATGATTACAGTGATTTGTGTTATAACAATGAAATAATAAATGAAATACATGACAATAGAAGACTGAACAGTTATTGCATGCACATGGAAGAGAAAGTAATATGGGAAACTATCAATTTCTGTAAGGATTATTCCCCTTTAAACAGATATGGTATTTTGGGCTGCATAAAAATGAAATACAGCCCCAACTGATTAGATATAAGGGTATTTTTCTCCCATGTACACACAGCAACCAATTACTAGATATGTATGTATATAATTATATTTCTTTCACAATTGCAAGAATATGATAAGCACCTTAGAGATTTGACTGCAGTTTATTAATGCATATATAAGCATTTACATATTAATAGATGAAATATGCATACACATAGATAGAGAAATGTGTATTTAAATTTAATTTTTCAACTTAAAATATATATATGGATAAACTAAAAGAGATTTAGCCATTAACAGAATTTGTGGATCTCAATTCAAAACTCTGGATAAGAAAAACACTTAACTTTTTAAGTATATGTTTATCTTCAGTAGTCATTAACCATAAAAATTTGCAGTCTAAGTTATTAAAATTTTGACAGTGCTCATGAGCTTGTGCAAACAATGATTCCCGACATTTATTATACAATGGACAGTTTATTAAAAAATGAAACTCATCTTCAATATCATTAAGAGAACAAAAATTACAAGTCCTCTGTGACCTTTCTATAGGTTTGTTCTTATGTCGCTCTTTTTCTACTCGTAATTGGTGAGCACTTATGCGAAATTTACATAAAATTTGTCTTGATTGAAAACTTTGAATATCAAGATATTTTTCCATTTGGAAATTACTTTTATGAGAAAAATATATATCTAGCTTTCCATTAACATTATCTTTATCATTGAACCATGCTTTTAATAATAATGTCTTTAACTTTTTCATAATAAGTTGTTTTAATCTATTTATTGAATAATCAATACAATATGTTTCTTTCAATTCAAGCTTTTGTAAAATAAATTTAACAGAGGAATACCATGTCATAGTGTTATGTTCATGCATATCTTTGTTACATAAAAACGCTTCTTTCAATAAATTTGAGTTACAATCATGTAATATATGCAGATAGCTTATCATAGATATAACAATATTAAAATATATAGGAAATCTACCTAATTCTGATTGTACAGCAACATTTGTACTTTTATTATTTAAGCCTAAAATATGCTTACAGAACTTTAAGTTCATTTTATCAGCAACATTATTCTGGTATATTTTTTCAAGTACATTTGTAGCATCTTTTTTACAAGAAGCAGAGTTGGTTTTAAACATTCCCCATATCTCTGAGTCATACAAAATAATAGGTTTAATGGTATGGTCAAACAGATGTAAATTTGTTTTAATACTAGAATCTGAGCCAGATAAACATCTATTAAGTTTATATATGAAGCTTTTAAAGATTTATTAAATAAGTCTTCTTTTGCATAATTAAATAGGCCACTTGACTGGAATATAACTCCAAGGTATTTATATTTGAAAACAGTTTCAATTAATTCATTTTTAAAATAGAATGGTTCTTTTATGTGGCGTCCACTTTTATTAAAAATTAAAACTTTAGTTTTTTTTTAAGTTTACATTTAGGCACCAGGTATCACAGTATGATTCCAATGCCTTCAAGCGCTTTTGAAGTCGATCAGCAGAATCAGAAAATACAATGACATCATCTGCATACATAAGACAGTCTATGCGACTAGTGCTGAGTTATTATATGTATTTCTATCACCCATCTGATGAGTTAAGCTTTAATTTTTCAACTGATTTTTATGGTTATTTCTTATGTTGTGCTGTTATACCACTGTCCCAGGTAAGGGGGAAGGGTTGGAACCCTGTAACATGTTTTACCCCGCCACACACTGTATGTATGTGCCTGTTTCAAGCCGGGAGCCTGTAATTCAGTGGTTGTCGTTTATGTTGAACATATTTGTTTTTCGTTCATTTTTTTGTACATAAATTAGGCCGTAAGTTTTCTCGTTTGAATTATTTTATATGTTTTATTTCGGTGCCATTTATAGCTGACTATGTGGTATGGGCTTTGTTCGTTATTAAAGGAAGTACGGTGGCCTATAGTTGTTAATTTCTGAGTCATTTTTGTCTCTTGTTGCGAGTTGTCTCATTGGCATTCATACGTATCACATCTTTTTTTACAATAACAAAAGCCAGAGGCTCTTGACTTTGAACAGGCGCAATAATGCGGCTTCATTAAACATGTTTAATAAGATCTGAAACCTCCCTATAGCCAATGTAGAAAAGTAAACACACATGCATATACATATAAAAAAGAAGATGTGATATGATTGCCAATGAGACAACTGTCCACAAGAGACCAAAATGATACAGACATAACAACTATAGGTCACCGTACGGCCTTCAACAATGAGCAAAGCCCATACCGCATAGTCAGCTATGAAAGGCCCCGTTATGACAATGTAAAACGTCTGCAATGAAAAATGATTAAGTAAACGGGCACACGTTTTGTACTATTTGTCTCTCTTTATTTTATTTGTATACTAAATAGGTGATGTAACAAAACAAAGTAAAAACTCTTCTTTGAAGCAAACAGGTATCATGAATATGGGGAATAATTGTTCCAAATGTTGTTGAATAATCATTTCTGAATTATCAACAATTACTGGTATGCATATTTGACCTTTACATGATACTTTTCTCATTAGAATAAACATTTATATTTCACAGATGAACTTGTTATAATAAACATTATTTACTAACCTTCAATATATGTTCCATCATTTAATAAGATGAATATTTTCTCATACTCATCAGTAGTTGTAGTATACATTCAGGTGAAAGTGTTATATGAGTTACCGGTGAGTATATCTAACTCATATTAACACTTTTCATTTTACATAATAATCAAATAATTAGCATTTAATCTGTTTTGGTTTAGAATATAATCAGCATTTAAAATCTGTTTTGATTTATATAATAATCAATCAGGTGTAAACTATACTTCAGCATAATAGGAACATTTGTTATACTCATCAACATATATAAGATAAGTTCCTAATATCAGTGGAACAAATATAATACAGAAGGAAAAATATTCCATGACATTATTTCCGCAGAACAACTATTATTATAATATTTATACGTTGACAGTTTGACCTTATGTTGATTTTGCTGGCATACCAAAACAGGATGTTCAAGTTCTTTCTTATATTTTTCAGTCTACGTGTGTCATATACAGTTTAAATTTCTATTTGAATGATTTTTTTTTTGTGTGTTATGTTGGTAATTATTCATATATGGAATTGTTAATTGATACGTTGACACATATGATGTTTGTTAGTTTCAACTTACTATGAATGTGTTTTAATTGTTTACATTTGTTTTTACCAGAATAGTTGGCTCTATATATACCAGAGATGCTTCCCGTCAACGTGGTATCGTTGGTGTTTTATGTATGCCATTTTCTCATGTTGGTTTTTTATTTCTTTTGTTTTGCCTTAAATTGTAAACTATTTGTGTCTCTAATTTGTTTTACATTGAGTTGCAAAGTGAAGTATTGAAATTAAAGAGGAAAATCTTCTAGCTAAAATATTCATTGATAGAGGTTTCTTGCATGCTTATATTATTAACAATATCCGCCGGGATAAAAGGTAGTTCTATTTACAAAACTACCATCCTTAATTTGACAAATTTTCACACCTTATCCACTAAATATTTACAGGAAATCAACATTTTTATTATATATTTATGATTATATATTTATGATTATCAATTAAAAATATATATTATTAATGTTTGCATATATATATTAAATATGTATTATTATTGTATGCATATAAATTTATCAAATTTGTATATATCATTATACTGAATTTTCTGAGATCTTACTTAATTCATCCGTACTTTGTATGTAACTATAATTAATTCATTATTTTTGTTGTACTAATTTCATGTAAATTGTGATAAAATTTGGTGTGTTCTTGTTTGAGTAGTATTGTTTGTCAGTGTGTGATAATTTTAATTACAAATATGATAATATGAAGTTTTTATTCATTTATGAATTATTATTTATTATTTTTTTAATTAATTAATTAATTGATTTATTTATCAATTTATTAATTTATTAATCTATATATGTGTTTGTTCGCTTATTGATTTATTTATTAATATATTTCTAAATCACACTTTAAATACCATGTAGCAAATAACACTTGCTGAAATGCTGTATAAGTCTAGCATGTTTGAACATTTTTCTGAATTTAATCTGCTTCTTACGGCTGTCACTTTTGTACTTTTATATAACTAAAGAAGTATAGATTATGTATTTGTTTGAAATACTTCAGGCCACCCTCTTCGATTAAAATATGTAACATCAAAGAAAATCTTATCATAGGTCTCTGGCATTTACCATAATGGCATTCATCGTGATTTTTACATGTCATTCGGAATAGTTGATACGTTGGTATACTCCAGATATGTCAGATATCCACGTAATACAGTCCTGTTCAACACCATCTGCATATACCATATTAGTATGAAAACTGATGATATGAATGGCATTTGGACAACTATAAAAACCTACCCCACAAAAAGTATCCCAGGCAGATCACCATAGCCGTATTTGGCACAACTTTTTGGAATTTTGGGTCTTCAATGCTCTTCATCTTTGTTTGGCTTTCTTTCCAATTTTGACTAGAGTGCACTGGTGAGTCTTATGTAGACGAAACACGCGTCTGGCGTATTAAAGTTTATTACATTGGTTGCAATGAATTACATTGATTTCCCAGTTAGATAAAAACCGATAATTTCACATGTGAAATAAACGTGGTTATTTCACTCTCTGACGTCATACAACAATAGGCGTTGTCAAGACGTCGATAACGTCGGATCAAAACAAATTGTCAATGCGTAGGAAAAAGATATAGTTCCTTACATTTTCTACATTAATTTCATAAAAAAAGGCCATTTGCCAATGTAATAAATAGAATAACTAATCGCCGTATTTGAATATCAAAAATAAGACAACTTGTGACCGAACGCCGCTATGGATTAAACTCGTGCTGCGCACTCGTTTAATCCATGCGTCGTTCGGTCACGCGTTGTCTTATTTTCGATATTCAAATACGGCGATTAGTTATACTATAAATAAGCCTGGCACCTTTAATAACTATAAACATGTCGTAATGTTCTATTGTATTGTTAATTTGTGTATTTCTCTATCCTGAATGGTTTTTTTCATTTGTTTGCACTTAGTCCTGTCATGTGATGTTGTCATTTTAGTGTTATATTTAATATTGCCATGAAAGCGGGAGGTTTGGCTAGCCACAAAACCAGGTGCAACCCATCATTCTTTTCTTAAAAGTGTCCTGTACCAAGTCGGGAACAGGCCAAAAGTACGTGTATTTACTGAGTGTAAGCTCAAAACTAATGATAATAAATAAATGAACCATGTCTCCAAGACTAAAGTATCAATTAGTACACGTCCAGTGGACTTGGCATGAACAGTTGAAGAACTACCAAATCTAGCTAGCTACAGTAGGTAGTAAACCAGTTTTATTTCAGTCAGATAATTAGAAATTGCAAACTCTTATGTGAGAAAACTATCCACCAGAGCTCATATGATGTGATAGTATGCAATTTTAGGTCACCCTATGTCCTTCAACAATAAAACAAAAATGTATAATGATCATGTCAAAAGGCCAAACATGACTAATAGAGAAAACTAATAATCTTATTTTTAACAAGTTAATATATGAGAACAAAATATAATATAAACCAAAGACAAGTACTAAATACTTGGGATTATTATTGATTACCCTTAAATATTGATGTAGAATGTTTTTAATGGATTTTAAATCACAGTTATCATCAATATTCACCTTGTTTACCAACAGTTCACTGTACAACAGAAAGTTCTATACCAAAATCCGTGTATGTGTACTGCATCAGAAACAAATTTTAGATAGAACACAGGGAGACTATAAAGAAACAGTAAAAAAAAAATATCACTTTGAGATAGAGTATAGCATTTTGTCATTAACTGTTCCATTAAAAGTTCCAGCTATACAACTGTGATTCAAAAATCAAACCTTACTACTACATTTTTTCTTGATTTTATCAATGAATATAAAAGATGCCATATGTTGTCATATCATTAACAAAAAGAACTAATCAATGCCAGGTAATAAAAAGAAAAACAATTTACTACATAGTTGACTATGCAAGAAAATCATGTGTATTGTTTAAAGCATGATTCTCATGTTTAAATTTATTTCATGTATTTCATACATAGCTCCTTTGGAAAAAAATTTAAGCGAACATCATGTGTTAATTTCAAAAAGATTTCATTTGTGGCACATTTACTAGTGTATGTCAACAATTTTGGAAAATAAGCTGTGATTGGATCACATTGTGACAAGTGTTTTAATCCTGATTAACACTATCAAAGAAAATTAAAACCTATAAGTATATTTTTTTTTAAACCAAATATACATATAAAAAAGAAGATGTGGTATGATTGCCAATGAGACAACTATCCACAAAAGACCAAAATGACACAGACATTAACAACTATTGGTCACCGTACGGCCTTCAACATTGAGTAAAGCCCATTCCGCACAGTCAGCTATAATATGCCCCGATAAGACAATGTAAAACAATTCATACGAGAAAACTAACGGCCTTCTTTATGTAAAAAAATGAACGAAAAACAAATATGTATGAAATAACGATATGCTTCCTTGGGGAGATAACCTAAAAATACTATTCTTTTGAATAAAGACTTTTTGAAACCAAAAAGCGATTATCTCCCCTTCCTACAAACATATTGCAATTTCAAATATTTTACTGAATATGAAATGTTTTTATTCACATAGTGTGTGATTCTTATAAATATAGAATACTTTTCGAGAGAAAAACTCTATAAAAGCTTAGTTTTGACATTTTTATAGCAATTCAAAATAAAACAGTTCACCTTTAGTATGGTAATGGCAATAATATAACTATACAGATTGATAGACTGATTTAGGAATTACATCAATACAGTGGAGTTACAGACTTGTAGGATTGTAAGTATGATTTATTTTATCACTTTGCACTTTCACATTTTGGCTGAACAGTTTGTTCAAATTTTTGACCAGTTGAACAATTTGGTTTAATAAAACAAATTGCAATTGGGTCAAAATTTTGAATGAGTTGCAATTGGTGAATAGCAACACTAACAGTCAAGTCACTGTAAATTAAAGTTATTGTCCGGAAACCAAATGTATCTTTGGAAGACAACGCAGACCACAAAGCAGACAAGGACATAGTACCTTTATAAAATCCCAAAATTAATTTTTCAGTCATATAAAACAGATCAAGCCTGTTTATTTTTAACATATTTTAACACACACACCCACACCTCTTTTTTTCTTCTTCCAGAAATAAAAATAAAATGTTAGCTTGCTTACCTCTGAAATCTTGTTCATACATTGTATATTACTAAGTACTTACTTGGGAAGTTGCATTTTAAAAAGTTCCAAATGTGTACAAAATTCATCTTTTACTTGACAAGGTTATTTTTCATAAATTTATTAGATTCTTGAATTTCTGAAGAAAAAAACTTTCAGCTGAAGGGAGTGGAAAACATATTTCTTTAAACTATAACTTACATTAGCTATGTATTTCCTATATCTATGTGGTCATTTAAATTATAATGTTAAGCTGTTTATTTTTCTACCTCTTCTAAATGCATAATTTACTATTTTTGGGGTGAAAAGTCCTACAAGTCAGATCCATAATACAGGTACCAATTAAAAAAAGGCCAGAAACAAACTGCTGTATTTTTAGTTCTTTTGCCCTTTTTCTGTTACTTTTGTATTGTATCTTATACATGTAGATATTCTCAACATCCTGACATTTCCACAACATGCAAACCAATGTAATCAGTAGTGTTGAGTGTTTGCTATGTCTTAACAGCTAATATTTTGAAATCTCATATTAAATAAATTAAAAAAAACAAAAAGAAAATACAAAAAAATTACATTTATTTTACTGACTTAACAAATTAAACACATGATAGATGAACAAATGACTTGAACAATATCCATACAAAAATAGTAAATTAAAACATGTCATAATAAAACAGTAAGTGTAAGTGTAATGAGATTGCCCACTATTATTGTAGAACTAGAAATCTTAAATTCAACTTCTAGAATCCTTGCTTTCATCTTAGTTTAATGTTCGTCAATCCATTTACATAAGTTCTATTTCATTATTGTTTTGTGACACAATTCTCATAGTTTATTCTTGTGTTTCCATTCCTTCTTCATCCTCCTCATCCTCCTCTTCTTCTCCTTCCTTCTTTTCTGGCTTCTCATAAGCTTTGTCTGATGGTGTGACAACTACTCCTTCCCACACACTCATGTCAGTAGCTATGCCTGTAAAAATAATAATATCAAATTTTACCTAATATGGTCTACATATAGCTCTATCTTCCTTGTTCTTTGCCTATTTATGCATTATTTAATGTTGTCAGTATATTTATTTCTCAGGTTAAGCAGAGTTTAATCTAGGATTTTGAGGGCTTCAGTCACTTTTGCACACTATTAAATTCAACCTAACTTTGTCAGATTTTAAAGAACTTAGGCATGATTGGCAGTTATTGTATGATGAGACTGTATTGGCCCTTAATATGAAAGATTTTGACATGGGATCCGAAAATTTAGTTCACAATTTCTCATCAATTTGTTCCAGGAGACATGTCTGATCAACAAAAGTTGGATTCCATTTTTTTTAAACAAGGAATTACAGCAGAAATTAACTTGCAACGATTATCTCACTGCATAATCATTATCCTTATAAAACGTCTAAATCGATATTGGGATATCATTTCTATTAAGTTGGAACTGTATAAAATCCTTTTTTGAACGATTATATTGACTATAAGGAGGTTGTAAACAAATCAAGAATAGTCAATAGAACACGTTTTCTACTTTCGGTTTTAAAATGAAGTGAAAATGGGAAGTGACACATGGATAACAAATTCAAAACGAGTGCTGATTCATTCATTAGGAGATTATCATTTTTCGATTTAAAGTCCTTTAGTAAGATATATATTGTCTCTCTTGTTTAATTGATACTAAATGATTTTGTATTTTACGTTTTTGGTGTCTATAAATAGTCATAGGAATACTTTAATGCATGTGTAGCACACAGTACAGGAAGCACCTGTTTGCCTCTGGGAAAACATTTCTGAAAGTTTTGAATAAAGTTCTATATTTTAATTGGAAATTGTCAATATTTTTTGATGAACATTTATATTAAATATGACGAAAATGCGTTTGAATGACGAATCTACGACAAATGAACTTCAAATTGTGATCGTTTGAGAAATACTGCAATTCAAATGCGTCCGGGGGGAAACAATTTTGATCAAATGACGAAACTATACCCCTGGATGTTGAAATGCAGACGACTGATTTTCCTGGGGAAAATAATTATGATGGTCAATTATGAGGTTGATTTATAATTAACGGATTAATGACCCATAGAATGGCGATAAGCGGATTAGTTGTCATCACAACTTGTAACACCTGTTGCAAATGTTAATTACCTGGGGGTCATAAACTTGTTAAAAACATTTTAATGCAAAAATATTATTACACTTTCAAAATTTAAGTGACGAAATTGATTTGAAATACTTTAGTCAATGCGAAAACTGTTTCGTAAATAACGATAAGTGAGGAGCACTAGCAAAATCACTGAGGTTAAGTAGAATGTTGTATTTTTGTAAATTTATTTGGTTAATACATTTTACCCTTACATGTAGTATTTATCATATCATGTGATGACAATCCTTAAACACTAAAGTCCAGCTATGCCATCAAACAGGGTAAAACTAAAAATCTAAACATCTCTATTAATAAAAGACAAATTGATAAATGTCGTAACAGAACAGTCTAACTTAAAAATACTCATACAGGGTTTCAGCTGGCTTTTCCATTTACGCATTTTGCGAAAAAATCAAAATTGTGGTGATTAAAATTCATTATTTGCAAAAGAATTATGATGTCATGATTTCTATTTCAATTTTATCTTTTGAAATTAAATGTTTAGTGATTATTTATTACAATGTAGACTAAAATAAAAACTAGAGGCTCTAAAGAGCCTGTGTCGCTCACCTTGGTCTATGTGAATATTAAAGGAAGCAGATGGATTCATGACAAAATTGTGTTTTGGTGATGGTGATGTGTTTGTACATCTTACTTTACGGAACATTCTTGCTGCTTAAAATTATCTCTATCTATAATGAACTTGGCCCATTAGTTTCAGTGGAAAATGTTAGTAAAAATTTACAAATTTTATGAAAATTGTTAAAAATTGACTATAAAGAACAATAACTCTTAAGGGGGTCGTCAATTGACCATTTCGGTCATGTTGACTTATTTGTAAATCTTACTTTGCTGAACATTATTGCTGTTTACTGTTTATCTCTATCTATAATAATATTCAAGATAATAACCAAAAACAGCAAAATTTCCTTACAATTACTAATTCAGGGGCAGCAACCCAACAACGGGTTATCCGATTCATCTGAAAATTTCAGGGCAGATAGATCTTCACCTGTTTAACAATTCTAACCCTTGTCAGATTTGCTCTAAATGCTTTGGTTTTTGAGTTATAAGCCAAAAACTTCATTTTACCCCTATGTTCTATTTCTAGCCATGGCGGTCATCTTGGATGGTTGGCCGGGTCACCGGACACATTTTTTAAACTAGATACCCCAATGATGATTGTGGCCAAGTTTGGTTTAATTTGGCCCAGAAGTTTCAGAGGAGAAGATTTTTGTAAAAGTTAATGTCGACGACGGACGACGACGCCTGACAGAAAACGGCCAGGTGAGCTAAAAAATGAATTATCATATACAGCAATTGGCTACCTGATTTTTTTTTTGTTAGAAAGGAAATTTGTAAGAAAAATATGTTTATGTTAGTTAGTTGGCGAAAAATAATTGAAAGCGCCTAAAAAATATATATGGATTTGATGAAAGAGGTGGCAAAAAAGAAAATTGACTGAGAGGGAAACCTGCACTCATGGCAAAGAATGTATACTAGAATTGAAAAATTGTACCATCAAAAGTTGCTAGGTATCAAAAGGAATGTTTTAATCTTACAGGAAAAAATTCCAAAATATTTACTTTTTACTAGTGTTGTCAAATCATACACTTTTGCCTAACCGGTTACTCGGATAATCGTTCGACCAATTAACCGGTTAACCGGTAATTTAAGTTGGTGTTTGAAGCCTTATCAATAGAACCCTACACATAGATATAAGATGTGGTATGAGTGTCAATTTGACAACAAGTCATAAATACGCTTTTAGAATTGAAGTTTTTCTTTTAGCATTATAAGGCTTGTCTGTGAGGATTCCTGATGAAGTTTGACTTTTAATAATCAAATATACCGTATCAACTATAGCGTTTGTACCAACTTCAGTTTTAAAAATCCAAAAACAAATCTTAATCTCGTAGAATTGAATATGTCATATGTCTGAAACCGATTATTCTTTCCTTTTCTCTTGTTGTCTCCGAAAATGATGGGGTGTGTTTCAATTTGAAATGATTAATTATAAACAAGAATGTGTCCAAAGTACACGGATGCCCCACTCGCACTATCATTTTCCAATTTCAATGGACCGTGAAAATTGGTACAAAATATAATAAGGCATTAAAATTAGAAAGATCAAATCATAGGGAACATGTGTACTAAGTTTCAAGTTGATTGGACTTCAGCTTCATCAAAAACTATCTTGACCAAAAACTTTAACCTGAAGCGGGACAGACGGACGAACGGACGCACAGACCAGAAAACATAATGCCCCTCTACTATCGTAGGTGGGGCATATAAAGAAGATGTGGTATGATTGCCAATGAGACAATTCTTCACAAGAGACCAAAATGACACAGAAATTAACAACTATAGGTCATTGTACATGCTGTACGACCTGTTTCTTAACTGTGTTTGCTTTTTCTTTAAGCATGTTACTCGTACTTTCACGTTAACATTGAGTACGTTCACCTTGATTTGCATTTCAAAATTTTTGAATTTAAAATAAGACTAACCGTTGCACTACAGAGGTTGCACATTTAAATGTAGGTTTACACAATATTAGATTGAAAACGAAATAATGAAGTAATTAGTAAAATTAAATCTCATTACTGATTTAAAGTTACTGTTAAAAAAACATGTTTACTAATTATGTTTCTTAAAGATCCTGCCCCGAACTCTAATTAATTTTATGTTTTTAGGATTAACAATAGCAATCAATATACTGGACAATTGATCTGTCAAACTAATTACCACGACGACAATTTTTAAATAAAACAACTATTTAATGATTTTATTTTAAACACAAATTTATATCAAATCTATCGAAATTGAAAAAAGTCCGGTTAACCGGTTAGCGTTTTTGGTATTCAGTATTCGGTCTTTCGACCGATTAACCGGTTAACCGGTTAACTGTTGACAACACTACTTTTTACTTCTCATCCTAATGATTATAGAAATATAACTGAGTAATGTTTTTTTCAGTATCTACAACAACTTACTAGCATTTCCCTCTAATCCTAGAACCTGTTTATATCCACCATGAGTGAGGACACGTAACAATGTCTGTGATGTAAAGCATACTTGATCTTGTTGTTCTAGAGTCATCACTGTGTGAACTCGGACTGCACCTTGTTCACAGGGATCTGTAATTCCCACAGAACCAGGCAAAAAGAATCCTGCTGACATTAACTGTAAACATCTCCTGTAATTTTATAATAAAATTATTGCAATATTTTTTTTCTTTGATCATCTACTCTGAAAGACATATATATGGAGACTCCTCTACCAACAAGGGTCATGATGAGAATTCAACATCCAGTGGGAAATACTACATGCATAATACAAAATAGAAGCTTTTTTTATATTTACATGTAGCACAGATCAGACATTATCAATTTGTTATGTTTAGTTAACTGTGAGATAATAGTAAAATTAGTAATTTGATGAATGTTTGAAAAGTTCACATCATAATTAACATGTGTTTTTGGTTTCAAGTTAAGATAGACACAGACCAGAAAGCATAATTCTCATAAATATCATAGATGGCCATGTATATCATATTCAATATCTTAACTTCCAACCAGAGCAGTGCTGAATGATTTATGTATTATCCTTTAAATAAGCAATATTATGTATAATAACAATAAAACTTACTTAAAAGCTATGTTGATTGAGATTGGTTGTCTTGCTGGATTGTTCATAATTGAGTAGTGAGCCTGAAAAAAAAATATTCTAAATTTCAAATTAAAGCTAGAGTTTTAAGTACTGCATGATGATGGCACAGATTATTTTTTCCTTTATACAATGTGTTCATCAAAATCCCTAAAACATACATGGGGCTCAGATAAATATTCAATGTAGATAAATGAGAATTATTATGTTGTTTTAAAACATTTAAAATTCATGCAGGTCTTCAAAACATTTTCCACATGAGTTAGCTCTTTTTTCAATCTTCCATGGGTATACTGTATAGCTTGCTGTTCAGTGTGACCCACAAGGCCTAAAATTTACCTTAAATGGTTTAAATTTTACACGTTGCTACTTCAATGGAGAGTTGTCACATTGGCACTCATACCACATTTTATTGTATTTACAGCCATAAGTTAGTTTCTAGTATACCTGAAAAAGCAATACATCAGACTATCAAATCTATAATATGAACAATAGCCTTACCAGGAGATCTATAATCCATGGTGTTAGAGGTTCAAATCCTTTAAATCTGTTCTTTAAATCTCGTAATAACCGTATTAATACTTTTATACTGAAAAGTAAACAATGAAATTTTCAACATATGGTATGGACACTCATTCAATAATGACATCAAAATCTTTATGTTTTATTCTTGTTTCTACTAGATATTTTTTTTTTTAAATAAAATAAACATTGGTTTAATTGTTGAACTATGACATCTTGATACCAAGTAAGGGTATAGAATGATAAAATTGTTGAACCCTTATACACTTTTTATGTGTCTGTTAAAAGAAGGGAGCATTTTTTTAGTGGTCTGTTGAAATTGTTTTCCATCTGGCATAAATGATTATTTTGGATTTATTTTCTTTTTTGTGAGTTTTTTTTTTTAAATCAATCTAAAACTATTTTCTTTTTTAAATTAATTCATGTTTTGCTATTGCCTTTTCAGTTTTATTTTCATCAATGTTGAAAACCATATGGGGATCATCTTTGGAGAATAATTGGGTCACTAGCAATTATACATCTTGTTAATTCTATATAACAGCAAAATAATGTATAATTGACTTTTTGTACTTATATGAGGGGGGATATGACCTTTATCAGGACTCTGGGTTAGTGTGTTTTTAAGCTCCAGATTTCGGGGTTCCGGGAATTCTTTTTTCGATTTTTGGGACCTCGAGAATTCAGGTTTTTTAAGCCCTGGATTTCGGGATTTCATGTTTTTAAGCTCAGGATTTCAGGATCAGGACCCCTCCTACCCTCCCTCTTATATAATATTTAATTTCAATTTTACCTAGAATGACAAGCATTTTCCTCCACCCATCTTGCATGTCGGATTCCTGCTAAGTGTGCCTGCATTAATTTACCATCCACTGAAAAAAAGCAACAAAAAAATAAAAATCTTTTAATGATCAAGAGCACCTACCCAACACTCAAAATAATATAAGAAGATATGGTATGAGTGACAATGAGACAACACTCAGTCCAAGTCACAATTAGTAAAAGTAATCTATCGGTCTCGACTTTTTTCTAGTTCATTTCAATACATAGGATAGGAGATAAAAGGTTTGTTACAATTCAAGTGTGTAATTAACATACTTAGTGTATCAAAATTCAAAAAATATTCATAAAGACCTGTCTACATTCAATTCAAACATTCGTAATTCTGGATGTTTCAACAAAAAAAATAGAGACCATTGATGGTATCAGTGATATTGTTGTCTTTTTTCAAAACTACCTCTACCGTTTATTATTGGGAAAATTGCATATTTTTTATTGAAATTGGGAAATTTGTATATTTTTGATTCTAAACACATCTCTGATTTTTTGCTGACCTTTGCTGTCTTTTTTGCACTGTTTTTTCATGTATATTTTGGTTGTCAGACATTTTCAACCTGAAAGTTACTTTTCGGAGAGGGGAGTGAAACCAAAACAATGATGGTACTTAATGCATTGAAAACCATGTGTCTTACAAACACCATGATGATTCTGATCAGAAAACTGGATCTCAAAAGTCCTTTCTAATATCAAAATAATAACATGAATACGAAATTTACAAACATTACTACCAATGCCATCACTGTTTTGGGAAAATGTTAAACTTTTTGGGAGGAATTTTAAGCCATTTTTTTTAGTAATTGGGAATTTTCTCTAGAGGAAAAGGCCGAAATTCGGCTGTAATTTGAGGCAAACTATATCACTGCGGTATTTACATATAATTTTTATGAGGGATTCTAAAAATAAGTGACTAGCATGTAATTTGATAGCGGAAAAGCTCCAAACACTTACAGTGTAAATCTTGTTCTAATTTCTTCAGATTTGGTGGTATAGTTGTGATAAGACATTTTACTGTGGCGTCTGCTGAACTAATCTCAAATCCTGTATCATTGGTCAACATACTCAACACTGAAATAAAATTTAACAAAAACATCATTGTAAATCATTTCATTACTTATGTCTTCTCTTGTATCATGTCTGCAGCATATCCACAACAGAATTGTTTTGTTTTTTTCACAATTCCATATTTTTAAAAGTAATGTATGAAATCATAAAACATTTTGAAAATTGTCGAGTCTTGGATTTTTCCAAAATTTGGGACCAACATGAGAGAAAAAATCATACAGATGATATAAAAAGAATTTGTAGAAAATTAAAGAATATCATGATTTTTTTACGAAAATGTTATCTGCATTTTTGGTTTTTATGATTTTACAAAATGTTAAGCATAAGTCTTTGGTGTGTGTTTACACTGTTTCCTATGTCATGTTGGTTTTCACTATGTAATATAGCCAATACATTAATTTTATCCATTTCTCCTTTACTAACAACACTAACCTTCC